>JAMLFY010000011.1:23371583-23620583 GCA_030441495.1 Dalbergia oliveri
AAATCGATCCTTGCTTCACTCAACATAATTTTACACATTTAACACCTTAGAACAGCATTTATACAATAGCCAAACATAGAAAATCATGAACCCATAAGATCACATAATCTCTTGGGTTGAAATGCATATAAGTTACTAGTTTTCTCTTGGGATGTTTGGAAACAAAAGGTGTTCTGGTAATCGATTACATGTTCCTAGTAATCGATTACCAAGCTAATTCATTCTGGGTTTCAAAAACAAGGGTAATCGATTACATATAATGGTAATCGATTACTTAGGTTAAATGTTTCAGAAAAATAAAGAACATAGGGTAATCGATTACACTATAGGTAATCGATTACAGGGTTTCAGAAGGTTCTGGGCATGAAAAAGCCGTGGTAATCGATTACATGCCTCTGGTAATCGATTACCAAACCAAAAGTCCTTCAAAACCTTCTGGTAATCGATTACATGGGTGGTAATCGATTACCAAAACCGGAAATTGAGAAAACATGATTTTGACACATTCCAAACTATTTTAAACATCTTGAGACCTCATAAAACAGTTTTCCAACATTTCCTTGAAATTATTCATGTATTTTACAAAATCAAACCATTATTGAATCATACCAAAACTCATCCATTTCTTTTTGAATGGAGTTTCCTTTAGGATACTTAGGGCAAGTCTTTGAGCTCTAGAGTATTTAGGTGATGACAAAATCTTAAACATGCCATGCACTTTATTTTACTCTTCATTAGAAAGTAAAGTGAGAGCATAAAATAAATATGAGATGCAACTTCATTATTATCTTTAAGGATTAAGTGATGACTTGAAATATAAACATGAAATGCAAGCTTGGGAATTTAAATATGGTAATGCAAGTTCATTCATTTACTCTTGTGAAATTAGTGATAACATCAAAATAAACATGAGATGCAAGACATAAATTTAAACATGAATGCATCTTGTTTTTATCTTAGCTAGAGCTCTTGCAAGACTTTTAGAGGAACATAAACCTCAACCCATTATGCATCATAAGGCAAGCTTTAGAGTTCTTAGCACCTAGACTTCAAAAGAAATCTTAAGGTTTGAACTCATCATCAAGCTTAAGGAAATGGACCCAAAGTTCATCACTTTGTCTAAACAAAACTACAAGAACTAAGTCATATTCTTTATTTTATTGCTCATAGGCTTCAATCTAGAGCGGATTCTAGAAGGCCGACCAACTTTAAGGTTGGCAAGGGTAAGCTTAGAGCTCTTTGAAATCATGAGATTAACTTTCTTAACAAAACTTTTGTGATCTACTAGACATATTTTACAAACTTTGTTCAAATCCAAGGAAGAAAAACTGAAATCCTTAAGGGAAAGAGGAAGAGGAAAACCGAAAACTTAAGCCAAGAAAAGAAAGGAAATCCAAGCATGTATGGTCCAAGACCAAGTTGTTTCAAGCTTTAGAGGTTTCTCACATGACAACAACAAGTCATTATCTTGAAACCTCATCATCAAGCTCACATTCTTTTTGTAAAAAGGCCTCTTGGCCGAAAAGAAAAGGGGAAGGGAAAGGAGTTTGAAACCAAGAGAAAAACTAGAACTTTCTTGAAGAACACAAACAAAAATCATCAAAACTTAACCCCTACCTTAAGAAGTCTTGAAGAGAGGAAGGAAAGCTTGAGTTTTTGATGAGATGGAGAGGGAAAATCCTCTTGAAACTTGAAGGGAGAAATCAGCCAAAGTGAGGAAGTTTGAGAGGAAATAAGGGGATTTGCAAGAAGTGTGAACTTACCAAGTGAACCAAAGTATGACAAGGTTCATCAAGGCTTGGTATTTATAGAAAAATGAGACATGTTGGCTGATTTGGGGAGGGAATGGCTGATGGCTTTCAAGGTCAATGGAGGAGGAAAATATCTCTTACAAAAGCATGGGCTTAGGCATGGCAAGCATGGTTGGAAGCATGGGCAAGGTATGGCCTAAGGCATGGGCTTGGAGTGCAACAAAATTACAACATGTGGCACCATTTTGGGGGCAGATTTCGGCCACCCTCATCAGCCAAGGGGAAGGGGTTTTTGTTCATGTAATTGTGGTTTAAGGATGTGTTTAAGTGTTTCTTTGATTAGGCTTTTGATTAGGAGTTTGTAAGCAAGTGTTTAGGTGAGAAAATGGTTAATTAAGGTGGTTCAAGACTTGATTAGGAGGGTAATCTTATTAGATTAGTAATTTAAAATAATTCTTTTGGTCAAATGAGGTATGGCTCAATTCCTTAATTTAAGGAATTGGAGAGAAAATACTATTCAAGATTCCATGACTAGGAATCTTGAATTTAAAGAATACAATTAGAGTTTATCTAAGCAATCTTAGGTTCTAATTAACCTTAATAAATTATTTTGACTCTAGATTAATTATCAAAATAAATTAATCTTCGATTAGAGCCTAATATTGCTTAGGTTTGCTTAACCGTCATTAGGCTTCCTGTACACTATTCTAGGGGCAAAATGGTAATTTTGCACTAAAACTGCCGGGACCTTCCGGCCCATCAAATATGGCTCATAAACATCATTCTAAACTTCCTGGAAAAGTTCAGGGCTCAAACGGCACCTTTTACCCGTGTAGACATAGTAGGGGTATTTTGGTCATTTTGAGCCGAAAGTTTAGAAAACGAGGTTCTCTCCTAGATATCATCCATAACAGCATAATCCCCTTCAAACATCGAGTTGACCCATTCGAGGGTTGCCGGGGCAATTGTCCTTGAATTTAGGGTAAAAATGACCTCAGGGGCATTTCGGTCATTTGTCTAACGGCGGAAATGGGCGTTACACTAGAACTGCTATATTTCTCCTCATGTCTTCTTTCCTGTGGTTCCCTTTTCGTTCTACTTAGACCTAGTAACACCTAACCCTAGTAAGGTAGACCGTAAGGATATGTCCTCCTCTTGGCTAGTGAAGCGAAAGTAACCATGATGTGAATACGATTCCAGTGGTGAGAGAATATCAGATGTGTTTCCAGAGGATATTCCAGAGTTTCCGCCAGAGCGGGTAGTCGAATTCTCCATTGAGTTGGTCCCAGGGACGGGTTCTATTTCAATTGCTCCTTATAGGATGTCCCCTTAGAGTTGAAGGAATTAAAGTCAGGATTGAAGAGCTAGGGAAACACTTTATTAGACCTAGTGCCTCGCGGGTGAGCCCCTATTCTTTTGGTAAAGAAAAAGGATAGGGGTATGAGGCTTTGTGTGGACTATAGGCAGTTGAACAAGGTAACGATCAAGAACAAGTACCCTCTACAAGAATTGATGACCTTCTGGACCAATTACGTGGGGCAATTGTTTCTCAAAGATTGACCTTAGATCGGGTTACCACCAGGATTCAAGTTAAGGATGAGGACATCCCTAAGACTACCTTTAGAACCCGATACGGACATTATGAGTATAAGGTAATGTCTTTTGGACTGACCAATGCTCTGCAGTATTCATGGATTATATGAACCGAATTTTTGCTCGTACTTGGATAAATTCGTAGTTGTCTTTATAGACGACATACTTATTCATTCAAGGACCGAGAGGACCGAGAGGAACATGCAGAGCATCTTAGGGTTGTGTTCCAGATCCTAAGGGGGAGGAAGTTGTATGCTAAACTGTCAAAGTGTGAATTCTAGATGGGAGAGGTTAAGTTCCTTGGCCATGTGGTATCAAGAAGGAGTTTCCGTAGATCCTAGTAAAGTAGAATCCGTACTTAATTGGGGACGGCCAACCACGGTCAGATTCGAAGCTTTCTTGGATTAGCTGGATACTATAGGTGATTTATTATGGGTTTTTCCAGCTAGCTTTACCTTTGACAAAGTTAACTCGAAAGAATGCTCAATTCAAATGGACACAGAATATGAGAGTAGTTTTTAGGAGTTGAAGCAAAAGTTGACCATGGCTCTTGTCTTGGTGCTACCCAATCCTCAAGGACCCTTCGAGGTTTATTGTGATGCTTCTAGTAAGAGCTTAGGGTGTGTGTTAATGCAGCATAGAAATGTGGTTACTTATGCCTCACGGCAGTTGAGACCCCATGAGGTGAACTATCCACCTCATGATCTTGAGCTTGCGTGGTTTTTGCTCTAAAGATCTGGCGACACCATCTTTATGGTGTACAGTTCAATGTCTTCTCTGATCATAAGAGTTTAAAATACCTCTTTGATTAGAAGGAATTGAATATGAGGAGAGACGTGGATGGAATTCCTTAAGGATTATGAGTTCAGCTTGAATTACCACCCAGGCAAGGCAAATGTTATGGCTGATGTATTGAGTAGAAAGTCCCTGAGTGTAGCATGCATGATGATCAAGGAAACGAAACTAGTGGAAGGCTTTAAGAAGCTTAGCCTGGGCACATCTAGCCAGAAGGTGTAGTGTTAGGTCAATCAGAATAACGAGCGAGTTCAGGAACGAATTTTGGCTGCACAACCGAAGATCAAGAGCTTCAAGAGATTTTAAAATCAGCTCATACCAAAAAGTTGCCAGAATTTACCACGACCAGCGAGGTATATGGAGGTATAAGGATAGGGTTTGTGTACCTACAAGTGGTAATCTCAGGAATGAGATTTTGAAGGAGGCACACAAAGGCGAATTCACCATACACCCTGGGACTAGTAAAATGTATGCAGATCTCAAGAGAATGTTCTGGTGGCCCGGGATAAAGAAAGACATAGTGGAGTTCGTTCATAGGTGCTTAACTTGTCAAAGGATCAAAATAGAACACCAAAAGCTGGCTGGAACCTTACACCCCTTAGAAATCCAGAATTGAAGTGGAAAAGTATCTCCATGGATTTCATAATGGGTTTACCAAGGACGTCATCGGGTTATGATGCTATATGGGTCATAGTGGATAGGCTGACCAAGTCTCTCATTTCTTACCCATCAAAGCTAATTATCCTTTGGATAGGTTAGCTTCCTTATACATTCAAGAGATAGTGAGGCTACACGTGTCCCTCTTCAATAGTTTCCAATAGGGACCCCGTTTTACTTCAAGGTTTTGGGAGCTTTCCAAAGGGCCTTTGGAACCAAGCTGTGTCTGAGTCCAGCTTATCACCCCTAAATGGATAGGCAGGAACGCACCATGCAGACTCTGGAGGATATGCTGAGAGCATGCATGATTGAGCAGAAAAGGGAGTTGGGATAAATTGCTTCTGTTGGTGGAGTTTGCCTATAATAATAGCCATCATGCCAGTATTGGTATGGCCCCATATGAGGCTCTATATGAGAGGAGGTGCCAGTCTCCATTGTGCTGGTATGACTTAAAGGAAACACGATTGTTAGAACCCAAATTGGTTAACCAAATGACAGAACAAATCCAGAAGATCAAAGAGAAAATCCTCGCGCGCAGAGTCGTCAAAAGAGTTATGCAGACAATAGAAGAAAGCCTTTAGAATTTCAAGAGGGATAAACATATTCCTGAAGATCACACCCACTACGAGAGTAGGTAGAGCTTTAAAGGTCAAAAAGTTGTCACCCAGGTTTATAGGCCCTTTCCAAATCCTTCGCGAATTGGATCAGCTGCCTATCAAATAGCCCTACCCCCGTCTTTATCCAATCTCCATGACGTCTTCCATGTATCTCAACTAAGAATGTATATCTCAACTAAGAATGTATCAGCTAAACCCAACCCATGTCATTGAACCCGAATCTATCCAGTTACGGGATGATTTGACGTTTCAAGTGCCTCCGTTAGATCGTGGATAGAGAAGTCAGACAACTAAGGAACAAATCGGTGCAACTAGTCAAAGTAGCTTGGGGTGGGCCAGGAAATGAAGATTTCACCTGGGAGCTAGAGTCAACCATGAAGAGAGATTATACGGAATTGTTTCCAGGTACGAAATTTTGAGGACAAAATTTTTATTAAGGTGGGTGGTAATGTAACATCCTAGTTTTCCTCCTCTTTAGAAATTGATTGAGGGATGGTTAATGAGAATATTGAAATTTTGAGGGGTAGTTGTGATGAGAACGACTCCAAATGAGTACAAAAAGAAAACATGAATAGTACTTTGCGGCCACAGCCAGGACAGCTGAAGGGATTGGGACCGGAGGTGTCCGAAGTTAAGAAAATATGAGAATAAGGGTAGAAATGTGTGCGAATGACAAATTTATACCTAGAATTAATTTTCGGATAATATCGGTTGAGGTACGACGTTTACCCGTTCGGTGAGATTTCGGTGTGTGATTTTTAACACGGAAAGATACTTCCATTACCACAAATGGATAATATCCACTTATTTAAGACATGTGGAGACATGTGGAAGGCCAAGATTTAATCTTGGATTCCAAGATTCTTAGCCACCCATCATTGCCTTGTCACCAAAATCATGATTTCTTGGCTAAATATCTCCATTTCCTTTATTAAGCAAGCCTAGTCACAATTCTTCTCCAACAAGACACCAAAATTTCGGCCCTTGCAAGCCAAGACAGTAGCTGGTCTTTCCTCCATAGCCAAGAGCTTCATCTTATGTCCAATTCACATAAACCTTAGCTTAGAATCATCAAAACCTAAACCTTTCTTCACTAAAGTTGATCTACACTTCCATCTCCATAACTATAACCAATTAGAATTTCAAAACCCCATCCTTTTCATCTCATCCATCACTAATTATAGGAGGGTTTGGGAGTGTTTGAGGAGTTTTGAAGTGAGGAACTCTCATCTTGAAGCAAGCCAAAGACAAAGAAACACTAGCCTTCACAAGTAGGGTTCTTTTCTTGTCTGTTTTGCTGATTTTTCTATTCTGTTTTGGGATGATGTTTGTCCAAAATTTTTGATAATTTTTATTGATATTATGTTGAAATTGATGCATGAATTTTGGTGATAGGGTTGGATGGTGTTAGTAAATGGTTTGGTATTAAAATAAGTTGGACTGGTATGCTGGATTCTCAAGTTGCTTGCAGGCAGCCTGGAATCATGAATTTTCTGAACATGTTGTAGGCCTTTTCGTGAGCTGGAAAAAATGTATGTTCAAGCTAACATCTTGGGTAGTCCCATAAATTTTCTTGGGTATTTATATTGAAGTTTTTTGCCTCAAAAAAATCAAGACCCGAAATGTAACTAATGCTGTCCTGGTTGCTGAAATTGAAGCAATAAACTTTTCCGAATTTATTATCATAGCAATTGGTTGATCTAGCCCATGAAATTTTTATGAGAAGTTAGTAACATATTGAAGTGTCACTGTGAATTTTCTTGGGTTTTAAATCAATCAATTTCTAGGGTTAAAAATTATGAGAACCCAAATCTGGTCTGTGAATTAGTGGCACCTGACCACTGGATTTGTATATTTACTGAAGTAGCTATAAAACTCTGTTTCCCCTGAGATTTTTACAGGTTATTCTAGACACCTTGAAGTGTCATGTTGAATTTTTGTGGCTGTTGTGATGGCTGTTGGTTATAGCAATTAAATGTTGTACCTAGAATATCAATTCTGCCAGGGTGTTGGAAAGTGAAAATGAATGAAAATCATGATGATATGATAGCTATCCCAATTCTATGGCATGTGAATGCACACTAATTGCTTCACTTTCTTATTCATGAACCTCTAATGGGAGTGAATATTTAATTGTAAATTAAGCATGCTATTGAGACAAGAAAGAGAAGTATGTAATGCAATATGTGAAAGAGTGCATAAATAGTTGGTATATATGCTCCGTTGCATACTTGAGCATAAAAAGCAAACAAGGCTTAGAGGGGATAGAGAGGGAAGGCAAAAAGAAGGACTTCCCTAGAAAGTTTATAAGTCGGTACGTATCGGCTAGGCATAGAACTGTGTGTGATCTGGAAATGGAAGAAAATGAAGTCGATGATCACGATAAGAATGAGCTCATGTCCTAGTTATTGTCCTCTATGAAATTGTTACATGTTGAAGTGGCCCTATGTGAAACTAAGCCTTCCCTATGTTTATAAACTGAGAAAAGATATGTGAAACTGAGCTTATGGTTGTACATGATTTATCGCTATGGTGCTATTTTAATTTCCCACGATCTACAAGTTTTAGTATTGATACCTATGATTAATATATGAATGTTTTACATGTATGGATTCATTACTTGTACTATGCTTAACATTGGGGACTACCTCCTGAGAATTTTACAATATTCTCACCCTCCAGCTGTGTGTATTATATTGTTCAGAATTCGAGATGCGTCCTGGTGTTCTTCTTTGACTCGCCATAATGGGTGTGGCAATACGACCGGCCTTGGACTCTTTGTACGTTGTCGGGTACTCTATGTTCCGTATATATATGTTCTTCGGCCGATCCTTTAGTACTTCCATTTTTGCCGCCGACTTTGACCCTACTTTCCCTTATGGTGTGCCTCTCCACATGGCACATCCGGATGTGTTCGAGGTTCCTCTTGCCCCACCTGCTCACTCGCGGGAGATGCACCTCTGTCTTCATCCTCCTCTTGATTCGGATCCCTCGGGCCTAGATGCTCCCGGAGGTGAGACCATTGCACCTATGGCCAATGGTTTTCAGGAGTAGACGGATCATCAGCGGCAATTGACATGTATAGAGTAGTAGCGTAGTGTTAGGACTTTACCTACCTAGACTGATGTACTTTTGGTTTCCTTTTGCTCTGTTGTATATATGTATATGCTATTTTGTCAGCTAAGTATTTGAGCAGGTTAGGTATCAAGTAGGGGGATTAGCCTCGTTTGCAAGTTCTGTAATTTCAGGGCCATTTTGTTGGTTTTTGTTCTTATGATGTATATACAGTGACTTGTGACATGATGTCACTATATGTAAATCTTGTTGTGATAGCATATGTATTACGGCTCTCTTATCACTATACTTTTCGACTAGTATAGACTAGAAATGCCAGTAATACTCTACTAATTACTATGTCCATACTCGAGTAAATATGGTAATTAGGAGGGTGTTACACTCAACATGTGACACAATTTAGGGGCATGAATTCGGCCAGCATATCATCCAAGGGGAGAAGGATAATTTGTTAATGTAATTGTAGTTTAATGATATGTTTAGGTGTTTCTTTGATTAAGGTTTTGGTTAGGAGTTGTAAGAAAGTGTTTAGGTGAGGTAATGGCTAATTAAGGTTGTCAAGACTTGATTAGGAGAGTGATATTACTAGATTAACAATTTAAAATCATTCTTTAGTCAAATGAGGTATGGGCACAATTCCTTAATTTAAGGAATTGGAGAGAGAAAACACTATTCAAGATTCCATGTGTAACACCCTAATAATTAACCCAATACACCTAGGCATATCTGATTAATTACTAGACTTTACTCTTTGCTTCAGTTCCTTAATCATGCTTTGAAAATACTTAGTGAAATTACGAGCCATTTTTTTTAAAAAAAACATAATTGAAAACGTGAACCGCGCTTAACGTGAATGATTTAGCAAGATTTAAAAGACACATAGGAATTTACAAACATCACATCATAATGTATTGGCTCCATCATACAACATCCATAAGCGCACCATAATACATATACATAATAACCTCACTCATACATTCCCCTCTTAAACAAATACATCAAACTAGAATACATAAGACAACATATGCACTTAAAGTAAATAACCTTAAACGAGAGCTATCCTAAAACTAGGGTATATGATCACGCTCAAATCTATTAAGAACTTTCTACGGCCACTGCCCCTGAAATGGTGGAATATATCCTATCTCCTGACGAATTCCTTTAGAAAAGGGGCACACGAGATGTCCTGGGTTAGGACGCATAGATGGTCTTCGTGCCAATCTTGGCTGCACCACAGTTTCCTCACTACCCTCTCACACGCGAGGAGTAGGAGCAGAGCTCTCCGAATATACATGAGTAGGGGTATCTCTGATGGATCCGTCTCAGAATACCTCGTTTGAGGAACATAATCAGGGAATACCATGGACAGGGATGAGGCGGAGTAAGTACGTAGCATCCTTTCATCATGTGGGTGGGCGTGCTCAAAAACCATTTCGTTACCATACGGACAAGACAGGGAAAAACGATAACTAGGAACGGGGTGTGCCAATGGACGTCCTACAAAAACAAAAACACGAACCGTGCACCTCCCTTCAAAGTGATATGAACGATGCTCCGGGTCGTAGTGAAATTCCCATGTAGGGGTATCAACATATAGGAAGAATGTCACCATCGTATCTGAAGACAATGACGGAAATAAAGAAAGGGAGTGAGAATCTTGCTAAAGAATTCTCGGGGTATCTCCTTCTATAGTGTCATCATCAAAGTCTCCAGGAACCTCGGGGTTATTATAAAATAGTGAGCATGCTAAGATTCATTATTAAGTTCAGAAAAGTACTTTCCGAGGTTCATCAATTTTAAATCATGCATCTTATAATGCATCATAAACTTAGCATGTCATATTTATAATGAACTTTTCCTTTTATCAACGCATCATATTCCTTATCATCATATCATAATAACATGCATAGAAGAACATCATATTTCATTTCTTTCGTGCTTTAGGTGACTTAAAATCTTATCATCATCATTATTTTCCTTGGGGGCCGCCCTATACTCCACCCTTTTAGGAGTAATCTAGGTTATGAGCTCATACCTTACTAGTCGTCACTAGCATATGCTTATCCCTTTTGATAAGTTAAAATCCCGACTCTACCCTTTGAGAGAACGTTTAGGGGGCAAGAATCACCTTTCACCACCTATAGTCTGATGGGTCCAAAGGATCATTTCCTCATAAATTTAAGTCACCATTAAGTCTTTGCATGTTATATCATAATACAATTCTCAATTCATAATCATTCATAACATTTTCGCGTTTATAGTCTTATTTGGAATAATATATATACCAACTGTAATCATGCATCTGGGAGATTCCAGGAAAGAGAGGTCACAAATGGACACGCTTAAATACCAAGTCTTTCCTAGCCAGAACCTTTCCAAATTACACTTTTACGTAGTACACTTTCTTAGCAACAAAGGTAATTTTTTTAAATAACAGAGATTATTTCTTTATTTCATACATAAGCATTTTCATTGTTTAACAGCAACTATAACATGCAAGCTAAATCATTCAATGGCATCAAATACATAATAAGCATCAAATCACTTTATAGACTTATCACTTAAAACATCAAAGAGGCATCATCATAAATCCTTATCGAAAACTTCTTAACAACCGAAACTCTAGAATCGGGCAACCTTAATTATTGAACTGATTAATTATGCATCTAAGGGACTTATTACCATCAATTATAAGTCCTAAGAACGTTATTAGACAATATGGGGCAGCATAGACAGTAAGTTGTTCTTAAGGTTTTACGGTGTGCTAGAAGTTGCGTTTTTAACCCTTTCTCATTCCGTCTTTCCTTATGATGCTAAAATTAATTACTAAACCAATTATGAATCATTCTCCCTTATCTAAACATGATAAAATCTGGTTCTTAAGATCACTAAAGGCTCTGGATAGAATACATAAATTTCATTCTCTAAAGTTCTAGAAATCTTGCTTTTATGGTTTTTTTTTCTAGTTGCTAATTTCATTTTTAGTGTTAAGATAAATCCTACACTAATTGTTACCAAATTTTTCGTGGCTTAACCAATCTTAAACAGAATTATATCATACTAAAACAGATTTGGCAGTGGCTAAACTTAAAGAGATCAAAGACTAGCTAAATTCAAGCTTTACGGTTGTTTATATATAGCTAGTTTCTCTTCTAACTTGCATAGAATTGTTTCCTCATCAATAAACATAATAATCACAACTCTAAACATATTAAATCAACATCATACATTAGTAATAAACTCAGATCAGTGGCTGAATCATGAATCTCATAAAATCACATTTTAAGTGTACATAGAATACTAGTTTCTTGTAAAATATTTGCAAAGCCTTAAAACTCTTTTAGAAACTAATTATTTTTGCTAAACTTGAAAGAATCTTCATGATTAAAATTCTTACTTAAGATAAAAGGAGCAAGTCTTGATCTTAAGAGATTTATGTGATATCTTAGAATCATAAACATGCTATGCAACCTCATTTTAATCTTGTCATTATAAGGTGATAACTTGGAATTATAAACATGATATGCAAATCCATTTCTTTATCTTTAAGATTTAAGGTGATGACTTGAAAATTAAACATGATGCAAGAGCTTGAAATATAAACATGATGCAAGAAATTGGAGCGGCGTAGTCCCAAGTGGAGGGAGAAGAAGCTTAAAGGAAACGGCGGTAATCCGCACTGGACCGGTGAAGGGAGAAGAGAATTATTATTACATCTTTTTAAGCTCCAATCTCAAGACTTCTTAAAGAATCAATTCTTTAACTCCAATAATCTTATTTCTTTGCTTGTGATACTTGGGCAAGTCTTTGAGCTCTAGGATCTTTAGGTGATGACATAAAAATAAACATGTCATGCGTTGATTCTTTTAGCCATTATAAAATAAAGTGAGAACATAAAATAAATATGAGATGCAACTTCTTTATTATCTTTAGAGATTAAGTGACAACATGAAATATAAACATGAAATGCAAACTTGGAAATTTAAACATGAGTATGCAAGTCCATTTATTCATTCTTGAAATTTTAGTGATGACATAGAAAGTAAACATGATTATGCAAGGCATAAACTTAAACATGGATGCAAGTTCATTTGATTTCTTTACTAGAGCTCCTTCAAGACTTTATAGAAATACAAATTCAATATATATATCTTAACAAGACAAAGTGAGAAATACATCTTTCAAATTCTAAACTCAAGATCATAAAATCATCATAAAAACATCATTCTTTAAAGTTTTGCATCAAGTGGAACTTTCAAGCTTTAGAGGCCTAACTTGTGATGGATTCACAAACCACCTTCAAGGTCCTCATCATCAAGCCATCATCTTAGTCCCACCTAGGCCATATGGCCGAATTGGTTAAAGAAAAGGAAGAAGAAAACCAAATGGAAAAACTAGAGAAAATCCATGAAATCATCATTTTGAACCAAAAACAACACTTAGCAAAACATAGAAATAAACTTAAAAACAACTCCCTACCTAATCTGATTTGAAGGAAAGGAAGAGAACTTGGTTTCTTTGAGTGAAATGAAAGAAAATATTCTTGAAAACTTGAAGAAAGAATTCAGCCAAGAGGAGGAGGAAGTGAGAGCTTTTGGTGCTTTGGAAAAACTAGAAATGTGTACAATTTTGAGCAAGCATCTAAGACTCCTTAAGCATGCCTATTTATAGAGGATTTAAGTTCATGTATGGACAAGAGGAGGAGGCATAATTTTCAGATTTTTCATGGGGAACAAAGGGAGGAAAATCATTCCTTGTTTAAGGCATGTTTTATGCCATGTTTTAGGGAATTTTTGGCATTTTGTTTTAGTGCATTATCTTGCAATAATTCTAATGATTATGGCTGAATTATTTCATTCATTACAGCCTCATGGAAGAGGTTTTTGTGTGTTCCATGTATTATTTAGGTGTAGGCAAGGTATTCATGCAATTTAGAGAATTTACGGTTAAGGGCTTAGGTGAATTAGTAAGCAATTTGAGTGTTTTAAAGCAATTTTAGGTTCTAATCAATTTAAATAAATAATTTTGACTCTAGATTAATAATTAGAATTTAATAAGCTTTAATTTGAGCCTAATATTGCTTAGGTTTTGTTAGATGAATCAAAAATCTCAAAATTTGTAAAACTACAAAGACGGGGCAAAACGGTCATTTTACTTAAAAATTGCCCGAGACCACCCGAGCTTAACCAATGGTTAATCATGGCTTAAAAACACCTTTTAAAATATTTTAGTGAGGTTCGGCTAAGTCGGCACGCAATCGGGTTAAAACAGGCAGGGCGTTTTGGTCGTTTGCACGTCAAAGCTCAAAATTATGATTCTTCTCCTCTATTAACACACATAACACAAACAATCCCTTATTATTATCAAAACATCCCCTTGAGGACGGGTGGGGCCCACGATCCTCATTTTCTGAGTAAAATAACCTCAGGGGCATTTTGGTCATTTTACACGTACAGAAATCGGGGTTTGCAATACTTGCATGAATTGCTCCTAACTTTTCTAACGTTATATTACTTTATTAAGGATTGTTTGGTCTCAAATTTTATATAATATTTACCTACGGTAATTCGGTAATTCCTAATGACAGTAAAAATTCCAGTAAAAATTGGGGCGTACACCATGACTAGGAATCTTGAATTAAAGAATGTAATTAAAGTTTAACTAAGCAATCTTAGGTTCTAATTAACCTTAATAAATTATTTTGACTCTAGATTAATTATCAAAATAAATTAATCTTCAATTAGAGCCTAATATTACTTAGGTTTGCTTAATTACGTCATTAGGCTCACTGTGCACTGTTCTAGGGGTAAAATGGTAATTTTGCACTAAACCTCGGGACCTGGGCCTGACTAAACATCAAATAACACTTATAAACATCATTTAAAATCTTTTGGTAAAGTTCTCAAGCACGTAAAACGATGACAACGCCGGGGCGTTTCGGTAATTTACGCATTCAAACTCAAAAATGAGATTCTTCTACTATTACCACACATAACACACATAATCTCCTATCAACATCAAAGTATCCCTTGAGGATGGGGCGATAGCATTTCGGTAAAATGACCTAAGCATTTCGGTCATTTGTACACGGGAAAATTGGGTGTCACAAATAGTTTTGGAAGTGTTGGCCTTTATTAAAATATCAAAATTTAGCAACTTTTCACTTTGACCCATAACCCTTTAGAAATTTCAATTTGACCCCTTTTGGGGCTTATGTGTAAATATTGATAATTTGATAAAATAAATGTGGATGATATCTTAAGATGGCTATGTTCATGTATTGTAATTATATGGCATGTTATAGTTATATTTAATTCATTGAGATGCATAATTTTATAAAGTTTTTTTATGAGCATGAAATGAAGATGTATGATGAGTTATAATATTTATGCATTATGTCCTACATATTGATATAACATGCTAAGACTTAACAGTGACTGAAAATATGAGAAAATGATCCTTTGAACCCATCAAACTATAGGTGGTGAAAAGGTGATTCTTGTAACATCCTCCCAAGTACAACCCCATTCTTAAGCTATGATATCGTACTTGAGAGTTGTTACTTGTTAATTAGCGGACTCTCTTAATTATCTATAGCAAAGCTCGATTTACGTACGAGATAACTAAGCGTAATTCTATTAAAACATATTACAAGTAAACATCAAGTTTATTAAACATACAGCTAAAATACATAAGGAAGCTCATCTATGAGCTTTAGTACATATATGTCTTCTAATACATTTACATACATACTCATTTCACTAAGTCCGCAGAATAAAACGGTAACTACTACACTCCAGCAATCCTACACTCCTTTGCATAGCAGCATCATCATCATCTGGCTTAACCTGGAGGCGACACTGAAACAAACACATAGGGGTGAGAATTTTAAAATCCTCATAGGGAAACTCCCAATCACAATCATAATGTCATCGTCATCGCCCCAGCCACTTCGGTTTATTCAGAAAATGTGAGCATGCGACATATATCAAAGATTCATTTTTAATGTTCAAAAATCATTCCTCCGAAGTGGGTTTCTTTTAGCATTTCGTCACTTCAAGCATATATCTTATCACATTCCAACGATTACTAAGTTACACAAGGTAGACAATTCAAAATAAGATAAGTAGCATATAATACATGCAATGAATTTATCTCAAGGTGACATGGTATTACTTATGGCCACAAAGATCAAATTAGTGCATTTTTCTCTTTTCATTGACATAGGAAAGACTTAGTTTACCCAACGAGTAATTTCAGTGGACAATTCCACAATAGATCCGTTTATACCCAACGGGTATTTATGGTGGATCACACCACACAAGGGAAATAAACCTTGTAAGACTAAGCTCATTCCTATACGTGGTCATCAAACTTCATTTTTTCCATTTATGAATCCCACAGATCTATTCCTAGCCGATACGTCTATCGACTCAAAATAAATTTTGGGAAGTTACTACTTTCACCTTCCCCTCATTCAATCTAAGTCTTGTTTCTATTTTGTCCATATGTCAGAACATGCACAATTTAAATTTATACATCCTTATAATGACATCATATACTTTTCTCTTTTCTCAAATGCATACATAGGCCACATATAGGCAATCATTCACAATGAAATTCTCATTCTTTTCTCATACTTCAATCTTTAAAATCCATAGCATGTATTTACATGTCATAAGTCACATGACCAAACACTTAATATCAAATACTCATGTCATACTAGAAGCCAAAGTGCCATTACATTCTCAATTCAAAGCATTGTTCCATTCCCAGCACAATGGGCAGAGTTACTGTCCTAGGCACAACATTTCATTATCATATCAAATAGCCATTTCAAGAGTCACAAAAATTCTGTATGACACTTCAATGTGTCTAGAATAACCTGTAAAAAATTCAGAACAAACAGAGCTCTATAGCTACCTCAATAAAATGTACAAATTTAGTGGTCATGGGCCACCAATTCCCAGACCAGAACCGAGTCCCCTAATTTTTAATCCTAGCAAATGATTGAATTAATTCACAATAAAATTGACAGTGACACTTCAATATATTAGTAACTTCGTATAAAAATTTCAAGAGCTAGTTCAATCATTTGCTATGGTAATAAATTTGGACAAATTTACTGCCTCAGTCTCAACAATCAGGACAGCATCTGCCTCATTTCGGTTTCTGATTTTTCTGAGGCATCAAAACTTAAAACTAACACCCAAGAAAATTCATGTAGTCATTTTAAGGTGTTCTCTTCAACATATAATTTTTATATCTCATGAAAACACCCACAAATATATCAGAAAATTCGTGAACCACTGCTGCCTCAGGACAACAGAAATTCCAGAAACCTAGTCCAAACTTATTTTGATAAAAACCCTTTTAACACCATCCAAACACACCACCAAAATTCACACATCAATATTAACATAATATCACCCAATACAACCAGAAATTTTGGACCTAGCACAGCCCAAAACAGATTAGAAAAATTTGACAAAGAAAGGCAACAGAAACCCTACTTTGAGTAAGCTAATGACTCCTTGGCCCCAAGGTGCTCTAAGATTACCTCCTTGCTCCTCAAAGCTCCCCAAATCAATCCAAACTCCTTCTTAATTCAGTGAAGGTGAAGATAGAAAGGTAAGGATTGGTGAGGAAATGAAATTCCAATCAGCTAGATTTGTAGGTCTTGAGGTGTAGAACATGTTTTGTGAAGAGATCTTGAGGTTTTATCAAGTTTAGGCTAGGGTTTATGAAGCTCCAAGTTTGTTAATGGAGTTTGAGAGGAAGAACAATGGAGGAGAGGTTCTTGGAGTGTGCTGGATGAAATTTTGATGGAAGGAAATGATAAGATATTGATTTTATGAGTTTATGACAAAATGCATAATAATTTCAAGTACAAAATGTTTTATTTTCTTAAGGATAAGTCTAGTAATTTTTTGTAAGCATCCTATTAGTTGTAATAAAGTGGCAATGGTGTGGCTTCTTCTAAGCCACACACTTGTCTAGTTAGGTGGCAAACTTTCATTGAAAGTTTCATTCGTGTAAGAAAGCATAGAAATCTCTCAGAACGGTAAAACCGTACCGATTAACCGATATTGCCCGAAAATTAATTTTAAGTATAAAATTATCATTCCCACCTATTTCTAACCTTATTCCCATGTTTTCCTAATTTCGGGCACCTCAGGCTCAAATCTAGGGTTTAAGCCTAGACGGCTGATGGGCTCGCAAGGTTACTATTCATCGACCAGAAATTTTTTTTTTAAAAACATTCGTTGGGCCACCCTCATCGTTGTTAAACTATTATATTTTTGAAATTATGATTAATAAAGCTCAAATTAATTTTTAATTAAATTTTAGGGTGTTACAATTCTTGCCCCTAACCCGTACTTTAAGTCGGGACTTTAGCTTATCCAAAGGGATAAGTATACGCTAGTGACGACTAGTGAGGTATGAGCTCATAACCTAGAACTCTCAAAAGGGGGAGTATTAGGGTGGCCCCAAAGAAAAAAGAATAAGAAGTTTTAAGTCACCTAAATGAATGAACTATGTTGGAATAAATTGCATATGTTATGTTATGTTCATTCAATGTGTATTCTATTATGTGTTGCATAGACATGCATTCATGATATAGTATGTTGCATTCATGACATTAAGATTCATGTTAAAAGATACGAACCTCGGCTAAAGGTATTTGGAAATTAATAAAAGAACCTTATGCATGCTCACATTTTCATAATGAAACCAAAAATTCCTAGAGACGATAATGATGACATAATGCATTATGAGGTGAGTACCTACTAAGATTCGTTTATAAGTTTCTCACTCCTTTTCTTTTCTTTCCATCTTGTCTTCAGAGGTTGATGGCAATGTTAATGACGAATGCTTATGCTTTCGATCAGAAGCTACCCTTGAATAGGAGTAGGGAGCAAAGAAATATTATGCTAGATTATTATGCTTGTGTTAGCTTATTAGTTGTTAGGATATTTGTATTTGACAAAACTCTTATTGATGGCATGTGATATAATAATATTTGGATGTGCAATGCGTTAGTACTATTGACTTGTTTGTTTTAATTCTCTTTTCTATGCAGGGCGAATAATGTTACCTATCCAGTATGTGTGGCTCACGTTTTGTTTTATGTTTCAAAAGAAAAAAAAATTCACCCATATTTTTCGCTAAATATTTTGATAAAATGAATTTAAAGAATGGATCAAAAGATTAATAACTAATAATTAATCTCAATACGTCCTAGGCGTGTAGGTTAAATATTAGGGTGTTACAGAAGGCATGGCTAGGTATGGTCAAGGTATGGCTTAAGGCGTGGCCTAGACATGGTTCTTTGAGTGAAACAAAATCAACATATGACAAAATCAAAGGGTATGCATTCGGCAGAATTTCCAACCAAGGGGGAAGGATGATTGTCCATGTAATTGTGGTTTAATGATGTGTTTAGGTGTTTCTTTGATTAAGGTTTTGATTAGGAGTTTGTAAGAAAGTGTTTAGGTGAGGTAATGGCTAATTAAGGTTGTCAAGACTTGATTAGGAGAGTGATCTTGCTAGATTAATAATTTAAAATCATTCTTTTGGTCAAATGAGGTATGGACACAATTCCTTAATTTAAGGAATTGGAGAGAAAATACTATTCAAGATTTCATGACTAGGAATCTTGAATCAAAAGATGTAATTAGAGTTTAACCAACCATTCTTAGGCCCTAATTAACCTTAATAAATTATTTTGACTTGAGATTAATCATCGAAATAAATTAATCTTCGATTAGAGCCTAATATTGCTTAGGTTTGCTTAATTACATCATTAGGCTCACTGTACACTGTTCTAGGGGTAAAATGGTAATTTTGCACAAACTGCTTGTGATTCCTGGGTTAACCCTGTTAAACTTCACTAAAAACATCATTTAAAACCTTTTGGTAAAGTCTGGTTCACAGGCACAATAAAACGATGACAACAGCCAGGGGCATTTTGGTAATTATGGGCGTGAAACTCAAAAGTAAGATTCTTCTGCTCTATCACTACACATAACACATATAATCCCTTATTAACATCAAAACATCCCCTTGAGGATGGCCAAGGCAATCCTCATTTTCGGGTAAAATGACCTCAAGGGCATTTCGGTCATTTGTACATGGAAAAGTCAGGCGTTAAGTATGTAACCTCTTGATTTGAGTTACTTTTTAGGTGTTTGGGCTTCGTGATATATGTGCATTGAGTGAATGCTAAAAGGAATCCACTTGAAAAAATGATTTTTGAACTTTAAAATGAATCTTTAATATGTATTGCATGATCACATTTTCTTAATAAACAGAAGTGGCTGGGACAATGACAATGACATTATAAGTGTGTAACTGGGTAGTTTCCTCCTGAGAATTGCTTAATTCTCACCCTGGCTTGTTTGTATTCCCATGTCACCTCTAGATTGATCAAGAAATAATGGGGCTACTATGTGAAGAGCGGGACTCCAGTAGTTTAATAGTTTATATTTTTGTTTACTTTATGTACTTAGTTAGAGTTATATGTTTATAAATGAAATAGAGAACATATTGTATTAAAGCTCTTAGAAGAGCTTCCTCTTGTACTTAGCTATGTATTCAATAAATGTTTTCTCCTTTATTATATATATTTTAATCAAAATCAGTATTAGTTACTCCACGATTCAATCGATTTTGCTATAGACAATTAAGAAAGGTTCGCTAATCAATAAGTAACAACTCCTAAGTATAATTTCATGGCTTAAGGATGACATTGCACTTGGGAGAATGTTACATTATGGTATAAAGTTCATCCTTGTAGGACCTTGAGGAATGGGACTGACTATGCTTCCAAAGTGTAGATAAGTCATGCTTTGAATCTTATCTATATGATAAGATATAAGGTTTAGATATGCATGATAGTCTAGTGGTCCTGTAGTTGGTTGCTATCACACTTAGCATAGTATTAAGCCTGATCAACTCAATATCTTTGTTTGGTGTGTTCAGGAACCAATGGTAGTGTGGACGTCTAAGAACAAGGAAGCTAAATCAGACTACATGATGAGTACCTCTGGAAGATGGCTCCGATATGAGAGCCCAATCTACAATGACCAACCGGATGATGGAAAGATTAAATTGGGACGCAAAGGAGCTGGAGTTCATGGCACTCAAGCAAGAGTCAAGACCGGTGGTAGGACAAGAGTGCCCTAAATGTGCGAAATATCACGGAAAGGCCTTGCTAGACAACGCAAATTGTTTGCTTAAACTGGGAAACCAGGACACAAGATATTTGAATGTCCTAACAAGAAGAATGACGCCCGTCTCCAGGTCACAATACCAATGGCATGCTCTTACTTACGGTGTTGAGGGAGCTTCTCCATTCTAGATTCGATTCGATGGTCCGATAGGAAGCCGCAATTGCCAAATCCGCTAGGGACGATAAGAGACTAGCACCTGAATATCAAGAATATGAGGATGCCCCGCCCCAAAAGAAGGTTTCAGTCCAAGTGGCAAAGGATGAACAACAACAACGACTACCTATGAGACAAAATTGCCCAAAATGTGGGAAGAACCATGAATGTAGGCCTTGTAGGGCTGGACAATACGCTACCATTGTGGAAAGCCAGGACATAAGATTTGGGAGTATCTGATAGAGAAATTGTAAGGCATCTATTATGGTTGCATACTTGGCCTAATTGGTTTCTAAATGTGTTTAATTTTGATGATTTGATTGAGTTTTGCATAATTGGGCTTCATTGGATTTAATTGTCAAAACTTGGTTAATTTCGGATTTTACACTCACTATGACCTTTTCATCTTGCACAGATCATTTTGGGCTCTACAAATATGGATTTGGGTAATTTTGGTGTCTTCTGAAAGCTAAGACCGAGATATATAATTTTTGGTTTCACAGGCTTCATCAAATTCGGCCTGATTCAAGGCTTAAATGGGCTCCCAAGTTACGGAGCTCGTGTTGATACGAGTCCAAGACCTTTCCTCACATAATTTGGCATATCTCACTCATTTCTGATCCAAATAAGTCATATAATATGTCTATGGAAAGCTTATCCAAAGAGGATTATCTTATCTTGATCAGATTTCGGAATCTAGAATTATTTTGATAGATAACATTTGGATAAGATGTAATCCGAGGGGACACTTTTGATTGGGGGAAATCTTCATTTTAGATTTTTCAAGCTTTATCTTATCTTTTCGTTTTCTATTTAAGCCTAAGGTGTTCATTCAAAGAACACATCAGAATCTCTCATCTCTCTCTACTTGTCTTCTCATTTTTCTTTTGTATCTAAGGTGTTCATCCAGAAAGCTTTCAATGGAGATATCCATGGAAGGCTAAACTCTTTTCAATCCTTGATATCATAGATAATTGGTTTGAATTGGAGTTCCTATTGTATAAATCTCATCTTTGTATGCATGCTTTTCTTTTATAAGCTTTAGTTTTGATTATGGATTCAGTAATTGAACATGATTATGTTTGAATTATACCTGATTAGATATAGAACTGAATTCGTTATTGGAATTAAAGTAAGGCTACATAACTTATTGGTTATCTGGTTTAATCTGAACTACTAGTAATTCGACATTCATTTGGATTGTGATAGTGATTTAAGGATTGTTGAGTGAAACTATATGATTATATAGTTGATTTGGATTGACAGAGTAGCATCCATATGATAACTTTTTTTAACTATGATGAATTCTGCCAATGATTGTGATGTCTGGGATTGATTCTTTGATCAATTACATCTTATTTGTTTTCTGTTATTTACTATAACTTTTGCATTCTGAAAATCACAAATTCCCCCCTCCTTGTTGTTATTTAGCAATTTTAGTTTGATAACATAACCTGTGTGTCCTAAGGAAGAATGACCTGAGTTACCTTATACTACAAATAAGGGGGCTTAGACTATTTTGATAAGGGCGCAGAGCTATCAAAATTTGGTGCCGTTCAGGGAGTACACATATTATGTTATCTCATCTTGTTATATAAGTATCTGTTGAATAATTCTGCTTCTGTTTGTCACTAATAGTGGTTTTGCAGGTGTTTCTTTTACTATAGCTAAAATAGGTAATTTTTGACTTTCTTATATTACCCTGAAAAACTTCATAAAAATCAGAAAAAAAAATTGATACAAGGTATTCAGAGTGATTGCCTTGGTATGCTTATTTTTCCCAAATTCCTTCGTTTAGGCCATTTTTTATTTTTTTTACTGTTTTCACTATTTTTAAAAACGAAAAAAATTGGTGAGCTTACTTCCCTAGCATTTTAGAGTAATTCTGTGGTGTTATTTTTTTTTAAAAAAATAGCTAATACGATTTTTCAATTTCTATTTTATTTTGCAGTATATAGGCTATTTTGAGTTGTGTACCTGAATTCTCATCCTGTTTATGTGTGCATGACAAGGTCTAATCCTGGTGAATTATATGCACATGATCCTGAAATAGATAGAACTTTTCATAGATTGAATAGAGTAAATAGGAATTTAGCTTTTCATAGTACTCCAGAAGGTAATCAAAGTGTTGATTTAACTGATAGTGCATCTGATTGTGCATCTGAAACTAGTGTTGATAACATGGCTAATCAGCATAACAGAACTTTGAAAGAATTAGCTGCACCTGATGTTGCATATCAACCTTTGTGTATTCAATATCCTGAGTTAAAGGTGCCATTTGAGCTTAAGTGTGGTCTAATCCATTTGCTGCCCTAGTTTCATGGTCTTGCAGGTGAAGATCCTAATAAGCATCTTAAGGAGTTTCATGTTGTGTGCTCAACTATGCGACCTCAAGGAGTGCCAGAAGAGCATATCAAGTTGAAAGCATTTCCTTTCTCTCTAGATGCTTAAGCAAATGATTGGTTGTATTACCTTCATCCAGGTTCTCTTACTACCTGGCATGAAATGAAAAGATTATTCTTAGAGAAGTTTTTTCCTACATCAGCAGCATCCATTAGAAAAGATATTTGTGGAATCGACAATTTCTGGAAACATTATATGAGTCCTGGGAGAGATTCAAAAAGTTGTGTGCAACATGTCCTCACCACCAGGATTAGTGACAAGCTTTCATCCAATATTTCTATGAAGGACTGATTCAAAATGATAGAAATATGATTGATGCATCAAGTGGTGGAGCATTGATGGACAAGACACTGTAGAAGCCAAAACTCTAATTCCTAACATGGGGCAACTCAGCAATTTGGCTCGAGATCTTTTGCACCAATTAAGGGAGTGAATGAGGTGACTGCAACTCCTGAGAATTAAGGCTGGAAAATAAATAATGACTTACTTCTCTTGTTAGACGGCTAGTGTTGGACAGCACCAGCAAATCAAGGCAGCAAATCAATTCCCCCAAAAGTATGCAGCATATGTGCCACCACAGATCACTATACCGATGCATGTCCTACATTAGAAGCTGATCAAGGAGTGCAAGACCCAGCTAGGTGAGGCTGGAATGTTCATTGGGCGGCGCGCAACCATAGACCTCAACAACAGCAAAAATATGATCCATTTTCTAAGAGGTATAATCAGGGTAGAGAGATCATCCTAATTTGAGATATGGTCCTATGCAGCAAAATGTACCACGCAACAAAGATTTCGACGGATGAGGTCCAAGTCAAAGCAATAAGTACAGGCACCTCCATTTAGGCGGCGGAATATGGGCGAATATGATGCAACCCATGCGAGTACCAGTTCAGATCCTACATTGGAGGATTTGGTGAAACAAATGGCGACCGTAACCTCCAGTTCAGCAGAATATGAATTATACAATTCAAGACTCCAGACATAGATTGGACAGTTGGCAACTTCAATCAATAAGATGCGGTCAGAAGGTTCAGGCCAAATCCCTTCTCAATCAGTCATCAATCCAAAAGGGAATATGAGTGCTATTACCTTGAGAAGTGGTAAGGACTTGGAGAAACAAAAAAATGAATCTCTAAGTGATGAAACGAAAAAAATAAAGCTCAAAAAAAATGCTCAAAAAATAATGCAGCAGAAAAAATAGAAATTCAAAAAAAGTCAAGTGTTGCAGATTCTAATTTGATACCTCCATTGCCCTTTCCCAGAATAGCTCAAACAAGGAAATCAGCTGAAGTAGATAAGGAGTTGTTTGACACTTTTAGGAAAGTGGAGGTCAACATCCCCCTTTGGATGCCATAAAGGGATCCCCAAATATGCAAAGTTTCTTAAGGAGTTGTGCACTCATAAGAGGAAGCTAAAAGGTCATGAAAAGGTGAGCATGGGCAGAAATGTTTCTGCATTAATTCAGCCCAACATACCTAAGAAGTGCAAAGATCCAGGTACTTTCACAATCCCTTGCACCATAGGTAACTCCAAATTTGGGAATGCAATGCTGGATTTAGGTGCCTCCATAAATGTCATGCCTACATTAGTTTATAGATCATTGAAGCTTGGAGATTTGAAACCAACTGGTGTGGTAATCCAATTAGCCAACAGGAGCACTACACATCCCAGGAGTACTTGAAGATGTGCTTGTTCAGGTGAATGAGTTAATTTTCCAGCTGATTTCTATATTCTAGAAATGGAGGATGAGACATCCACAATGGACCCACATTGATTTTGGGGAGACCCTTTCTGAAAACGGCAAAGACCAAGATAGATGTGGATGCAGGAACTCTTCTATGGAGTTTGGTGATGATGTTATGCAGTTCAACATTTTTTATGCAATGAAACATCCTTAGAAGAGCATTCTCTTTTCTATCTTGATGTCATTAATTTTCTAGTTGATGATTATGCAGATTTAAGCTCTGAATATGATGATTTTGCTGATTGTGAAGAGTTCAAATGTGATGAGATTAATTCTGTAATGCTAGAAAATGTTTATGCAGATTTAAAGGGACCACCACTACCATCCATTCTCAGCCACCAACTTTAGAGTTGAAGGCTCTTACTTCACACCTGAAATATGCTTACCTAGAGGCTAATGATAATCTCCTAGTTATTGTGGCAAATGATCTCCAACAGATCAAGAAGATAAGTTAGATATGAGAGATCACAAGAAAGCTATTGGCTGGTCTTTAGCTGACATTCAGGGATTAGTCCTTCCACTTGTATGCATCGAATATTGTTAGAGGATGACGCTCGAACTGTAAGACGCCACAAAGGCGGCTGAATCCTACCATTTTGGAGGTAGTGAAGAAAGAAGTCAGCAAGTTACTAGCAGCGGGATCATATATCCTATATTAGATAGTGAGTGGGTTAGTCCTTTGCAAGTGGTTCCTAAGAAGATTGGCATGATTTGTGAAGAATAGGATAATGAATTGATTCCAACTAGAGTCAGAATAGTTGGAGAGTGTGCGTAGATTCAGGAAGCTAAATCAAGCCACTCGAAAAGACCATTTCCCTCTTCCATTCATTGATCAGGTATTAGAAAGGCTTGCAGGCAATTCTCATTATTGCTTCTTGGATGGATTCTCAGGTTACCTTCAAATCCATATTGCACCAAAGACCAGCATAAGACTACTTTTACTTGTCCATTTGGCACTTTTGCCTCCAGGAGGATGCCATTCGGTCTGTGCAACGCTCAGGTACTTTTCAGAGGTGCATGATGAGTATTTTCTAGATCTTTTAGAGAGTTGCATGGAAGTGTTTATGGATGATTTCACTGTTTATGGGTCTTCATTTGATGCATGTTTAGAGAGTTTGTCTAGAGTCTTGGATAGGTGCATTGAGACTAATCTTGTGCTGAATTTTGAGAAATGTCATTTTATGGTGACAGAGGGATAGTCTTAGGGCACTTAGTATCTAGGAGAGGCATTGAGACTAATAGGGCCAAGATAGATGTTATTGCTTCTTTACCTTACCAGGATCTCTGCGGGAAGTGTGTCTTTTCTTGGCCATGCAGGTTTTTCAGGAGATTTATCCAGGATTTCAGCAAGATAGCTTTGCCTCTATCCGGATTGCAGAAGGAAGTGGAGTTTGTTTTTTATTTACCTTGTCGCAGGCATTTGATGAGTTGAAGAGGCGACTCACTCCAGTCCCATCATCCAACCACCTAATTGGGAATTTCCCTTTAGCTAATGTGCGATGCCTCTAACCTTGCACTTAGAGCTATCTTAGCTCAAAGAATTGATAAGATGTCTCATGTTATAGCCTATGCTTCACGAACATTGGACAAGCTCAAGCTAACTATACTACCATTGAGAAAGAACTTTTGGCTATTGTTTTGCATTAGACAAGTTTCGCTCTTATTTACTTGGTTCTAAAGTGATTGTCTTTCATCATGCAGCATTGAAGTTCTTATTGAAAAAGCCAGATGCAAAGCCAAGGCTGATTCGTTGGATGTTACTACTTCAGGAGTTTGATATAGAGATCAAAGATAGGAGCGGTGCACGAATTTGGTAGCTGATCACTTGAGCGGGTCGAGCAGGATCCTGACCCTTTGCCTCTCAGAGATGATTTTCCTGATAGACGCTTATGCTGCATGATACCAACCCTTCCCCTGCTTTGCTGATTTAGTTAATTTCTTGGTTGCATCTTTTACCCCAACATGCATCTAGGTCATAGATTGCTAAATTAAAAAGTGATTCCAAATACTATGTGTGGGATGATCCATATTTATGGAAATTTTGTAGTGACCAGGTAATTTGAGGTGCATACAGATCATGAGATCCAAGTCAGTACTTCATTTCTGTCATGCCGCCCCTGTTGGAGGGCACTTTGGACCACGCGGACGGCTGGGAAAGTCCTGGACTCCGATTTTTATTGGCCTACCATTTTCAGGGATGCACATCGAGTTTTACAACTTGTGGCGGTGCAGGAGAAGGATCATCCATCACTCGTAGACAGGAAATGCCCAAGCAACTTATTCTCTTTTGTGAGGTTTTTGATGTATGGGGTATTGATTGTATGGGCCCTTTTCCTAACTCTTTTGGATTTGCATATGTCATGCTTGCTGTTGATTATGTATCCAAATGGGTGGAGGCCAAGGCCACCAAGACTAATGACGCACGTGTTGTTGTAGATTTTGTCAAGTCTAACATATTTTGCAGGTTTGGTGTGCCTCGTGCTATCATCAGTGACCAAGGGAGTCATTTCTACAATAGGACCATAGAAGCTTTGCTTCGAAAGTATGGGGTTGTTCATAGAGTTTCCACCTATCATCCACAAACTAATGGGCAAGCTGAGGTTTTTAATAGAGAGATCAAGAAAATTTTGCAAAAGGTAGTGCAACCAACAGGAAAGATTGGAGCCGTAGGCTTGAGGATGCTCTTTGGGCTCATAGGACCACTTACAAGACACCTATAGGGATGTCCCCTTTCCGTGTTGTTTTTGGTAAAGTGTGCCACCTTCAAGTGGAGATTGAGCATCGTGCATATTGGGCAGTAAAGTGTTGTAATATGGATTTTGACAAAGCATGTGTGGAAAGAAAACTTTAGTTGCAAGAACTTGAGGAGCTTCGTTTGGAGGCTTATGAGAATTCTAAGTTTTATAAGGAGAAAACCAAGATATTTCATGACAAGATGATTTCTAGAAAAGAATTCTCTATTGGCCAAAAAGTGCTTTTGTTCAATTCTCGTCTTAAGCTCATGCAGGATAAGCTTCGTTCAAGATGGGATGGCCCTTTTGTTATAACTAACATTTTTCCTTATGGTTCAGTGGAGATCAAAAGTGAATCTAGTGACAAGAGTTTCAAGGTAAATGGTCATCGTCTGAAACATTTCATGAGAACCTAGCATTGGTAGGGGAGCAACTTGAGGAGGTATCCTTGGATAAGCCCACTTACCCTCAAGTGCAAATTTTTCCACCATAATAAGGGAGTTCTTCCTCCTTTACTCTTTAATTACACATGTTTCTTTATCTTTTGTTTTGTGATTTCATCGAGGACAATGTGTGATTTAAGTGTGGGGGAGTGTTTTAGAGTTAGGAATTTATCTTTCTAAGTCTTTATAAAATAAAATAAAATAAAAATTTGTTTTGGCTTTGTGCTCAAGTTTTCATGACATGATATGGATGGATTCTTGAGTGAGCATTGATGATCAATTGATGGACCATTTGTGGTAGATTTATCCCTTGAGAGTTTTGAGCCTTCAACATATGAATGATTTTTTCCTTGCTAGTGTGTTTTCACTCATGTTTGTTGGTTACTCTAGAACTTGACTTGACTCTTGTTGAAGCTTTTGATTCACATGCATGTAATGAGATGATTTAGGCCATTTTTGTTTTTGTGCTACTTGCCAAATTAGCCTACCTTGCACTGATTCCATTGTTTACCTATTTGAGCCTATTTTAAACTATCCTTTGTTTTATAACTCATTGCAAGCTTATGAAGTGAAAAACAATGATTCACCCTAACCTTAGGGAGTAAAAGAGCTTTGGAATGAGTTCTTAAATAAGTGTAAAGGTGTATCTTTTATTTCAAAAAAATAAAAATAAAAATAAAAAAAAAAAAGAAGAGAAAAAAATGTTGAAAAAAAAAATAGTTGTGTTTATTTGTAAATACTATAGATGTGCATGTTGGTGAGTTTGAAAAATAAAAAAATTGGTTGATGAGAGGCAAAATGGAGTTCATTGGTGTTGCATTGTATCTCTTGAGATAACTTTGCATGTTTATGTGGAGTCATTCTTCATTGCTCTTTTGGTCTTTTAGGTTGATAGCTAGTATCCTTTCTTATATCCTCCCATACCTTAACCCCGCTACAACCTGAAAAGTCCTTTTGATCTTTATGTGCATGTATTTCAAATGTTGATGTTAGAGGTTTGTCAAGCTTATGGTAGTGTTAACATTCATGATGTGCTATGAGGGTAAATACAAGCCTAAACACTTAAGAGTTTTCTTAGTGAGATTCTATTACTCTTGGTTCATCTTTTGATTGGATTTGTCTTGAGATGTTGAGAATGTATTCATAAGTGTTATGAATTCTTGTGCATAAAGTGCTTTTTCCTTGTTCCCAATAGTGTATTTTGGGGTCCCTATGATTCAACTTTTGGATTTTGCCCAAGTGTGCAAAAGACTAAGTGTGGGGGAATTTGATAGAGAAATTTTAAGGCATCTATTATGGTTGCATACTTGGCCTAATTGGTTTCTACATGTGTTTAATTTTGATGATTTGATTGAGTTTTGCATAATTGGGCTTCATTGGATTTAATTGTCAAAACTTGGTTAATTTCGGATTTTTCCACTCACTATGACCTTTCCATCTTGCACAGATCATTTTGGGCTCTACAAATATTGGATTTGGGTGATTTTGGTGTCTTCTGAAAGCTAAGACCGAGATATATAATTTTGGGTTTCACAAGCTTCATCAAATTCGGCCTATTTAAGGCTTAAATGGGCTCCCAAGTTGCGGAGCTCGTGTTGATACGGGTCCAAGACCTTTCCTCACATAATTGGGCATATCTCACTCATTTCTGGTCCAAATAAGTCATATAATATGTCTATGGAAAGCTTATCCAAAGAGGATTATCTTATCCTGATCAGATTTTGGAAATCTAGAATTATTTTGATAGATAACATTTGGATAAGATGTAATCCAGGGGACACTTTTGATTGGGGGAAATCTTCATTTTAGATTTTTCAAGCTTTATCTTATCTTTTCGTTTTCTATTTAAGCCTAAGGTGTTCATTCAAAGAACACATCAGAATCTCTCATCTCTCTCTACTTGTCTTCTCATTTTTCTTTTGTATCTTTTGTATCTAAGGTGTTCATACAGAAAGCTTTCAATGGAGATATCCATGAAAGGCTAAACTCTTTTCAATCCTTGATATCATAGATAATTGGTTTGAATTTAAAGTTCCTGTTGTATAAATCTCATCTTTGTATGCATGCTTTTCTTTCTAAACTTTAGTTTTGATTATGGATTCAGTAATTGAACATGATTATGTTTGAATTATATCTGATTAGATATAGAACTGAATTCGTTATTGGAATTAAAGTAAGGCTACATAACTTATTGGTTATTGGTTTAATCTGAACTACTAGTAATTCAACATTCATTTGGATTGCGATAGTGATTTAAGGATTGTTGAGTGAAAACTATATGATTATATAGTTGATTTGGATTGACAAAGTAGCATCCATATGATAACTTTTTTGAATTATGATGAATTCTGCCAATGATTGTGATGTCTGGGATTGATTCTTTGATCAATTACATCTTATTTTGTTATTGTTATTTACTATAACTTTTGCATTCTGAAAATCACAAATTCCCCCTCCTTGTTGTTATTTAGCAATTTTAGTTTGATAACATAACCTGTGTATCCTAAGGAAGAATGACCTGAGTTACCTTATACTACAAATAAGGGGGCTTAGACTATTTTGATGGCAGACGCGCAAGCTATCATATCCAAAAAGATATCCAAAGCCTTGAGAAGCCACCACATAAGGGCACTACAAGCTAAGTAGACCTTACGACCTAATAATCTAATCCGAGGAAGGAACATTTAGGATTCAATTGTTGTCTTTTGTTTGCTTGTGTGTTAATTCCTTATTTGACATATGAAATTGTCCTTTGAAATTGTGATCAAATGAATTTTGAGGGCAAAATTCTTTTAAGGTGAGTGGTAATGTAACACCCTAAAAATTATTTAAAAATTAATTTGAGCTTTATTAGTCGTAATTTCAAAAATCTGATAGTTTAGCAATGATTAGGATGGCCTAATGGACCTATCAAAAAAAAATGGTCCAGGATGAATACTAATCTTTCAGGCCACGAGCAAGTTAAACAGCAAAACCCAAGTCAGGGACAGGAAAATGCCCAGAACTGAGAAAGAGAGGGTTGAGGTTAGAAATAGTTAAAAAAAGAATTTTACACCTGAATTTAATTTTCAAGTAATATGGATTTAATGATTAAGGTGTTTGTCTCTAAATAAAATTTCAATATGCGATTTCTAACACCAAAATATGTTTTAATCATCACACATGGATAATGTATATCCATTCTAGGCATGTGGAAGGCCAAGATTTAATCTTGGATTCCAAGATTTAATCTTGGATTCTATGATTAAATCTTCGCCATCCGTTCTATTTTATTCTTTTAACAAGACATGCATTTATGTAACATAAATTAAAGTCAAGTTAGGATAAATATAAAGTCAAGTTCTTTCTACATTTCGGTTCATCTTGTTTTATTCTTAACACTAAAGACAAGCTCGCAAAGTTTGATCCTAAATCTGATGATGGGATTTTCTTAGGATACTCTTCGATCTCAAAAGCCTACAAGGTGTATAACAAAAGAATTCTATACATTGAAGAGATTATCCACATCAAATTCAAAGAGCTCAAGAAACTTCATTGATGATCTTGAAGATCTAGAAGAAAACCTTGAAAAAAATGAATCTCAAGGAATCCTTAGAAAGAAAGCAAATGAAAGCGCGATCTTCAGAAAGTAAGGTCCAGAACATGGACTCATCAACAGCTACTCAGAACTCCAAAGTCTTAGAAAAGAGACATCTTTGAGCATGAAGAAGAGCAATCTGAAGATGAAAAGGAAATTGAAGAACACAGGGTTGTAGAAACTACAAAGGATTTTTTTTTTGTAAAAGGTTTCTCATAACAAAGTTCTAGAAGACATTGCCAAAGGTTTGAGAACAAGATTCTCCCTAGAAATATGTCTAACTAAGCTTTCATGTCCACCATTGAGCCTGACTACATTGAAGATGCTTTGAACGACCAAAGTTTGATACATGCTTTGAAAGAGGAACTAGACAAGTTTTGAGAAGAAAAGTCTGGATGCTTGTGGAAAAGCCCAAAGGGAAAACCATCATCAGAACCAAATGGGTGTTCATAAACAAGCTGGATGAAGCTAGCAAAGTTGTCAGAAACAAAACAAGGTTAGTTGCACAAGGTTATAATCAATAAGAAGAATTGATTATGATCAAACTTTTGTAGTAGTAGCTAGTCTCGAAGCCATAAGAATGCTACTTGCTTTTGCTGCCTACAACGGATTCACTATTTACCAAATGGATGTCAAGTCTGTATTCCTAAATATATTCCTTTATGAGGAAGTTTGTGTGAAGTAGCCTCTTGGTTTTGAGAATGAAAACCTTCCCAACCATGTCTTCAAGCAAACAAAGGAATTCTAAACGGTCTGAAACAAGCTCCCGAGCCTAGTATGAAAGGCTAAGTGCCTTTTTACTAAAGAATGGGTTCAAAAGAGGTAAAGTTGACACAATCCTATTTACTATTGACCAAAATAATCACTTTCTGATAGTTCAAATATATGTTGATGACATTATATTTGGCACCACTAATCATTTTCTCTGTAAAAAGTTTTCAAAATTAATAAGAGTGAATTTGAGATGAGCATGATGGGTGAACTCAAGTTTTCCTCGGACTTAGATAAAACAACAAAAGGAAGGAACCTTGATCCATCAAGAAAAGTATATAAAAGATCTTTTGAAAAAGTTCAACATGAATCAGGCAAAACCCATGAGTACCAAGCATGCATCCATCTCAAGTCATCGACATGATGAGAATGGTGAAAGGGTATCAAAAAATAATTATAGAGGAATGATTGGTTCACTTTTGTATCTTATAGCAAGTAGATCAGACATTCAATTAAATGTGGAAATTTGTGCTAGATTTCAATCTAACCCACAACAATCACGCTTAAATGCTATTAAAAGAACTGAAGATATTTATCCAATACTACTAACCTTGGTCTATGTTATGAAAAAGGTACATCTTATGAGGTTGTAGGGTATTGTGTTTGACTTTCCTAGAGATAGAGTAAAGAGAAAAGTGTCAGTGGATCCTGTTGTTTCTTAGAAAGAGCCTCATCACTTGTTCATGCAAGAAGAACACAATTGCTCGCTCTATAGCTGAAGCTGAATACGTAGCTCCTAAACTGTTGCACTTAGATGTTGTGGATAAGGAACCAACTAGAAGATTATCACCTAAGGTATTCCAAAATCCCTATCTTTTGTGATAACACAAGTGCTATTAATCTTGCTAAGAATCTTTTCTAGTACTCTTGATCCAAGCACATTGATGTTAAACATCATTTTATTAGAGATCATGTTCAAAAAAGGGATGTTGAGTTAATGTTTGTGAATATGAAGATCAATTGTCTGATATATTCACAAAACCATTACTGAAGATCATTTTTGTTGCTTGAAAATGCTTTTGAATCTTAAAAGTTTCTAAATCTACATAAACATTCATGCATAAACATCGCTAGACTTCCCCTATCATGACTTTGAACTAAAGCCAACAAAGTCATCTTTTTGCAAGAATAGAATATCAGTTTGTAAGAAAATCAGTTTGCAAGATCAAAAAGTCAATATACAAGGTCAAAAAGAAGATCAAATGATCAGAAAATGGGTTATTTGATCACGGGTTCAAATCTGAAGATGGATAAATTATGAGAAAACGGTATTATCTCGATAGGTTAGAAAGTTGACAAGATTAGAAAGTGTTTCCATGTTTCAGAAACCACTAATTCTGGAAGAATGAAAAATGCGGGATAATTCGTCCTGCTTTTTGTTTCTCTCTCCCATTTGCCTCACCTTTAGTCTTTATGTCCCATCACTTAAATAACTCCCCACTCCTTACATGTCACACCTTACTACCTTATCTTCAACCTCAAACACTCAAAACCTAAACCTTTTCATCTTTTCTCACAAATCTTCCTTCTGAAACCTTTATATTCCCTCACATACCTAAATTTTTTCATTCAACCCTCTCATACACAACCTACCATGGTTGAAAGTAAACACTTTGACAAAAGCGTTGCTATATGGGAATCCTCCTCATGTACGAAGAACCTTCTACAGCAATACTACTGATAACTTCTCTCAAAGGAAAGTGGCTCCTGGAAAAAGATTGGGAAGAGAACTAATGAACATGGTTCTAGTTCTATTGGAAGTTTTCTTTTCAAGGCTAGGAGAGATTCCTAGATTTCTCGGGTCTTTATGGGAATGGTGACCATCTTTTACTCCTAGTTAGAGCAAAAGTCAAAATCTATGTTGAAGACCTCTCAGGGATATCGACATGGAGATTGGAATAAATGACATCTCCAACATTATCCAAGCACCTCCACTAGAATCATATGCTCATTTAAAGGAGATTGGTTTACGACTCTTGGAGTCTCTGCTAAGGAGGTCTCCACATGTCTCACTAACTCTCCTAGATACCAACTTGGTGAGATTACAAGTGCTTTTCTAAGTTCTAGGGCACAAGCAAGTCTCCAGTTGTCCAATTCTCTTTCTTCTAAGACTGGGAAGCACCAACTTGCTGGTTAGGATGGACTACATGCTACTCTTCTATTTGTTGGCAAAGAGAAGGATAAACTTTCCAGACTGATCTTCAATTACATGCTCAGTGCCATCTCAGAAAAAAAAAGGAGGGCTGTTCCTCCAGAGTTTGGCTGACAGGATCTTCTAATACTTGAACTACCCTTGGCAAATGAGTGGTATGAGTACATGGAATGTATTGAGTACACCCAAACTCATTCAAGACTCTTAGGAGTACCACAAGAGCACCCACAACATATGTAAGGCGACGAGCATGAGGATCAGAGATGCAATCATTGAAAAAGCTAATGTGATGAAAGAAGAGAAAGTAAAAGAAAGATTATCCTAATTTAGAGTAGCTCAGAGGACACTCAAGAATTTGAGGAGGAATCAAATTCAAACACGCTAAGTCTACCTACTAGAATGAAGCCGACGGAAAAAGAATCTTCTTTATCCAAATCTTTAGATTCTAAAGCAAAATCCTTAGAGGATGAGTAGCTAAATGAAGTCCTTGACTGGGTCACCTCATGATGTTGCTCTTATCTCTACTCTTGTTAATGAGCCTCCTATCCCTACTCCAGCTCCTCTGCCTGCATTATCCTTTACTAGAATGTTAACCCTTCTTCAAGCTAACCTCAACCTCTCGCGAAGCTTCTCTAAAGTCCAGATACTACTACAAAATCAACACAACATGACTAAGTTCAGTTGGAAGCTGAATTAAAGACATAAGGCATTGTTTTAAGATACTTTTTAAAGTCAGGAAGAGGCTAATGATGGTGTCACCTTAGTTCCTACACCCTTTTTTGTTGATGACGGAAAGGGGAGAAAAAGAATATTAAAAAAATCTTTTGTGAGAAATTCAAGGGAGAAGAGATTTTTTTGGTATAATCATTTTTTTTGCTATTTGAACTTCTTTTTATTTATTGCTTGATAACCTGAACTATCCTCGCTTGGTACATATATGATTATTTTATCCTTCTCAAGTTATTTAAGCTCTAATATATCTTTCTTGAGTAGCTAATCATATATCTTGATCGTGGTGTATGCTTTCTAGGTCTTAGCATGCTTTGATGCTTAGCTATATCAAACATATGCACTAATTTACTTGTATGACTAGCTCTGATACATATGTTATTTCTCTTATATATACATGGCTCTCATACACATATTTGTTTATGTTATGATATGTATGCTATAAAACATAATCTCGAAGTTTTTTTCATATAAACATATATTCCTTGACACACATATATGAAGTTTTCTCAAATACACAAGCTGATACACTTACTCGATACATCTATGATCAATCTCTTTTGAGCTTAGAAACTTCATTTGTGTGAAAAGTTTATATATTGTATGTTTTTATGCACACAAAAAAAATTGCATCATGTTTCAAAAATTGCTTGGATAAAGATGTGTTGCGTATGAACTCAAAATCAAGAGTAAATATCGTAAGTATTACTTCCTTATTCAAGCACGCATATTTTCATAAAAGTCAACTTGACTAAAAATCAAGCTGTGTTTATTTAGAAAGCTTATGTGCTCATATCCTTCTCAAAATTTCTCTAATACTTCTCAATAAGCATTTTGATAAGCTTCAGAAACCTTAAATGAAATAAAATAGCTCTGATTTTAGTCACTTAAGGTAATGAAGCATTTTGATTCTATCTATATCATACCTTAAGAATGGGACTCTTGAAAATCCTATCTTTTTTTAAAAAGAAATTTGGCTTACCAAGCTATACATCTTGTCATATATTTATTTCAAAATCTCTTCAAAATATTTTCTAAAAGTTGGTTTGTTATCATAAAAAAATGGGGAGATTATTAGCTCCAAAACTCTTCAGAAAGCTCCAATGCTTAATGTTTTGAGTGATAATATTGTAAGCTCTAGAATCCTTTAGAAAGAATTAATGCAGTATGTTTTGAATGACAACATAACCAATGTAAGGAAAATATTTTGAAGAACAACTAATATCTACCTTGAGTTTCTTAAAGTATCTAATAGGTTATATTTTAGCATAATAATACTCCTATAGTGAAGATAATTTCACTTTACATATACAAATATGATTTATCTCGATTAAAGAGATAGAAACTAAAATGAAAGTGATAATTATATCATGAAACGAGCGTACAAATGCCTAACAGGGTTGAAGAAAATCAACAAGTATAAGAAACCAAGGCACGGGTCTTGAGAAGCACTGGACTTTAGAAAGTAGACTTAAATTGAAGATATCTATCCATCCCTAAAGCTACACATGTTTTACTATCTTCAATCATCATCATCGTCATCATTTATCATCAACAAGCTCAAATTGAAGACCAGAAGACCAAGGACATATCAAGGAACTGATATTGCACCTCAGAAAGTGCACTTTATAGTAAGGCAGCTCTCTCTATTGAAAAAGAAGGAAAATTTTGAAATCATATCCAGGTTCAAGCTGGCATGTCATCTATTATGCCAACTTGGTCAACCACTCCAGCTTCTAGAAGGAAGTGTTCAGAAACCATGTTCAGAAAGTAAAAAGTAGTTTTTGAAGGTAGTCTCAAAAACCTCTATCTCATAATGGCTTCTACAATAAATTGACAAAAGACGATCTACACTTCTAGATTGCTTTCAAGACACAAACGATGAATAACACGTGTCACTTGGAGACCTGATCAAGTGTAATGGTCACAAAGGCATATCATCTAAATAGAGATCCTAGACCTCAAAAGAGAGACAAATGTTACACAGTTCTGATACGCTACAAATTTTTCTCCTCACCTTTCTATGAAGATTCATTACATCTTGTAATTAGTTTCCTTGCTTGTAAATCTTCTTTCTACATCCTTAATAGATCTTACATTCTTCCTAGGAAGAATTATTAAAGAAATCATTCGAGTTTTCCAGATCCATTTGTTGCATATCTTCAAAAAACTTGAGTGTAGGTTAATTTGAATAGCAAACCCAAACACAAACCTCTTGTAACCTCATTCCAGTCATGATTGGTGTGAGATAGCTTGGAGAGACTAAGGTAAAACTACTTGAAACGTGATAGTAAGGGGTTCTTCCTGGTCACAATTTAGCTTGGAGAGGCTAGTACAATACTACTCGATTTAGCTTGGAGAGGTTATTAAAGACTACTAGGTTCAACTTGAAGTGACAGTAGGGATTATCTCTTGGCCACGGGTAAGACCTTGAGAACACTCCTGCAAAGACTACCTATTTTTCTTTCTTAGGTTGAGAAAGGTTTAGTGAAACTCAACGGTGGTTGAGAACTGGATGTAGGCAGGTGGCCAAACAAGTATAAAAATATATGTGCAAGACCTTCTTCTTCCCTATCTCTTTTACATTCACTACTTTGAGTTTATTATTTAATATATGCTTAAAGTCTCTTTTATTTGCTCTTTTGTTACTATTATGTTACTAACACTGTAATTTAGAAAGTCACTTTCTAATGTACCTAATTGTATTTCCATTTCATTTTAAGCTTCAATTTTAGAAGCAAAAGAAGAAAAGAGAAGCAAAGCATGATTCAACCCTCTTTCTCATGTGCTTTTCTACCTACAAACATAACCAATTTCATGAAAATATTTTGAAGAAAGACTAATCTTTTTCTTAAGTTTTTTGAAGTAACAACAGGTCCTTTTATGTTAGCATTCACATTTCTTAAAACAATAATATTTTCATAATGACATGTGCAAATATGTTTAATCTCATTTGAAAAGATTGAGACTTAATGAAAGTGAAAAATATATCGTGGTATAAATGTATATATGCTCAACGGATTAAAAACTCTCAAGTACAAGAAACCAAGGCTCAAATCTTCAAAAAGTAGCATATAACTTCAGAAAGTGCAATTCAAGTGAAGATTTCAATCCAACTCTGAAGCACATGTATACTGTCATCTTCAATCATCATTATTGTAATCATATCATTAAACAAAAAGCCTTGATTAAAGAGTAGAAGATCAAAGAAAAACCAGAAGCTGAAACAGCACTTAAAGCACGTTCACTGTAAACAATGCACTTTCAGGAATATGAGGGAAATTTAAAATTTAAATTTAAAGTCAAACACGATTAAAAACTGACGTGATATCTCTTCTACCAACTTGGTCAGCCCAGCTTCTAGAAGGAAAAGTGTAATGCCCCAATTTATACTCCGTTTGGAAATTACCAAATTATCCTAGGTAATTTTTACATATAATTAAAACCGAACAATCCTCAATAAAGGAATAAGACACTAGAAGAGAGGTTAGGATTCATACTAGAATGGCAAACCCGAATTTCTACGTGTAAAATGACCAAAATGCCCTGAGGTCATTTTGCCCTAAAATGAGGATCGTGGGCCCCAACCGTCCTCAAGGGGATGTTTTGACAATAATAAGGGATTTTTTGTGTTATGTATGTTAATAGAGGAGAAGAACCTTAATTTTGAGTTCGACGCAGAAATGACCAAAACGCAAGCGGCTTTTAACCCCAAATTGCGTTGGCTAACCGAACCTCACTAAAATGTTTTAAAAGATGTTTTTAAGCTATGATTGGTCAATGGTTAAGCTTGGGTGGCCTCGGCAGTTTTAGTAAAATTACCATTTTACCCTGTCTTTATGCATTTTGCGAATTTTGAGATTTTCGATTTGTCTAGCGAAACCTAAGAAATATTAGGCTCTAATTAAAGGTTATTAAATTCTAATTACTAATATAGAGTCAAAATTATTTATTTAGATGATTAGAACCCAAAATTGCTTGAAAACCCCCAAATTGTTTACTAATTCACCTAAGCCCTTAATTGCAAATTCTCTAAATTGCAAAGATACCTACCTACACCTACATAATACATGAAACACACAAATTTTCTCCTTCTTGGGGCTGTAATGGCCGAATTATTGGTGCCTCCATGCATCAGAATATTTGTCAAATTTGGCACAAAACTCAAGGTATGAAAACAAGGAATCATGAAACATAATTCCATGTTTTAAGCCATGAAACAAGAACATGTTCTTCCTCCCTTTGTCCTCCCTAAAATCAGCCACCTATGCCTCCTCCATGTGTCCATTCTTGAGCTTCAAAATCTCTATAAATAGGCATGCTTAAGGAGTCTTAGAAGCCTTGCTCATAATTGTACACTTCAAAGTTTTTCCAAAGCTCAAAAACTTTCTTTCTTCCTCCCCCTTGGCTGAATTCTTTCTTCAACTTTTCAAGGAGATTTTCTTTCATTTCACTCAAAGAAACCAAGTTCTCTTCCTTTCCTTCAAACCAAATTAGGTAGGGTATAGTTTCTAAACTTATTTATATGCTTTGAGGACTGTGTTCTTAGCTCAAAATGTTGAAATAATGAACCTCCACATGCTTTTTCATTTCGGTTCTTCTTTTCTTTCCTCTTGGTATTCGGCCAAATGGCCTAAATGGGACTAGGGTGATGGCTTGATGATGAGGACCTTGAGGGTGGGTTGTGAATCCATCACAAGTTAGGCCTCTAAAGCTTGAAAGTTCCACTTGAAGCAAAATTTTAAGGAATGATGTTGTTATGCTAACCTTGAACTTAGAACTCTATGTTAAATTAGTTTTCATTATAATTGATTTCAAAAAGTGTTGATGTTCATTTTTTAATCCATTTCCTTGAGCTTGATGATAAGATTGAAGCCATAAGGTTCTCTTTGAAACATTGGCACAAAGAACTCTAAAGCTCACTTTGTCTTGCTAAGATATATCTTGGGTTAAATTTATATTTCTCTAAAGTATTGGTGGAGCTCTAGTAAATAAATAAAATGAACTTGCATCCATGTTTAAGTTTATGCCTTGCACATCATGTTTACTTTTAATGTCATCACTAAATTCTCAAGAATAAATAAATGAACTTGCATTTCTCATGTTTAAATTCCAAGCTTGCATTTCATGTTTATGTTTCAAGTTGTCACTTAATCTCCAAAGATAATAAAGAGGATGCATCTCATATTTATTTTATGCTCTCACTTTATTTTGTAATGGCTAAAAGAATCAATGCATGGCATATTTATTATTATGTCATCACCTAAGAATCCTAGAGCTCAAAGACTTACCCAAGTATCACAAGCAAAGTTGGAAAATGGTAGCATCCTAAGGATGCATATTCGATCAAGTGATGATGATAGGTTTGCCTAAGCCTCATCTAGTCACAAAGACCAACAAGTTATGTTTCAAGATTTTTCTTAAGCAAAGAAATAAGGTTCTTGGAACCATGGTAATAAGAACTCTAAAGCTCACTTTCAATTTCCTTAAGATTATTGGAGTCAAAGAATTCATTCTTTAGAAGTCCTTGAGTTTTGGAGCTTAATAAGATGTAATAAGATTCTCTTTTCTCTTCACTGGTCCAATGCGGACTACCACCGCTCTAGTTTCTTATTTATTTCAAGCTCTTGCATCATGTTTAAATTTCCAAGTCTGCATAATCATATTTATATTTCAAGCAAATCACCTTAATTCTTGAATATAATAATATGGACCTACATCATGTTTAAATTTCAAGTCTTGCATATCATGTTTATATTTCCAAGTTATCACCTTATAAAAACAAGATTAAAATGAGGTTGCATAGCATGTTTATGATTCTAGTTATCACCTAAATCTCTAAAGCTCAAGACTTTCTCCTTTTATCTTAAGTGAAAATTTTAATCGTGAAGATTCTTTCAATGTATAAATCGGCCTCATGATTAAGGTAGGCCTAAAGTGATTTTAAATAAGCTGCTAATTTAGTTCTAAAATTTCTTTCAAGAGTAACAAAAAGAATTAGTTTTTAAAAGAGTTTTAAGGCTTTGCAAAGATTTTACGGGATACTAGTATCTTACTTGTACTTAAAAAAGTGATTTTAAGCAATTATGTGAGGTTCATGATTCAGCCATGATCTAGTTTAGTACTACTTTATGATGATGATTTGATATGTTTATTGTTGAGGAACAATTCTATGCATGTTAGAAGAGAAACTAGCTACATAAAACAACCGTAAAGCTAGAATTTAGCTAGTTTTTTATCCCATTAAATTTAGTCACTGCCAAATCTGTTTTAGTATGTTATAATTCTGTCTAAGATTGGTTAGCCAAAAATTTGGCAACAATTAGTATAGGATTGATCCTGAACACAAAAAAAAAAAAAATGAAACTAGCAACTAGAAAACTGTAAAAGCAAGATTTCTAGAACTCTAAAGAATGGAATTTATACATTCTGTCTAGAACCCTTAGAAGTTATAAGAATCTGGTTTTATTATGTTTAGATAAGTGAGAATGATTCATAATTGGTTTAGTAATTAATTTTAGCTTCATAGGGAAAGGGAAAAAAGGGTTAAAAATGCAACTTCTAGCACATCGTAAAACTTTGAGAGATTTACTGCCTATGCTGCCTCATATAGTTTAATAATGTTCTTAAGGCTTATAATTAATGGTAATAATAGTAATGAGTCCCTTAGATACATAAGAAATTAGTTTGATAATTAAAGTTACCCGATTTTAGAGTTCGGTTTTTTAAGGAGCTCCTGAGAATTTTAGATAACATCTTTTGATACTTTGGAATGTCAGTTTATATGATGATGTAATGCCTATTGAGAATTTGATATTATTGAATGATTTCATGGCTTGCATGTTATAGTTGCTATTGCAAACAATAAGAATGCTTATGCATGAAATATGAGAATATGTCATGATAATTATGAATGATGAGTTGCATTATGATATAACATGGAAAGACTTAATGGTGACTTAAAATTATAAGGAAATGATCCTTTGGACCCATCAGACTATAGGTGGTGAAAAGGTGATTCTTGCCCCCTAGCTCGTTCTCTCAAAAGGGTAGAGTGGGACTTTAACTTATCAAAAGGGATAAGTATATGCTAGTGACGACTAGTAAGGTATGAGCTCATAACCTAGATTACTCCCAAAAGGGTGGAGTATAGGGTGGCCCAAGAAAATGATGATGAAAGTAACTTTAAGTCACCTAAGAAACTAAGTAATGTATTATGTGATTATGATGTTCTTCTATGCATAGCATTTATCAAATGATGATGAGAAATATGATGTTCTTCTATGCATGGTATTTATGATATGATGATGAGGAATATGATGTGGTCTTATGCATAGCTATGTTATTATGATATGCTAATAAAGTATATGATAGGAAAAGTTCATTATAAATATAACATGCTAAGTTTATGATGCATTACAAAACGCATGACTAAAACTAATGGACCTCGGTAAAGTATATTTTCGAACTTAATAAATGAATCTTAGCATGCTCACTATTTCATAATAACCCAGAGGTTCCTGAGGACGATGATGATGACACGATGCATATGAGGTGAGTACCTCCTGAGATTCTTTTATAAGTTTCTCACTCCCTCTTTCTTTCTTTCTTTCCATCTCGTCTCAGAAAGTAAAGGTGATGTTCGTGATTTTGTTGATGCTCTCACCTGGTAGATAAACTTGAGCTTGTGAACCAGCTTATCATCCTTGAAGAAACGTCTCGCTAAACCTTGCACGTGAGCTCATATATCTATCCCTATTTTTGGGGTATTATTATTATTAGATGCCGTTAATGGATGTTCTTCCATCCATATCCTATTTATGTTTTGTTTGATTGACTACACCTAGCCTAACTCTGTTGGCAGACAAATATCTATGTGTTATGTAATTATGGATGTCATATGATGGAGCCAATATGATGTGTTTTTCATGATATGCCCGTTGGTTTTCCGCTTTATCTCGATTATCGTTCACGCTCCACGAGGCTCACATTTTCAATCATGTTTTTTTTTAAAAAAATGGCTCGTAATTTCATTAAGTATTTTCAAAGTATGGTTAAATAACTGAAGCAAAGAGTAAAGTCTAATAATTAATCAAATACGACCTAGGCATATTAGGTTAATTATTAGGGTGTTACAAAAAGTTTAGAAACCTCATTCATAAAGTAAAAAGTAGTTTTTGAAGGTGGACTCAAAAACTTCTATTACACAACGGCTTCTATAACTATTCGGACAACGGACTACTCCTCTAGACTGCATTTCCAAGATAAAAAAAGAAGATTAACACGTGTCACTTAGAAAACAAATCAAGGGCAATGGTCATGAATGCAAAATAAGTATAAAATGAGATGCTATGCTTACAATGAATAGAAGTTCTTGAAAAAGTGCTGAAACACTAAAGAAATTTCCTCTCTTCATCCTTTGTAAAGTTATTACAATTTGTAATCAATTTCTTCTATGTAAAAATCTTCTTTCTACGTTCCTAGTAGATCATACATTCTTCCTAGGAAGAATGATAGAAAGAAACCATTTAAGTTTTCCAAGCTCTGTTATTGTTTATCACATGAAAACTTGAGTGTTGGTTAGTTTGAGTGAAACAACCCAAACATAAACCTTTGTAACCTCGATTGGAGTGATCACTGTGAGTAGCTTCAAGAGATTGGTCAAAGACTACTTGTAATGTGGAGGTAGAGTGAGCTACTAGTCACGGAATTACCTTGTAAGCGTCGAAGACTACTCAAGTGTGATAGTAGAGTGAGCTATAGGTCACTAGTAAGAGCTTGAGAAGGCTCCTGCAAAGGCTATATAACTTTCTCAGATTGAGAAAGGTTTTAGTGAAACTCAATGGTGGTTGAAACTGGATGTGGGTGGCTGAACCAATATAAAATACCTATGTATCTTCTCTTCCTTAGACTTTCCTTTATTTACTACTTTGTTCCTTTCATCCTGTGTTTAATGGAAAGCCCTTTTTCTTTTTATTGCATTTAATGGTTCAAAAAGTTACTTTTTGAAGTATACTAACTTGTGTTTCCACTACACTTTAAGTTTATACTTGATAATATATGTTGTAGTTTTCCATAAACAAAAGGGAAAGGAAAAGTTCAAGCATGATTAAACCCCCTTCTAGTGCACTTTTCTACCTACATTGGTCATGTGAGATAGCTTGAGAAGTCTATAGAAAGACTATACTGACTTTGTCAGGTTGAGAAAGGGTTGATTTAGTGAAACTCAAGGGTTGTTAGGAACTAAATGTAGGCAGGTGGTAAAACAATATAAAATCTCTATGCAGTATTTCTTCTCTTACTCCCTTTATATTCTACATTGTCACGACATCCCTAGGGAACATGGGCATGTAAGGAATATCCCCACGGAAGCCTCTAGTAACATGATTGGCTAATATGCATAAATAAATCAACTATATTCAAAATGTCTCAAGTTTAACTAAATTTCATAATTCTGAAAATATTTCCAAAACATAAATCTAAAATAAGAACTCTGTCATAACCATAATTTGTGCCAAAGCCAAACATAATTAAATAAGTGAAATTCTAAAAATAACTAGAATGCATGCCGGATCCAACCTACACAATTATTGGAGTCTATTAACTGACATAACCAATAGTAAGCTCCACTCCAAGCGAAGTTCACCAAAAGAAGCTATGGCACTCCTAGGGAGGATCCTATGGTGCAACTAAACCTATAGTATCTCTGTAGGGAGGAAAAAAGAGGGGTGAGTTCATCAAAACTTCATGAGTGAGCTTTCACTCACAACCCACATAGGACAACAATAAATATACATAACATATACATGCAATTGATGTAAAATATTTCATATATAATTGCATATAACCTGAAAATAATAATTTAACTAAATCTATGGCAATAACCAATAGAGAAATAGGAGATGTTCTATATATAAATATTTGAGTTGAATAGCTAAATCTGAGCCAACGGTTAATCTTGATGGGCACCTAACTAGGTCCTATAAATGGACACCGCATGGACTCCTTACTATGAGTGAGCTAGTCCTCTAACAGATCACTTGGTACCAAGGTTAACGATCAATTATGCAGCCATTAACTCGTTGATCTGTTTCTCACTAATCACTGTCAAAATAACCTGCAATAAAATTCATTATTCTTACTATTCCTACCATAATAGGGTTCATGAAATTTTCTAAATAATAAAATAAATAAATCTAAATTATACATAATGTAATTATGGTCCCATGAGTTTTTCAAAATAATTAATTTTCATGATAACTATAAAAATAATATTTCTAAAATTGGCATAATTCATAACAGTATAGTTTCTTGGCATAAATCATTCCAATATTTCATAAATAATTATATAATACGGGAAAATAATAATAATGACCAAAAGTATGGTCATGAGCTTAAACCTACTCACCGTTAGTAGCCAGGAGTGTGCTTTCACTAACAACTAGACTCTAAGGAGCTGAAATGACTGGTAACTAAGCTACAGATTAGATAAAAAAGGGGAGTGTCACAACGTCCTAGGAGAGGGTTAAGCTAGGCCAACTGGACTAATGGCAATTAAAACTTTGACAAGATATGGCTAAAGCTAGAGGAGGTCGGCTAAGAGAAAGTAGGCTAAAAGGAGGTTGGGAAATAAACGGGAACTTAGCAAAATGAAACTAAGAGTTTCTTACACGCACACACCTAAACACATATATTTATATATATATATATATATATATATATATATAATAATAATAATAATAAATAATATTAGTGCTATCTACACCTAATAATAATAAGAATAATAATAAATAATATTAGTGGTATTTACCTAACATAATAATAATAATAATAACTCATATACCACTAAATTTTGCATTTGGGATATCACATACTACCACTTAAAAGAGAATTGGTCCTATATCTACAACAACGTACCCTGAGATGGAAAAAGGTGGGGATATTTGATTGTCATAGCTTTTTCAGCTTCCCAAGTTGCTTCCTCGCAGAATGGTTTCTCAGATAACTTTCACTAAGACTACCTCTTTTGAATGAAGCTTCTTAATCTACCTATCGACAATGGCAATTGGTTCCTCTTCATAGGACAAACTCCGTAACTTGGACCATTGCCGAGTGAGCACGTGAGACTAATCAGGCATATATTTCCTAAGCATGTTGACATGAAACATGGGTGTATGGCTGATAAGCTGGAGGCAGTGCTAACTTATAGGCACCGGTTCAACTCTTTCTAAGATCTCAAATGAGCCTATAAAACAAGGGCTTAACTTTCCCGCTTATTGAACCTCACTATCCCTTTCATAGGGGATACCCTAGAAACATATGGTCTCCAACTGCAAACTCCAAGTCATGTTGAAGGTTCTCTGCATAAGATTTCCTGCTTTAGACTATGTTGATAAAAGGTGCTCCCTAATCAATTGAACATTTTCTAAGGTTTCTTGAACTAGGTTTGGGCCTAGGGACTTCGCTTCGCTAAGCTCAGAACCACCGATGGGAGACCTACAATGCCTCCTAAACAAGGCTTCGAACGGTGCCATCTAGATACTTGCCTGATAACTGTTATTATATGAGAACTCAATCAAGGATAAGTGATCACACAGTTCCCTTCAAAATCTAGCACATAGGCTTTGAGCATATCTTCTAAGGTTTGTATCATCCTTCTGACTAGCCATCGGTCTAGGATGGAAAGCTATGGTCAAATCCACACATGTCCCAAAGGCCTCCTAAAATGCCCTCCAAAATCGCAAAGTGAATTGGGACTCTCTATTAGATATGATGGATATTGGGACACCATTAAGTTCTGACTATTCGTTTATGTACAACTAAGCATATTGTGCACCTGAAGGTAGTCTTTACTAGTAAAAAGTGTGATGACTTGGTCGTCCTGTCTACTATTACCCATATAGAGTCGAACTCCTTGGTAGTTCGAGGTAACCCGACTATGAAATCCATGGTTATCCTTTCCCACTTCCACTCTAAAATATTTATCGCTGAAGTAACCCTGTGGGCCCCTGGTGCTAGCTTTAACTTGCTGGCACACCAAGCATTTAGCTACAAAGTGACCGATATCTCTCTTCATACCATCCATCAAAACAATTGTCTTAGATCCTCATACATCTTAGCTAATCTTGGGTGCACTGAGTATGCTACATCATGGGCTTCTTCCATTACTTTTCTCCTCAACTCACCTACTCCTGGCATGCATAAACGGTTCCCAAAGTGCAACACACCTTCAACAACTCAAACTCTATGCTCTGACCCTTATGAATACCCTCAACAAACTTAGCTAGTTTCGGATCTTCACCTGTTGTGCCTTGATCTGTCCCCCCAAGGTTGATTGAGCCTTGATGTGAGCTAGAAAAGCTCTTATATTACTAAGGCCAAATTGAACTCCTCAACTTCCAACTTGTGGATATCCTCCACTAATGGCTGCCTCCCTGGCGCTATATGGGCCAAGTTGTACAGGACTTCCTGCTCAAAGCATCTACCACTACATTTGCCTTTCTTGGGTGGTATGAGATCATCCAGTCATAATCCTTTAATAACTTAAGCCATTTGTGCTGTCTAAGTTCAAATCCGTCTGTTGAAAAATGTACTTCAAGCTCCTATGGTCTGTGAAAATCTCACAAGTCTCTTCATGCAGGTAGTGCCACCAAATCTTCAATGCAAAAACCATTGCAACCATTTCCAAGTCATGGTAATTTTGCTCATGTTTCTTGAGCTGATGAGGCGTACACTATAACTTGGCCATGCCTTCAAGACACAATCAAGTCCAATTCTAGAAGGGTTCCAAAATCCTGGAAAGCCACCTGTCCCAGGAAGATAATACCAAGAATGGCTGGTCAAACATGTCTTGAGTCTCTGAAAACTCTCATCACATTCTTCTATCTCCTGAAATTTGACATTCTTCTATGTCAACTTGGTCATGGGTGCGGCAATCCTCAAATCCTAACGAACCGCCTGTAATATATGCTAAGCCAAAGAAACTACGGACTTTTGAAACTATTGTGAGTCTAGGCCCATTACTACACTGCTTCCACTTTCTTTGGATCTACAGAATACCATCCTTCAACACTATGTGTCCAAGGAACGCCACTTGATCTAACCATAACTCACACTTTGAGAACTTAGCATATAACTGATTCTCCCTCAAAGTCTATAAACTATCTCAGATGTTGCTCATATTCCTCTTTACTCCTGGAATACACTAAGATGTCATCAATGAAATCATAAAGTGGTCCAAAATGGCTTAAATACCCTATTCATCAAACCCATGAACTGGGGCATTGGTTAACCCAAAGGACATTACTAAGAACTCATAATGTCCATAGCGAATCCTGAAGGCCGTCTTAGATATATCTTCATCCTTAATCTTCAGACTGTAGTAATCAGATTAAAGGTCAATCCTGGAAAAATATGTTGCCCCTTGAAGCTAGTCAAAAAGATCATCAATGCGAGGCAAGGTGTATTGGTTCTTGATCGTCACCTTGTTCAATTGGCTATAATCTATACACATCCTCATCGAACCATCTTTCTTCTTAATGAACAACACTAGAGCACCCCATGGAGAGGTACTTGGCCTTATAAACCCTTTGTCTAATAACTCATGTAACTGCTCTTTCAATTCTCTTAATTTTACTAAAGCCATGCGATACAAGGGTATAGAGATAGGCCTAGCTCTTGGCTTAAGCTCTATCCTAAACTCTATTTCTCTCTAGTGGCATACCCTGCAAATCATTAGCCACTGGAACCATGCCCAAACTACGTGTACAGCCTTTACCTTTATCCATCAATCATAGTGCACTCAAGCTCATTGGTGTCAAACACCTTGTACCTAGAAACTCTCTTGGCTTATCACTTGCAACCTCGAATCTCACCATCTTACTATAACAATCTACCAAGGCATGACATGAGGCTAACCAATCCATATCCAGGAATAACGTCAAAGTCGGACATGTCCAACACTAAATCCTGCTAGTGCTTCCATGTCAACTACTTTGACTCCATATGATTTATACACTGAACAAGGATAGGCTCTCACGAAGGTACCCCAACAAAAAACGGCTTCTTGAGATCCTTAGGGATCTTCAATTCAGTAAGGCAATGAACATGGACATATAAGAATAGCTGGACCCAGATCAAACAACGTCATTGTGAACACCATATTTTGTCCGCACATTTTTACCTGTCTTTATTTAAAAAAAAAGCATCTCATTCACACAAAAAAAGTCCATTCTAGTTTTTTTTTAAGCACAGTTTTGTAGCCCATTTTATTGATCTATTAACTCAAAAAAAAAAATTGGACCAACCCATTTTATTCATTTCTTTCAGCCCACATTTCTTTGATCTTTAAATTAAAAAATAAAAAATAATAAAAAATGAAAAGAAAAGGAAGAGCGGACAGAAGAAAGTGCACATTGACTGAAGATAACGAAAACAATTGCAAAAGTTGAAGGACCATGCTCCACTATACGTGAATTGAGGGATCAAAGGCAATCAGCAAGTCATCAGGATCACAATAATGGGGACAAAAATCTCTAGCCATTCCCTATAAGCTGGAGAAATCATTCAGGAAAATTTAATTAATTGGCAAAGCGTGTATAAATAGAGGTTCATCATCATGAAAAGGGGGCCATCAAGAAAGAATTAGCAAGAGTGATCAAAAAATACATGTGAACATCCATTGAGAGGATCAAGGAAAAACCAGAGAGCACACATATTGAGAAGATATACAACTCCAAGAGTAATCATCCTAACATGTTTCAACATTATCATCCACCATCAATCTACCAACAAGCCATTGAAATACAATCAAAGATAAAAAAGAAGGAGAACCACAGCCATGAACGAGAATCATCAAAAATCAAAAAATAAGAGTTCAAAGCCACTATCATCATCAACATCAAAACTACCTCTCTTTGAAGCCTTCAATTCCAAATCTTCTCCAATCCGATCTCCGTCATTCAGCCTCCGCAAAGCACACTGCAGCCGCCACCACGAAAGGTGCGGCGTTAATCACGCCATGCCAGCCTCCCTTCCTTGCCCTCCGCCAGCCTGGAACCGGGCGGAACTGCGCGCGTCGCAGAACCTCTGTCTCTATGTTCCCATTCTCTTTACCGTCAAGCCCATCTGCACCGCGAGACACCGCGCATAGGAGGATGCCTAGATGGCGATGCCGTGACGCCAATCCCCTCCATCACCATGGATCTGCCACTCTCTCTTGCGAGCTTCACTCTTCCTTCGCTGCATGCAATGGGCTCCACCCCTCTAGTAACTTCTACTTTCTCTCCATATGTATTACAACGGTTCTATGAAGTTTTTTAAGTTTTGGTCAAAGAATGGTAAAGTTAGATTTAAGGATTTGGGGTTTCCTTTTTATTTTTAATTTCTTTTATTTTTTTTTGGGTATGCTTGTTGTTTACGCTAGTACTTTTTTAAGATTTTCATATCTTGGGTAAAACAAAAAAAACTATTTTATTAGATTTTAGGATTTTTTTTTTTGCCAGGCTATTTTTTTAAAATTATTATTAGTTTTTTTTTCTTTCTTTTTCTCTCAAATTGTCAACAAGTTTTTTTCCTAAAAAATGAATAAGAGGAAATGTCTTAAAGAAAATAAAAATAATAAAAATGAAAAGTCCATTTTAAAAAATTAAAATCAATCAACACAATTTTTTGTTTTCTTTTTTTAATTAAAATCCATAAACAGAATCATTTTCTCCAGAACGACGTGACTTTGAGTTCTCATTCCAAGGATACGTCGGCGTAGTCAACAACTATCAAGCTAAAATTAACTTTTCATTAAATTTTATTCTCTTTTTATTTAATTTTTCTTTCTTTGTTTTATTCTTGTATAATTATTATAATTATTAGAAAAATAAATATTATTAAAATTATAATTAATTTGCATAATGAGCTATTGGGTGACCATATTTATACGGATGTATTAGGGGTGTTGTGGGATTAAGTTTCCGCCCTTCCCTAATCATAATCAGACTCAGAATCTCAAATTTCTTTTAAAAGACCAGTTTACAAATTAAAAAGGTTTTCCAATTTTAGCCAGAATTAAAATTGGTGGCGACTCCCATCTTATCATTTAAAATCGGTTGTCATCCTTGTCGCGGCACTTTCAGGTATGTTATGACAGTTGGCGACTCAGCGGGGATATCTAGAGAGTCAACCTATTAGAGTTGATTATGCAAATAATTATAACTTTATTATATTTATTTTCCTCTCATAACACATCTGTTTTACTTTTTTTATTTTTTTTGCAAATAATGGTTTGTTTTCTTCGTAAGTATTTTTTAGTCAAACATTAGGATAAAAGACTTTTTATTTTATGGATACTTGGAACCTTAGGGTAGATGACTTTCGTATATATATTGTTTTTTGTTTTTTTTGCAGGAATTTGTATAGTACATAAGGGTTTGAAAGGTTTGTATGCTCCCTGCACACACTTTCACTATCATTGTCCCCCACACTATTTGGGCTCTATACCGAGCCTTGGAAAACCATAGGGCAAGAAGGGGTTTTGACGTTGTTATTGTGAAGCTTATGCTTCCCTCGCAAGGTCATTGACTCATCCACTCAGGTTGTTACTAGAACTATGGGTTGCCATATTTTGACTTTTATGTCCCTGTGGTTTAACTCATGGAACTAGGTCTTTATCTTATTGGTAAAGGCAACCTGGGACCATAACTTTTAAGGGTCTAGATCCATCCAAAAACTGTAGACTACTAGAATGACCTTAATTTGCTACCTTAAACGGGTGTGACCTTAGAACAATCAAACATTAGGTCGCACCTCATTAGGACACAAAGGAGCATTTTTTCCTTCTTTCTTTACTTCAAGTGATTCATTCATTGCATGCATATATTTTTTCTCATAATAGTTTGTTCATTCATATCATACATTCATAAAAAAAAATAATAATAATGTTACATTCACTTCACGCATAAAATTTGCATAATAGGTAACTCATTTGTCTCATGCATAACAATTGTAAATATTGCATTCATGCAAAAAATATATTGCACATCCATGCACAAATTTTTTCTCATGAAAAATGTTGCCTTCTTTGCATTAAAAAAAATCAAATCATAAATGTTACATTTCTAGCATAGGCTAAAAAAATAAAATAAAAAAAAACTCATATTTAGGCAATTCATCCATTACATCTCATGCATACATTTCCACATAAAACAAAAAATTTCTTGCAAACATGTCATACATTATGCATCAAAAAAAAAATGAAAAAGGAAAAGGACTCATTTCACATGCACTCTTCCTATGCATACATAACACTCATCTTTAGGATATAAGTACCATGCATGGGGCCACACAAAAAAAAAAAATCATTTCATTTCATTGCATGCATTCTCAAAAAAAAAAAAATCATGCATGACTTATTCATTGCATAAAAAAAAAATCTTGCATGACACATTCATTCGTTGCATATATAAAAAATTTTAAAGCTTATTCATTACATACAAAAATCATCTTGCATAACTCATCCATTGCATAAAAAAAAACTACTTCATTGTCCATTCACTACATGCACAAAAAAAAAATCTTTTCATTCATTGCATGCATAACCAAAAAAAAAATTTGATCAAAGAGGATGTGTTTGAAGGTAATGAGCAAGTCAAAAAAAAAAAAGAAGAAGTCATCATTTTCATCTGTTCATGCATTTTTCTATACATGTAGTTCATCCAACATGCATGCATCTTAGCACATTAGCATAACCTCTATTGGAGAATCTTTTTTTTTTCCTTTCATTCTTTACTCTCTTTGTTAATTAATTTCACCGGTTTGCAGTTCTAGACATTACTTTCCCCCAAAAAACTTCATCTAATTCCAAGTAGCTTTGTTTGAAGAGTCTTTGAGAAGCCATGGCAGGAGAAAGGGATTTCGCAAAAGAACTTGATGATTTGAAGGATATGATGCACGAACAAGTAGAGGCGTCAAAGAAGCTATCGCAGCCATGAGCCAACCCAGGGCACTGAAACAGCAACTTCAACCATGAAGAACCAGGATATGATTCAAATGAGAATGGCAACAATGTAAGCCCACATGACAAGCCCAAGAAAGAGGTGGAGCGACTCAAACTCAAACAGAACTGGAAGAAAGCCTACAAGAATAGTTCGAATGCTACGAGGGCCTAATCCCTATGGCCCAATGAGTATCAATGATCTATGTCTAGCTCCTAGTGTTGCCATTCCCAAGGATTTCAAGAGATCCGAGTTCATCAAATTCGATGGTAATACCAATCCTATTATGCACCTTCGAATGTATTGTACCAAAATGGGAATGTGGTCCAAAGATGAGAATTTCCTAATCAGCTTTTTCCTGAAAGTTTGGATGGGACTACATGGGAATGGTACATGCAGATGGATGAACACAAATAGAATCCTGGGAGGACTTCGCTCAAGCTTTTACCAATCAGTACAAATTCAATTTGAATATTGCATCCACTAGAGTCAGCTGAAAAGGGTTAAGAAAGAAAGGGAGTGAGACGTTCAAAGATTATGCCCAAAGGTGGAGAACTATGGCCGCTAAAGTTGTTCCACCAATGCTTGAGCAAGAAATGTGTTCTTATTTCATTCACACCCTAGAGGGTCCCTTCTTCAAAAATATGTTAGGACTCAAGTCAAAGAGTTCGTGGACTTGGTGAAAATCAGCGAAAGAATTGAAGTCAATATCCAAGAAGGGAAGATGGAGTTAACAGAAGATGAGTGGAGTAAGCCACAACCCAAGCAAGGGTCATTGAGGAAAGAAGACACTATGAACTACAACAGCCATCTCAATCCTATAAGCCTATTTTCCGCCCAAATCACTATGTATCCTACCAATACTCGCATTACCCATCCTCTATACCTTACCATCCCTATATATTACTTACCTCAACCCTATCAAATCAATCATATCTCCTCCCTTCAAATCACTATGTTCATGCACCCTTCAAGCCCATGCCTCACCAGACCATGCATCCAAATCACTAAATAACCTCTCTCAACATGCTAGCCCTAGGCCACCAAGAAACAGTTGTCCCTTGCCCAATTTCAAAGTAAGCAACTCTGAACTATTTAAAAGCTTACGCCATGCAAATCTATTAGCTCCACGTCCTGCTGGTGTTGCAACACCTCCCTATCCTCATTGGTTTAATCCAAATCATGTGTGTGAACATCATTCCAACACTCTCGAACACTCAATTAATGACTATAAAATCTTTAGAGATGCTATGTGGGATTTGATCGATGCCAAAGCTATTGAAGTACAAGATGCAAAAGCGAAGAAGCCCCTGTTGGAAGTGGCAGTGCCTAATTGTGTTATTAGATTTATCTTTATGAGGGTGCTTATGTCTTGAAACTTGTTCATGACTACGTGTAGTTCTTTTTCCAATCACTATATCATTTGCTTCCTTTCTTATCACCATTGTTCTTTCACATTATTTCTTTGATCCTTCCCTTTCTCTAGACTAAGGCAGAAAATAATCATGAAAACCCATAATTGATTGCTGTGTTCAATGAGCTCAATGACCGTGATCATGATGAAGATTTTAAACTATGCGGATAATCTAAGTGTTGGAGAATGACAAATCAAAAATCAAAATACCATCATCACTTAATGTGATCACAAGTTGCTGTCATGATGGCAAGAGCATTTAGTCTTCAATGTTTTGTTGAATAACTCAGCTTTGAAGTGGATCAAGTAGATGACTAGGAAAATACACAAAAAACAAAGAACTACAGGACACTAAGTCAAAGTGCATGTTTTGGGAAAATAAAAGGAAAAAACAAAAAGAAAAAGGCTCATAGGATTTGTAATCAAAAGTAGTCTACACAAAAATTAAAAAAAGAGGGTGAGAGAAAAAAACCTCGCTAGATTGAAACCCCAATAAGACAATCTAGGCAAAAAAAAATTAGAGCAAGAAATACTCATTAGGTTGAAAACCCAAAGAGGCAACCTAGAAAACACATAGAGGGTGATTCCAGACAAAGACTTTTGAAAAAGCCCGACTTGGGCAAATTGTTTTGGTGGCAAAGGATCAATGAAGAGACAATTGCAGAAGATGAAAATTCAACTTTCATACACAGACTTGATTATCACATAGTAAAGAATTGTAGTCTTGGTCATGGCTTCAAGCTCAATGTAATTGAACAATCAATAAACGGGTTGATTCGATTGGATCTCTACATTTTCTAATCTTTCATACTCCGACCTTGCTTTTCTTCCTTCTCCATCATCATCCAAAGGTGTGCTCTTTTAAGGAATGCATTTTACTTTATTCGCATCTTCTTGAATCACACATAATCTGACAAAAGTCAAAGGGCATTAGCTAAGAAATCTCACTAGCTTAAAAAAAAAAAACCCAAAAAAAAAGAGAAAGAGAGTGCTTGCTAGATTGAAAACCTGAAAAGACGGTCTAGGCAAAAAATAGAGCAAACAAAAGGAAAAGCTCACTAGATCGAAAACCAAAATGGCAATCTTGGCAAAAGTTAGCGCAAAATCAAGTAGATAACGGGGACAAGAATTGAAGATAAAAATCCATGAGCAATCAGAAAGAGGAAGCTAAAATGGATTGTCCATAATAGAAAGCGATTCTTTGGACAAAATGGCTGATTTGGAATTAGACTAAGGCTTTTCAAGGGAAACAATGCTTGGACATGGCAAACTGGGGCAATTTTCTTCCTTTTTCTTCCATTTCTCTCTATATAGTATTCCTACTTAAGTCATTCATCTTTCCTTCAATCAAATCGTCAAAGCATGTCATCATCATTCTCTAAAAAAAATAAAAAATATACATTGACGCAATTTGCTTTCCTCTTTCTCATTCTTCCTTTGTGAAATTTTTTCCAACCATCCAAGTTATCATCACATCATCATCACATTAGGGTTTTAACATTTTCATTCAGGACATTCATCATGCTCATGCTATTAACATTTTCATGCCCAACTGGGCAATTTTTTCACTTTGTGTAGGGTTATCTCATTATCATTTACATCGTCACATCATCTAAGCATAGTGTTCACAAGTCAATTCGTTCATCATGTCATCATTACATCATTTGATCATCCCTAGCATCCACTTTCCTACATTGTTAATCATTACCTCTTGTAAATACCACACATCATTCTTTTACATGTTTCTCTTCTCAATTCTGATCATTCATCTTTATATTATCACATCATCACACCATTCATCATGCGCAAAGTTTTCTTGAGACATTCACATTCCCAATTATCAAATCATCTAAAACATTCATCATGCTTATATCATCAACATTTTTCTTGCCACAAACTGGGGCAAATTTGTTTTCTTTGTGAAGTTATCTTATCATGTTAGGGATTTATCATTTACATCGTCACATCATCTAAGCATAGTGTTCACAAGTCAATTCGTTCATTATGTCATCATTACATCATTTGATCATCCCTAGGCATCTACTTTCCTACATTATTAATCATTACCACTTGTAAATGTCACGCATCATTCTTTTACATGTTTCTCTATCTCAATTCTGATCATTCATCTTTACATTATCACATCATCACACCATTCATCATGCATAAAGTTTTCTTGAGACATTCACATTCCAATTATCAAATCATCTAGGACAATCATATGCTCATCCCAATCAACATTTTCCACACTAAACTGGGGCAAGTTAAGGCATTCGTCATTTGCACTATCAAATCATCTAGACTTAGTTGTTGCAAGTCATATCATTCATCATGTCATCATCACATCATTTATTTTCAAGTAATCATCACTTTCAACGATCATCACATTATTTACTTCGATCATCACATCATTTACTTTTTAGCAATTATCACACCTTTTTTTCTCTTTTGCATCATCATCATTTACTTTTCGCAGCATCACATCATTTACTTTTTAGCAATTATCACACCTCTTTTTCTCTTTTTGCAATATCACATCATTTACTTTTCAATTTCAATCATAATCATTTACTTTTCAAGGATCGATCATTTACTTTTCAGTTTCAATCATAATCATTTACTTTCACATTTCACAAGCCTTTATTGTTTTCACGTTTATTTCACAAAGTCTTTACCGCTTTACAAAGTCTCTACCGCATTCACGTTTGTTTCACAAAGTCTCTACCGCTTTCACGTTTGTTTCCACAAGTCTTTCCTGCTTTCACGTTTATTTCACAAAGTCTTTACCATGTTCACATTTATTTCACAAGTCTTTGCCGCTTTCACATTTATTTCACATGCCTTTACCTGCTTTCACGTTTATTTTTACATGCCTTTACTATTTTCACGTTTACTTTCACAAGCCTTTACTCCTTTCACATTTACTTTCACAAGCCTTTACCTGCTTTCACATGCCTTTACCGCTTTCATGTTTATTTTTTACATGCCTTTCCTGCTTTCATGTTTATTTCCACAAGCCTTTACGTTTTCACGTTTATTTTCACATGTCTTTACGCTTTCACATTTAATTTTCATATTTGATTACTCTGCTTTCACAAATTTTAAAATTCACATGTCTTTACTATGCTTTCCCATTTTCACATGCATTGCTTCTACAAGTTTCACATTCACATTTCACACGCATTTCCTTTTCCAGATTCCATTTTCATATGCTTTTACATTTCACATGCATCGCTTCACAGATTTCTTTCCACATCCATTTGTTTTCATAGATTTCACTTCCACACTTAAATTTTACATGCACATACATTTCATTCCCCAATTGATATTAGCAGTAGGCATTCATCATCAGGTCATCTAGCATCATTGACTACATCATTTCACATTGTCACCATGCATTATCATCATGCATTGATCATCATCCAAAAAAAAAATTAAAAAAGAAAGAGATCAGCAACTAATAACTCTTCTACCATAATCATCATTCATTTTTCACCCATCATGATAATGTCATACTTCGATAGTTGAATTATTTGTTTTAATCATCACGTCATTTGTCCCTCACATCATCTATCTTTCTACTTCAAACTTTCCCTCCAGAAGTCATGCATCCTCATCATATATTCATCAACATTGTCATCTTCATTGCATTATCATACACTTATCATAATCGCCATCCATTTGGTATAACAATCAAACATTCATGATTATCATGCATTCATTGTCATTGTGTGTGCATTGGGTCTCTAGCAGTATTCGTAAGAACTTTTTGCATTGTCATTATGCATCCATCATACACTTATCAACATCGTCACCATGTATCATGTAGACAAAATATGTGTTCATCATATCTTTACTTGTTTCTTACAGTAAAATAAAAGCCACAGTTTATACTTTCAGGAAGAAACAAATAAAGAGGGCAATGTGAACTCCATATTTTGTGCACATTTTTATCTTTGTCTTTATTTAAAAAAAGTGTCTCATTCACAAAAAAAAAGTCCATTCTAGTTTTTTTTAAGCACGGTTTTTTAGCCCATTTTATTGATCAATTAACTCAAAACAAAAAATGGACCAGCCCATTTTATTCATTTCTTTTCAGCCCACATTTCTTTGATCTTTAAATTAAAAAATAAAAAACAATAAAAAATGAAAAGAAAAGGAAGAGCGGACAGAAGGAAGTGCACATTGAACTGAAGATAACGAAAACAATTGCAAAAGTTGAAGGACCATGCTCCACTATACGTGAATTGAGGGATCAAAGGCAATTAGTAAGTCATCAGGATCACAATAATTGGGACAAAAATCTCTCAGCATTCCCTATAAGCTGAGAAATCATTCAGGAAAATTTAATTAATTGGCAAAGCATGTATAAATAGAGGTTCATCATCATGAAAAGGGGTCATCAAGAAGAATTCAAGAGAGTGATCAAAAAAATACATGTGAAAATCCATTGAGAGGATCAAGGAAAAACCAGAGAGCACACTAATTGAGAGGACATACAACCTGCAAAAGTAATCATCCTAACATCTTTCAACACTATCATCCACCATCAATCTCCAACAAGCCATTGAAATACAATCAAAGATAAAAAAAAAAAAAGAAGGAGAACCATAGCCATGAACGAGAATCATCAAAAATCAAAAAATAAGAGTTCAAAGCCACTATCATCATCAACATCAAAACTACCTCCGCTTTGAAACTTTCAATTCCAAATCTCCTCCCAACCTGTCTCGTCATTCACCTCCGCAAGCACACTGGAGCAAGCCACCACGAAGTCGCTACCATCGTTAACCGCGCCACGCCAACCTCCCCTTGCCCTCCATCATATAACATCCATAATTACTTAACACAAAGATATTTTGCCTACCAAGAGAGTTAAGTTAGGTGTAGGCAATCAAACCAACATAAATAGTATACGGATGGAAAAATATCCATTAACGGCACCTACTAATAACACTTCAGAGATAGGAATAGATATCCAAGCTCACGCGCAAAGTTTAGCGATACGTTCCTCAAGGATAATAAGCTGGTTCACCAGAATCAAGTACATCTACCAGGTGAGAGCATCAACAGGAATCACGAACATCATCATCACTTTCTGAAGATGAGATGGAAAGAAAAGAAGAGGAGTGAGAAACTTATAAAAGAATCTCAGTAAGGTACTCACCTCATATGCATCGTGTCATCATCATCGTCCTCAGGAACCTCTGGGTTATTATGAAATAGTGAGCATGCTAGGATTGATTTATTAAGTTCAAAAATATACTTTACCGAGGTTCGTCGGTTTAATCATGCGTCTTATAATGCATCATAAACTTAGCATGTCATGTTTATAATGAACTTTTCCTTTCATATATAATAACATATTTATGCATAAAATCACATCATATTCCTCATCATCATTTCATAATACTATGCATAGCAGAACATCATATTTCTCATGATCATCTCATAAATACTATGCATAGCAGAACATCATATTCACATAATGCATTTACTTAGTTTCTTAGGTGACTTAAAGTTACTTTCATCATCATTTTCCTGGCCACCCTATACTCCACCCTTTTGGGAGTAATCTAGGTTATGAGCTCATACCTTACTAGTCGTCACTAGCATATACTTATCCCTTTTGATAAGTTAAAATCCCAACTCTACCCTTTTGAGAGAACGATTTAGAGGGCAAGAATCACCTTTTCAGCACCTATAGTCTGATGGGTCCAAAGGATCATTTCCTCATAAGTTTAAGTCACCATTAAATCTTTGCATGTTATATCATAATACAACTCTCAATTCATAATCATCAGGATGCATAAACATTCTCATTGTTTGCAACAGCAACTATAACATGCAAGGCAGAGAATCATTTAATGATATCAAATACTTAATAAGTATCAAATCACTACATAGACTTATCATTTCAAACTTCAAAGAACCATCATCATAAATTCTTACGAAAACCGTCTTAAACAACCAAAACTTTAGAATCGGGTAACCTCAATTATCAAACTAATTAATCATGCATCTAAAGGATTCATTATCATCATTACCATTAATTATAAGCCTTAAGAACATTATTAAACTATATGGGACAGCATAGGCAGCAAGTTATATTTAAGGCTTCATGTGCTAGAAGTTGCATTTTTAACCCTTCTCGTTACCGGCTTTCCTTATGGTGCTAAAATTAATTACTAAACCAATTATGAATCATTCTCCCTTATCTAAACATAATAGAACCTGGTTCTTAGGGCTGCTAAAAGTTCTGACAGAATGCATAAATTTCATTTTCTAGAGTTCTAGAAATCTTGCTTTTACGATTTTTCTAGGAAGCTAGTTTTATTTCTAACATGCATAGAATCGTTCCCTCAACAATAAACCATGATTATCACAACTTCAAACATATTAAACCATCATCATACAGTAGTACTAAACTTAGATTAGTGGCTGAATCATGAACCCCACATAATTGTTTAAAATCACATTTTAAGTACATGTAAGATATTAGTTTCCCGTAAAATCTTTGCAAAGTCTTAAAACTCTTTTAGAAACTAATTCTTTTTGTTAATCTTGAAAGAAATTATAGAACTAAATCAATATCTATTTAAAATCACTTTGGGCCTACCTCAATTATGAGGCCAATTTATATATTGAAAGAATCTTCACTATTAAAATTCTCACTTAAGATAAAAAGAGCAAGTCTTGAGCTTTATAGATTTAGGTGATAATTAGAATCATAAACATGCTATGCAACCTCATTTTAATCTTGTCTTTATAAGGTGATAACTTGGAATTATAAACATGATATGCAAGACTTGAAATTTAAACATGATGTGCAGGTCCATATTATTATATTCACGAATTAAAGTGATCTGCTTGAAACATAAATATGATTATGCAAGCTTGGAAATACAAACATGATACAAGAGCTTGAAATAAATAAGAAACTAGAGCGGCGGTAGTTGCACTGGACTAGTGGAGAAAAGAATCTTAATAAAAGAAAAATAAGAAACTGAGTGGCGTAGTCTGCACTGGACCTAAGAGAGAAGAGAATTCTTATTACATCTTATTAAGCTCCAAACTCAAGACTTCTTAAAGAATGAATTCTTTGACTCCAATAATCTTAAGGAAATTGAAAGTGAGTTTTAGAGTTCTTATTATTATGGTTCCAAAAACCTTATTTATTTGCTTGTGATACTTGGGCAAGTCTTTGAGCTCTAGGATTCTTAGGTGATGACATAATAATAAACATGTCATGCGTTGATTCTTTTAGCCATTATAAAATAAAGTAAGAGCATAAAATAAATATGAGATGCAACCTTTTATCATCTTTAGAGATTAAGTGACAACTTGAAACATAAACATGAAATGCAAGCTTGGAAATTTAAACATGAGAATGCAAGTTCATTTATTCATTCTTGAGAATTTAGTGATGACATAGAAAGTAAACATGGTTATGCAAGGCATAAACTTAAACATGGATGAAAGTTCATTTTATTTCTTTACTAGTGCTCCTCCAAGACTTTAGAGAAATATAAATTCAACCCAATATATCTTAGCAAGACAAAGTGAAAAATACATCTTTCAAGTTCTAAACTCAAGATCTTTATTTTTACATCATAAAAACATCATTCTTTAAAGTTTTGCATCAAGTGGAATTTTCAAGCTTTAGAGGCCTAACTTGTGATGGATTTACAACCAACACTCAAGGTTCTCATCATCAAGCTATCATCATATTCCCATATAGGCCTTATGGCCAAAATTTCCAAAGGAAAAGAAAGAAGAAAACCGAATGGAAAAGCTAGAGAAAGTCCATGAAATCATCATTTTGAACCAAGAACAACACTTAGCAAAGCATAGAAATAAGCTTAAAGACAACTCCCTACCTAATTTGTTTTGAAGGAAAGGAAGAGAACTTGGTTTCTTTGAATGAAATGAAAGAAAATCTCCTTGAAAAAATGATGCTAAGGTTTCGGCCAAGGGGAGGAAAGAATGAGAGCTTTTGAGCTTTGGAAAAACTAGAAATGTGTAACTATGATTCAAGGCTTCTAACACTCCTCAAATATGCCTATTTATAAAAGATTTTGAAGCTCAAAAGTGGACAAGAAAAGGAGGAAAGTCTGACCAAATTTGAGGAGGAAACAAGGAAGAAAAGTCATCTTGTTTGGTGGCTTAAAACATGAAATCATGTTTTCATGGTTCCTTGTTTTCATACCTTGGTTTTTGTGCATTCTTTGACAAATTTTATGATACATTATGGACCAATAATTTCGTCCATTATAGCCCATGGAAGAGGAAATTTGTGTGTTCCATGTATTATTTAAGTGTAGGTAAGGTATTCTTGCAAATTAGAGAATTTACGATTAAGGGTTTAGGTGAATTAGTAAGCAATTTGAGTGTTTTTAAGCAATTTTGGGTTCTAATCAATCTAAATAAATAATTTTGACTCTAGATTAATAATTAGAATTTAATAAGTTTTAATGTAAGCCTAATATTGCTTAGGTTTCATTAGACGAATCGAAAATCTCAAAATTCTCAAAACTACAAAAGAGGGGCAAAATGGTCATTTCGCTCAAAAACCCGAGACCACCCGAGCTTAACCAATGGACATTCATAACTTAAAAACATTTTTTAAAACATTTTAGTGAGGTTTAATCGGCACGCAAATCGAAGTTAAAACAACCGGGGTGTTTTGGTCATTTAGCGTTGGAGCTCAAAATTAGGATTCTTCTCCTCTATTAACACACATAACACAAACAATCTCTTATTATCATCAAAACATCGCCTTGTGGACGGGTGGGGCCCACGATCCTCATTTTTCGAGTAAAATAACCTCATGGGCATTTTGGTCATTTTACACATACAGAAATCGAGGTTTGCAACTCTTGCACAAATCACTCATAACCTCTTTTCTAATGTTATATTCATTATTTGAGGATTGTTCGGTCTTAATTTTATGTAAGAATTACTTAGGGTAATTCGGTAATGATAATAAAAATTTGGGCGTTACATCTACCGCCTACACCTCTACCACCCGGGCCCCTGCCCGGCTCCATGTCCCAAAGCGATGAAGCCACCTTAGGCTATTGATTAGAGACTAGCTAACATAGAGGGGTTAACTAACCCTTGACTTGCAACGTCCTCCCAAGTACAATCTCATCCTTAAGTCATGGCATTGTACTCGAGAGTTGTTACTTATAAATTTGCAGACCTTTCTTAATTATCTATAGCAAGAATTGGTTGAATCGCATATTAACTAACTCGTGATTCTATCAAAATATATAGTAAGAAACAACGTATTTATTTAATACAAGTCAAGTACAAAAAAGAAGCTCTTCTAAGAGCTTTCAGTACACATGTTATCTTTTGTATTTAGACATATGCATACACTTAAGTACAACAAATACAGGTTTCCTTAACACCAAAAATTACTTAAAAATTAATTTGAGCTTTGTTAGTCATAATTTTAAAAATGTAACAGTTTAGCAATGATGAGGGTGACCCAATGGACCTATCAAAAAAAATTTCGGGTCGGTAAATAGTAATCTTCAGGCCCCATGGGCCCAGGAATCAAATCCTAGACCAGGAAATGCTGAATTGAGAAAAGAGAGGGTTAAGGTTAGAAATAGTTAGGGATAAGGATTTTATACCTGAATTTAATTTTCGGGTAATATCGGTTCAATCAGGTATGGTGTTTTACCCGTTCGGTAATTACGGTGTATAGTTTCTTACACCGTATAAAACTTACCGTGTAAGTTAGACACCTCATGAGACAAGTGTGTGGCTTAGAAGAAGCCACACCATTGCCTTTACAAATGGACCAATAAGAGGATTACAAAATTATAATAATTATCTTTAGGAAAAATATTTTCATAATTAATTCAAGTGTCATCATTTTAACATAAATAAAATAAAATAAAAATATCATGCCATTTTCATCATTCATTCTCGGCTAAACATGGAACCAGCCACCTCCATGGTTGTTTCACCAAGAAACCATGAAAACTTGATCTAAAACCTTAGCCTATAGTTGATAAAACCTCAAACTTTCTTTACAAAACTTGTTTTACACTTCAATCCTACAAATCTAACTAATTAGAATCTCTCCTCACCAAAACTTACCTTGATACCTTAACCTCACTGAGTTAAGAAGGAGTTTGGGTTGATTTGGGGAGCTTTGGAGAGCAAGAAGACAATCTTAAAGCATCTTGGGGCCAAGGAGCCATTAAGACACTCCAAGTAGGGCTTTTGTTGTCTTTCTTTGTCAAATTTTTCTAATCTGTTTTGGGTTGAGCTAAATCCAAAATTTCTAGTTGTAGTGATTAATATTATGTTGATATTGATGTGTTAATTTTGGTAGTAGATGTGGATGATGATAAAAATCACTTTTTATCAAAAAGATGTTGAGTGATACTTGCTGGATTTTCAAGTTTCTTGGGCAGTGTATAATCACGATTTTTCTGCGCATGTTGTAGTCATTTTCATGAGCTGAAAAAATTATATGTTCAAGTTAACATCTTGCACTAGTCACATGAATTTTATTGAGTGTTGATTTTAAAGTTTACTATCTCAAAAAAATCAGAAACCGAAATGAGACTGATGCTGTCTTGATTGTTAAAACTAAAGCAATAAAGTTGTCTGATTTTATTACCATAGCAAATAATTGAACTAGCCTTTGAAATTACGAAGTTAAAAACATATTGAAGTATCACTGTAAATTTTATTGTGCATTGATTCAATCATTTGCTAGGGTTAAAAAATTATGAGAACTCTGGTTTGAGCTGTGAATTGATGGTCTCTGACCACTAAATTTGTACAATTTACTAAAGGAGTTAGAGAGCTCCGTTTTTCCTGAAATTTTTACAGGGACTTCTAGACATATTAAAGTGTCATATAAAATTTTTGTGGCTCTTGAAATGGCTGGTTGTTATGATAATTAAATGTTGTGCCTAGGACAGTGAATCTGCCAAAGTGCTGGAATGTGAGAATGTCTGAAAATTTGTGGTAAAATGATATCTAGTCCAAGTGTATGGCACATGAATGCATGCTAATTATTTCAATTACTTATCTTTGAGGCATGAATGGGCCTCTAATACGATTGAATACCTACATGTGGCTTATGCGTGCATTTGAGAAAAGAAAATATATATAAACTTAAATTGTGTATGTTCTGACATATGGACAAAATAGAAACAAGACTTAGATTGAATGGGGGAAGGAAACAGAAAGAGGAACCTCCCTAAATATTTTGAGTCGATAGATGTATAGGCTAGGAATAAATTTGTGTGTGATTCGAAAATGGAAAAAAAATGAAGTTCGATGATCACATATAGGACTAGCTCGTCCTAGAAGCAGACTATTTCCCTTGTGTAGTGTAAACCACGGAGATACCATTTGGTATAAATTGTTTATTGTGGAATTGTCCACGACAAATACCCGTTGGGTATAACTAAGTCTTCCTATGTCAATGAAAATAGAAAAATGCATTGATTTGATTTCTATGACCATAAGTGAAACTAGGTTACTTGGAAATAATTTCCCTACATTATCATATGCATACTCATGTTATTATAATTGGTTTGCCTAGGATAATTTACTATTCATTGACACATTTTGATAAAAATGCACTAAGAGATTGATTGTTAAAAGTTACTCACTTCGAAGGGATGATTTTAGAACTTTAAAATGAATCTTTAGACTATATTGCATGATCACATTTTTCAAATAAACCGAAGTGGCTGGAGCGATGATAATGACATTATAAGTGTGTAATTGGGGAGTTGCCCTCCTGAGAATTGTGAAATTCTCACCCCTATGTGTTTTTGTGTTTCCGTGTCGCCTCCAGGTTGATCCAGAGAACTACGAGGCTGCTACACTAAAGGAATTCGAGTAGTTTAGTAGTTAGTGTTTTTTTTTATTATTATGTTGCACTTAGTGGTGTGTATATGTTTGTAAACGTAATAGAGAACATGTATGTATTCAAGCTCATAGAAGAGTTTTCTTTTGTACTTATTTATAAAATAAATAAATGTTTTTATTTGTTGTATATATTTAATAGAACCACGAATTAGTTACTACTCGACTTGATCATTCTTGCTATAGACAACTAAGAAAGGTCCGCTAATTAATGAGTAACAACTCTCGAGTACAACGTCATAACTTAAGGATGGGGTTATACTTGGGAGGATGTTGCATCTGCTACTAACTATTGCAAATTCCACTTTATTCTTTCCTATGGCGGCCTCACCATCTTCTAAATCAACCTGGAGACGACACAGGAAAACAAATACATAGGGGTGAGAACTCTAAAATTCTCACTAAGGCATCCCCAAAACATATACGGAAATTCATGTCATCGTCATCGTCTAAGCCACTTCGATTTATTAAGAAACGGTGATCATGCATTACGTAATAGCTGTTCATTTTTAAAGTTCAAAATCAATCTTTTTGAAGTGGGTTACTTTTTAAAAATTCAATCACTTAGTACACATTTATCATAACCTCATAATCATAGTAAATAATGGTAAACAAAATGATTCAATATGTATAAATATGTATATGCCCAATGTAGAGAAATTATCTTTGATTGCCCTTAATAAATCGAAGAGAATCTCATCTCTCTCTTTATTTGCCCTTGACAAGTCAAAAGGATCTCATCTCTCTTTTTGCCCTTGCAGGTCAAAAAGGATCTTATCTCTTTTCATTTGCCCTAGACAAGTCAAAGAGGATCTCATTTTTACTTATGGCTATATAACTTAATTCAGTGTGTCATTCACTTTCCCTTTTCCAAATACATGCATAAAAATTTCAGAGCAAGAAATGTTTTCTAACTATGCTAAAAAAATTAGACAAATTTGGTGGTCAGAGACCACTTAACCTCAACTCAAAACCTAAAATTTTTAATTTTTAATCCTAACAAATGATTGAATCAATTCAAAAGAAAAGTTGAACTTCAAGATGTGTCCAATACTTTTAAAAATTTTAAAGAAAAATTCAATCATTTACTATGGTAAAAAAATTAGACAAATTCGTAGCTTCAGTTCCAATGATCCAGATAGCATGTATACCATTTCGATTCTTGATTTTTTTTAAAGCACTAGGAGTCAAAAACAGAGCTCAAGAACAATTTTGGAACTAGCCTACGATATTAGCTTCAATATATATATTTTTTCTAGCTCATGAAAATACCCAAAATTCCCTCAGAAAATTCGTGATCAGTGGCTGCCTGTGAAAGCCAAAAATCAGCAGCATGACTCAAAATCTTTTTTCACAAAACTGATTTCTAACATCATCTAAACACACCACCAAAATTAATACATCAATATCTATCTATTGTCAATTAATACAATCAAAATTTCAGACCAAGACTAATTAGAAATATTCAGAATAAATTTGAAGAGAAAAGGCAAAGAAAACCCTACTTTGATGGCTTTAGGTATCTTGGCTCCAAAGAATGATCCAAGAATAGTTTTGTTCACTTCAAGGTCTCCAAACCAATACTAAACCCTTCCCTAATCAGTGAGCTATGAGATATCAATATGAGGATTGGTGAGGAGTTTAGATTTCAATTGGTTAGATTGGTAGGTATTGATGAGTAGAACAAGTTTTGTGAATGAAGTTTGTGGTTTTATTAACTTTGGACAAGGGTTTTGATGATTTGAAGTTAAAAACTTGAGCTCTTGGAGAAGACAACAATGGTGGCTATTTTCTCTTTGTGTTGGCTGAAAATATCTTGATGGAGTGATAAGGTTTGGTGAATTGTATTTATTCTAAGTTGAATACACTAATTATGTAGTCAAAAAGTGTATTTCTTTCTTTTTGAAAAGAAATAATGATATGGATGGCTAGGATTTGGTTTGGTAGTCAAAAAATGAATCTTGGCCATCCACTTGGCTCATGATAAGTGGCTCACTTTAGCTTGGTGTAGCTTTTTCTGTGTTAAAATTGGACATGAAATTCCATCTAACGGATGAGATATTGATTCCGAGTAAAATATAATAAATAAAAGGTCAAGATTAAAACTTGCTTGGCATAAAGTGGTTGGTAAAGGTTCTTCGGCCACCAAGTAACTTGTACGGTGTTAAAACCATATCAAAACTCCATCGGATGAGTGAAACACCATACCGGGTAATCAAACATTACCCGAAAATTAATTCTAGGTATAAAATTCTCATTCCTTACCATTTCTAACCTTATCCCTCTCTTGTCTCCTCGGGCATTTCCTGGTCTCAATTCTAGGATTTGCGTCCAATGGGCCCGTGGGCCCAGAGTTACTATTCATGCCCGGCCTGAAACTTCTTTTTTAACACGTCTATTGGGTCATCCTTATCGTTGCTAAAACTGTTAGATTTTTAAAATTATGACTAATAAAGCTCAAATTAATTTTTAAGTAATTTTTAGGGTGTTACATGACTTCGAGCTCCTAAAACATCGGGCACTCTCCGCATGTGGCCTGGCTGGCCACACCCATAACATCCTGAGGAACCAACTAGACATGACCTTGATGTCTCTTCTCGCAAGTTCGGACATATAGGATATGACGGCCATGAACCCTCCACTATGCTAACTACCTCCTCTACTTAGAGTCTGTGATGTAGCTAGGCGTGCTTGGATGGGTTTTGAAAAGGTTGCTCTACCTGACTGACCCTCTGTTGGCCCTGCTAATGATGACCCTTGCTCAAACCTACTTCGATGGAGAAAGAGGCATGATTGCTGGCTTCTTGTTGGCCTCTGTCATCGCCCTATGCTCTACTAAACCACTCTCAATACCAATTGCTATGTCTACCACCTGAGCATAGTCCATGGTCCTGACATGAGGCTACAAACTAAGGAACATATCTCTGGGTAGACCCTGATCAAAACGTCTCACCCTAGCTATCTATGTTGGTATCATGTTGGAGGCTGCCTATGCTAGATAAGTGAAAAACTCGTCATACTTAACTGTCATGCCTGGAGTTAAACAAAGCTTCAAAAACTCCTCAATCATTTGTGCTTACGACTTTCTGATATGAACCTCCGCATGAAGGCTACCTTGAACTGTCCCCAAGAGGGAAAGCTAGCAATCTCATTCCTCTGCAGAACTCCTGGTACCATAGCTCTACTTGGCCTCCCAATCGGAAGCCAACCAACTCCACCGCTCTCTGAAGAATAATAGATGACACCAACTAGTTTCTCCACCTACCTGAGGAATTCCTAGGGATCCTCATCGTAGACGCCCGTTAAAAGGGGTGAGTCCATCCTCTTGAAATGCTACAAGTCTTAGTCGTCCGTATCTCTTTGGAGGCGGCTGTAGTCGCCTCTAGTTGCCTGGTCATCACATCTATTAAGTTTGCTACCATTCTCAAAAGCTCTAAGGCTAGCACTATTACTAGATGCGTTGTTATTATGGCGACGATGAAAATGTGAAGAGTGTCCAGGTGACATGGTCACACCTATAAAAGGGAGGGCATATAATAAGACCATAAGTGCCAAGAAAAAGACAAACTCTTACTAAACCTAGACATGACTAACTCTTTCCTAAAAGCCTCAAATAGCACTACATCAATGCAAATGGGCACTCTTCCATTTTCATAGATGTCATGTTATTTGTGAACACTTGCTCCAATAATATGTAGGGAAACATATTGCTCTGATACCATTGTCACGACCCACTAGGGAACATGACCGGCATGTGAGGAATTGTGTCTCCACGGAAGCCTCTAGTAATGTGATTGGCTAATATGCATAAATAAATGGTTTAATTAATCCGCAAGTCCCTATAGTTTTCCTGAATTTTCAATTAGGTCCCTACATTTTAAAAGTTTTCAATTGGTTCCCTATATTGAAAATAAATATTTAATTGAGTCCCTGATCCTATTATTTATTACAAAAATGTTGGAATAAATATAATATTCCCATAATATTCTTTTTCTTTAATTTTACATTAAAAAAAAACCCACCCATTTCCCTTTTCCTTACTATTCCCCTCCCCACCACCACCTTCTCTGATTGCCTTGCCATGGCCTATTCCTCTTCCACCACCACCAAACCCCTCTCCATATCTTTTACCAAATTCCCAAACAACAGCAACACAACCAACCCGTCAACAACATCAACCCAAAAAATCACCTACAACATACACAACGGTCATAACTTAACCATCATCACATTCAAACCCAAGCCCAAATTCTCTAAAACCAACAAAAGCAACAGCAACAAAAGAAAAAGAAGAGCAATGACCACACATATAAACTTCATCAACAATTTATACCACAATATTTATACAATCCCAACCCCTTTTCAGAAAAGCAACAACAATAGCAGCAATTGAAGAAGTGCAAACCACATCCCCCTTTTTGGCCAACCATCACAGGTGACAATGGTGTGTCCTTCGAAGACAAGGAGGAAGTGCCACAATTCCGACCAAACAACCACAAATGCGTCTCTGCGTTTTGGTGACAACATCGCCGCTGATGTTAGAGAGAAGGATGGTGCGAGACGATCGGCGAAAGCTTATCGGATAACCACCATTATTCGTGCCTCAGCCTTGCCAAAGGAGTAGCTCACGCCGCCCGATTAGTGGCCCTCTAGCCATGGCCACCTTGGCCCCGTCGTGGTCTCTTTTTGCAAATCAACCTTTACCCATGTCCTTGAGACTATACGATTATTGTGTATGATGGCTTGGCAAGCTATGACGGTGCCTTTGTGTTTGACGTTGACGTTAGGGCAAAGGTTGGGTGATAACTTTACGATTTTGTGATTGCGATTGTGATTGGGACAATGGTGATGGAGGTGGCATGGCTTGGCGGTGGTGATGGAGGTTGATAGGATTGAGCTGGGTGGTTATGGATGTCAACCAAAATCTTGAAGTTGGTAGGTGAGTGGAGTAGTGGATGAATGGGGTAGTGGTTGTGGGTTGGTGGTTCTAGCTTGGTTGATGATAATGATGTTGGGGTTGGGGTTGGTGGTGGTGGTGGGGAAAAGAATGGAAGGGGAAAGGTTTGGTGGGAAAAGGAACGGAAGAGGAAGGGGGTTTCCTTTTTTTAATGTAAAATTAAAGAAAAAGAATATTTTGGGAATATTATGCTAATTTTAACATTTTTGTAACAGATGATAGGGTTAAGGACCCAATTAAACTTTTATTTTCAGTATAGGGATCCAATTGAAAACATTTAAAATGTAGGGACCTAATTGAAATTTAAGTGAAACTATAGGTGTACCGCCCTAATAATTAACCCAATACGCCTAGGTCGTATCTGATTAATTACTAGACTTTACTCTTTGCTTCGTTCCTTCATCATGCTTTGAAAATACTTAGTGAAATTACGAGCCATTTTTTTTTTTAAGAAACATAATTGAAAATGTGAGCCGCGCATAACGTGAACGATAATCGGATAAAGCAGAAAATGAACAGACATATCATGAAGAACACATCATATTGGCTCCATCATATGACATCCATAATTACATATCGCATAGATATTTTGCCTACCCACAGAGTTAAGTTAGATGTAGGCAATCGAACAAAACATAAATATATGGATGGAAAAACATCTATTAACGGCACCTATTTATAACACTCCAAAGATAGGAATAGATATCCGAGTTCACGCTCAAGGTCTAGCGATACGTTACTCAAGGATAATAAGCTGGTTCACAAGATCACATGCATCTACCAGGTGAGAGCATCAACGGGAATCACGAACATCACCATCACTTTCTGAAGACGAGATGGAAAGAAAGAAAGAGGGAATGAGAAACTTATAAAAGAATCTCAGGATACTCACCTCATATACATCGTGTCATCATCATCGTCCTCAAGAACCTCGGGTTATTATGAAATAGTGAGCATGCTAAGATTGATTTATTAAGTTTGAAAATATACTTTACCGAGGTTCGTAGATTTAATCATGCGTCTTATAATGCATCATAAACTTAGCATGTCATGTTTATAATGAACTTTTCCTTTCATATATAATAACATAGTTATGCATAAAATCACATCATATTCCTCATCATCATTTCATAATACTATGCATAGCAGAACATCATATTTCTCATTATCATCTCATAAATACTATGCATACAGAACATCATATTCACATAATGCATTTACTTAATTTCTTAGGTGACTTAAAGTTACTTTCATCATCATCTTCTTGGGCCACCCTATACTCCACTCTTTTGGGAGTAATCTAGGTTATGAGCTCATACCTTAGTAGTCGTCACTAGCATATACTTATCCCTTTTGATAAGTTAAAATCCCAACTCTACCCTTTTGAGAGAACGGTTTAGGGGCAAGAATCACATTTTCACCACCTATAGTCTGATAGGTCCAAATGATCATTTCCTCATAAATTTAAGTCACCATTAAGTCTTTGCATGTTATATCATAATACAATTCTCAATTCATAATCATTCATAACATTTTCTCGTTTAGAGTCTTATTCTGGAATAATATATATACCAACTGTAATCATGCATCTGGAGATTCCAGGAAAGAGAGGTGGGTCACAAATGGACATGCTCAAATACCAAGTCTTTCCTAGCTAGAACCTTTCCAAATTACACTTTTAGGAATATACTTTCTTCTAGCAACAAGGGTAAATTTTTAAATAACAAAGAATATTTCATTATTTCATGCAAGTAAATCATTTAATGACGCCAAATACTTGATAAGCATCAAATCACTACATAGACTTATCATTTAAAACATCAAAGAGGCATCATCATAAATCCTTATCGAAAAGCTTTCTTAAACAACCGAAACTCTAGAATTGAGCAACCTTAATTATTGAACTAATTAATTATGCATCTAAGGGACTTATTACCATCAATTATAAGTCCTAAGAACGTTATTAGACAATATGGGGTAGCATAGACAGTAAGTTGTTCTTAAGGTTTTACAGTGTGCTAGAAATTGCGTTTTTAACCCTTTCTCGTTACCCTTTCTCTATGATGCTAAAATTAATTACTAAACCAATTATGAATCATTCTCCCTTATCTAATCATGATAAAATCTGGTTCTCAAGGTCACTAAAGGCTCTGGACAGAATGCATAAATTTCATTCTCTAAAATTCTAGAAATCTTGCTTTTACGGTTTTCTAGGAAGCTAATTTTATCTCTAACATGCATAGAATCATTCCTTTAGCAATAAACCATAATTATCACAACTTCAAACATATTAAACCATCATCATACAGTAGTACTAAACTCAGATTAGTGGCTGAATCATGAACCTCACATTTTAAGTACATGTAAGATATTAGTTTCCCATAAAATCTTTGCAAAGCCTTAAAACTCTTTTAGAAACTAATTCTTTTTGTTAATCTTGAAAGAAATTATAGAACTAAATCAGTAGCTATTTAAAATCACTTTGGGCCTACCTCAATTATGAGGCCGATTTATATATTGAAAGAATCTTTACGATTAAAATTCTCACTTAAGATAAAATAAAATTCTCACTTAAGATAAAAGGAGCAAGTCTTGAGCTTTAGAGATTTAGGTGATAACTAGAGCCATAAACATGTTATGCAACCTCATTTTAATCTTATCTTTATAAGGTGATAACTTGGAATTATAAACATGATATGCAAGAAGCTGGAGCGGCTGTAGTCCACTGAACCAGTGGAGGGAGAAGAGAATCTTAGAAGGAGCGAAGGTAGTCCGCACTTGACCGGTGAAAGAGAAGAGAATTCTTATTACATCTTATTAAGCTCCAAACTCAAGACTTCTTAAAGAATGAATTCTTTGACTCCAATAATCTTAAGGAAATTGAAAATGAGCTTTAGAGTTCTTATTACCATGGTTCCAACTTTATTTGTGATATTTGGGCGAGTCTTTGAGCTCTAGGATCTTTAAGTGATGACATAAAATAAACATGTCATGCATTGATTCTTTTAGCCATTATAAAATTAAGTGAGAGCATAAAATAAATATGAGATGCATCCTCTTTATTATCTTTGAAGATTAAGTGACAACTTGAAACATAAACATGAAATGCAAGCTTGGAAATTTAAACATGAGAATACAAGTTCATTTATTCATTCTTGAGAATTTAGTGATGACATAGAAAGTAAACATGGTTATGCAAGGCATAAACTTAAACATGGATGCAAGTTCATTTTATTTTTTTACTAGAGCTCCTCCAAGACTTTAGAGAAATATAAATTCAACCCAATATATCTTAGCAAGACAAAGTGAAAAATACATCTTTCAAGTTCTAAACTCAAGATCTTTATTTTTACATCATAAAAACATCATTCTTTAAAGTTTTGCATCAAGTGGAATTTTCAAGCTTTAGAGGCCTAACTTGTGATGGATTTACAACCAACACTCAAGGTTCTCATCATCAAGCTATCATCATATTCCCATATAGGCCTTATGGCCAAAATGTTCAAAGAAAAAGAAAGAAGAAAATCGAATGGAAAAGCTAGAGAAAGTCCATGAAATCATCATTTTGAACCAAGAACAACACTTAGCAAAGCATAGAAATAAGCTTAAAGATTACTCCCTACCTAATGTGGTTTGAAGGAAAGGAAGAGAACTTGGTTTCTTGGAGTGAAATGAAAGAAAATCTCTTTGAGAAATTGAAGAAGAAGTTTCAGCCAAGGCGGAGGAGGAAAGAAAGTTTTTGTGCTTTGTAAAAACTAGAAATTGTGCAATTATGAGTAAGGCTTCTAAGACTCCTTAAGCATGCCTATTTATAGAGATTTTGGAGCTCATGAATGGACAAGAAAAGGAGAAAAGTCTGACCAAATTTGAGGAGGAAACAAGGAAGAAAAATCATCTTGTTTGGTGGCTTAAAACATGGAATCATGTTTTCATGGTTCCTTGTTTTCATACCTTGGTTTTTGTGCATTCTTTGACAAATTTTCTGATGCATTATGGACCAATAATTTCATGCAATACAGCCCATGGAAGAGAAAATTTGTGTGTTCCATGTATTATTTAGGTGTAGGTAGGTATCTTTGCAAATTAGAGAATTTGCAATTAAGGGCTTAGGTGAATTAGTAAGCAATTTGGATATTTTAAAGCAATTTTAAGTTCTAATCAATCTAAATAAATAATTTTGACTATAGATTAATAATTAGAATCTAATAACCTTTAATTTGAGCCTAATATTGCTTAGGTTTCGCTATACGAATCAAAAATCTCGAAATTCGCAAAACTGCACAAAGACAAGGACAAAATGGTAATTTTACTTAAAAATTGCCTGAGACCAACCAAGCTTAACTAATGGTTAATCATAGCTTAAAAACATGTTTTAAAACATTTTAGTGAGATTTAAGCGGCACACAAAAAAGTTAAAACGCCGCAGGGGCATTTTGGTCATTTCGCGTCGGAGCTCAAAATTAGGATTCTTCTCCTCTATTAACACACATAACACAAACAATCCCTTATTATCATCAAAACATCCCCTTGAGGACGAGTGGGGCCCACGATCCTCATTTTCTAAGTAAAATAACCTCAGGGCATTTTGGTCATTTTACACGTACAGAAATCGAGGTTTGCAACTCTTGCACAACTTGCTCCTATCCTTTCTTCTAATGTTATATTCCTTTATTGAGGATTGTTCGGTCTCGAATGATATGAAAAATTACCTAGGGTAATTCGGTAATTTCTAAATGACAGTAAAAATTACAGTAAAAATTGAGGTGTTATAATAGGGACTAGCAGATTAATTAAACCTAAATAAATCAATTATATTTAAAATATCTCAAGTTTAACTAAATTCCATAATTTTGAAAATATTTCCAAAACATAAATCTTGAATAAGAAACTTGTCATAACCATAATCCAGGCCGAAGCCAAACATAATTAGCTAAATGAGTGAAATTATGAAAATAACTAGAATACATGTCCGAGATCCTATCTACACAATTATTGGAGCACTATTAAACTAACATAACCAATAGAAAGCTCCACTCCAAGTGAAGTTCACCAAAAGAAGCCATGGCACTACTGGAAGGATCTTGTGGCACAACTGAACCTTTAGCTGTATCTTTAGACAGAGGAAAAGAGGGTGAGTTCATTAAAACTGTGAGCGAGCCTCCACTCACAACCCACATGGGACAACAACAAATGTACATAACATTTACATGCGCGATGTAAAACATTTGATATATAATTACATATAACTGTCCTGAAAATAATAATTTGACTAATTCTATGGCAATAACTACTAGAGAAACAGGAGATGTTCTGTATATAAATATATGAGTTGAGTAGCTGAATTGAACCAATAACTAATCTGATGGGCACCTAACTAGGTCCCATAAATGGACACCGCACTTGATTCCTTATGGGTGAGTTAGTCCTCTAATGAACCACTTGGTACCAAGGTTAACGATCAATCCTGCTTAACTCGCTAATCTATTTCTCACTGATTACTATCAAGATAACTTGCAATAAAATTCATTGTTCTTACTATTCATACCATACTTGGGTTCATGAAATTTTCTAACTAATAAAATAAATAAATCTAAATCATACATATCATAACTATGGTCCTATGAGTTTTCCAAAATCATTAACTTTCATGATAACTGTAAAAATAATAGTATTTCTAAAATTGGCATAATTCATAACAATATGGTTTCTTGGCATAAATCATTCTAAAATTTCATAAATAATTATATAATATGAGAAAATAATAATAATGACCAAAAGTATGGTCATTAGCTTAAACCCACTCACCATTAGTAGGGAGTGTGCTTTCACTAACAACTTGACTCTGAGGAGTTGGAATGGTCCTGGTAGCCAAGTTCACAGATTAGATAAAAAAAGGGGAGTGTCACAACATCCTAGGAGAGGGTTAAACTAAGCCAACTGAAGCTAGCCAAGGTGGGGTTAAGCTCGGCCATCTGAAATTGGAGCTGGGCTAGTGGCAATTAGAGCTCTAACAAGATATGAGCTTGGCCAAGAGAAGGTCCTAAGAGAAGGCTAAGAGGAGGTTGAGGTCAGCCGATGAGGCAGAACTTAACAAAATGAAACTAAGTGTTTCTTACACACACACACCCAAACACATATTTTATACATATATATAATAATAATACATAATATTAGTGTTGTCTATACCTAATAATAATAATAATAATAAATAATAAATAATATTAGTGTTATCTACACTTAATAATAATAATGATAAATAATATTACTACTATCTACACCTAATAATAATAATAATAACTCATATACCACTAAATTTCGTATTTGGGATATCACATGTATTGTATTTGATTACGAGCTTGTTTTGAAAACTTACGTTTAATTAGTATTCGTTTTAACTTAGCGCGAAAGTTACTTTCTAATATCTCTAACATCTTTTCACTGCACTTCAAGTTTATACTTGATAGTTTTTGTTTAAAGTTTTCAGAAAAAAAAGAAAAATGAAAGTATGATTCAACCCCCCTTCTCATGCACTTTTCAACCTACTCATTATAGATGTGGGGGTACTTTATTGAGATTCACTAGTGGGTGGCAAATATTATTACCCTGAGGAATAATGGCTAAGGCCTTGTTGTGCATCCAAGCTCTAAGTGACTCTTGTAGGACCTGCAAGGGACTCCAATACTAAAGTAAGTAAGGATCTAACTCAATAATAGTTAGAAGACGAAATATACAAATTGGTCCTTCAAAAATTTATGGGAAAGGATTTGAAAGTCTCAAATTAGTCCCTTCACATCGTGAAAAAAAGGATAAATTGATCCCTTAGTTCAATGTACAAAAGGATCAATTTGGGACATTCAAATTCTGAGGACTAAATTTTCCCCAATACATTTCTGAGGCACTAATTTAGATACTTTTTGGAGTTAGAAATGAAAAGTAAGGATATTTGGAGTCGATAGAAGAATTTTTAAGGATAAGGGAACCTCTTAAGTTCTAAGATCCATAACGAAAGCTCACACATGCTACATGATGCTTAGGAAATTTCCCTAAAAAATCAAGGGATACCCTCATCTTTAGTTGGGAAATCTGATCTTCTAAAAAGGATTCAAGTATTTGAATCGGAAAAATTCATACAGTTTAAGCATTGTTCTTGCTTTGAACTCGTTCAAGGTCCTTCTTGCTAGTCCTGACTTGGCTTTAAGACTTCAACCTTGAAAGTGAGACTCTAGTGGTGGGTACGTGCTATGGATTCTGATGCTCAATTTAGGTTTTGATTCCATTCACTGAGAGTAGAAAATTGGAATTGATATCTTATCTAATCCCCATAGCCATGGGTTATATAGAGGAAAAAAGTCCATCCTTCAATCCTGGAATTCATGCTTACACCTACAAGTCTGAGGTTTTGGGGACAATGTGCCCGTACTCCAACACTTGCCTACTTTTCAAGATGTGCTCACTAACTGATTTAAATTTTCGACCATAAGAGATTAGTCTAGAGAGGTTAACTAGTAATCAAGGTTCTAGCTCGAAAAGATGAGAACTAAATAAAAGTGTTCTTTGGGCACAGGCATAGTCATTGGAAATCAAGGTACAAAGTATATTAACGCTAAACGATCTGAGAGGAAGACGAACCGTGTTGGAGATGAAAGACCTTGGCCTCTGGCAACACAACAATGGTGGAATCCACTGGTGACAAAGAACTACACCGAGAAGTGCACGAAGATGGAGATCGAGAAGAACAAGATGTGTTTTTGAATCTTCAATGTGACTAAGAATGAAATATTTGTGAAAAGAATGTTTTGAGAGAGTGGGAAAGATTGAAAGAGGACGGAAAGTTTGTTTAGCAAAGAAGAGAGAGGCCGAGAACGATATCTATAAAAAAAAAAAAAGATTGGGAAGTATGAAATAATGGAGAGTTTGGAGAGGAGAGAGAAAAACAAAATTTGAATTTAGAGCGAGAAGAAAAGAGATTTTACTTCTCGTAGAAGCAAGCATTTTTTAAATATTTTTTTGGTTAGCCTTGGAGTTACCGAGAGAAGAGAGTGTAAAAGACATATAATAGGACAAAAAAAAAAAGAGAGAAAGCGGAAGAAAGAGAAAAGATAAGGGAAGAAAGAGTAAATTTGTGTTTACAGGTTGTAAAAAACAGAACATTAAATCAATCAGGACAAGGGTTTAGGTTTAGATATTCAATTAGTTTAATTGAGAGTCCAATCAAAATATAATTGGTATATAATAAAATCTATATTTATAACAAAATATAAAATAAAATATATATTATAAAATAATTAAAAATTAAATTAGACATCAACAAAACCCATAAAACATAACATAATTCATCCTTTAATCAAAATAAATATTATCCATATGGATTAAATCTCTCAAGTTACTACTTTCCAAATCAGAAAAGGAAAAGAGTTAGGAAAAATGAGATTTTAGGTTTTTTTTAAAACCAAAATGATGTCATTTTACATCTTTTTTATAAAAAAAATTGTCCGACTGGTTTGACTTTAATCATACCCTAGTCCCTTAAAGGAACAGTTTTAGGCATAGCCCAACCTAAGCAGACTTTTCTTAATTGTCCAATCTCAATTTTAATTTTAGAACCTTGGTGTTTACTAACGCCCAATTTTTACTTGTAACATTTACCTGTCATTAAAATTACCGAATTACCGTAGGTAAATATTATATAAAATTTGAGACCAAAAAGTCCTTAATAAAGGAATATAACGTTAGAATAGAAGTTAGGAGCAATTCGTGCAAGTATTGCAAACCCCAATTTTCTGTACGTGTAAAATGACCAAAATGCCCCTGATTATTTTACTGAGAAAATGAGGATCGTGAGCCCCACCCATCCTCAAGGGATGTTTTGATGTTAATAAGGGATTGTTTGTGTTATGTGTGTTAATAGAGGAGAAGAATCCCAATTTTGAGCTCCACGCGAAATGACCAAAACGCCCTCGCTTTTAACTCCGATTGCGTGCCGACTTAGCCCGAACCTCACTAAAATGTGTTAAAAGATGTTTTTAAGTCATGATTAACCATTGGTTAAGCTCGGGTGGTCTCGGGCAATTTTTAAGTAAAATGACCGTTTTGCGTCTTTGTAGTTTTACAAATTTTGAGATTTTTGATTCGTCTAACGAAACCTAAGCAATATTAGGCTCAAATTAAAGCTTATTAAATTCTAATTATTAATCTAGAGTCAAAATTATTTATTTAAATTGATTAGAACCTAAAATTGCTTTAAAACACTCAAATTGCTTACTAATTCACCTAAGCCCTTAACCGTAAATTCTCTAAATTGCATGAATACCTTCCTTATACCTAAATAATACATGGAACACACAAAACCCTCTTCCATGAGGCTGTAATGCACGAAATAATGCAGCCATAATACACCAAAAAAATTGCACTAAAACATAATGCCAAAAATCACCATAAAACAAGGAACTTTGAAACATGATTCCATGTTTTAAGCCACCAAACAAGATGATTTTTCCTTCCTTGTCTCCTCCTCAAATTGAATCAGATTTTCCTTCTCATCTTGTCCATTTATGAGCTTGAATTCTTCTATAAATAGGCATGCTTAGAAGTCATTAGAGACTTGCTCAAAAATTTCACAACTTCAAGTTTTTCCTAAGCTCAAAAACTTTCTTTCTTCTTCCCCCTTGGCTGAAATTCTTTCTTCAACCTTTCAAGAATATTTTCTTTCATTTCACTCCAAGAAACCAAGTTCTCTTCCTTTCCTTCAAATCAGATTAGGTAGGGAGTAGTTTCTAAATTTATTTCTATGCTTTGAGAAGTTGTGTTTTTAGCTCAAAATGTTAAAATTATGAACTTACCTTAGCTTTTCATTTCGATTTTCCTCTTCATTTTTCTTTAACTAATTCGGCCATATGGCCTAGGTGGGACTAAGATGATGGCTTGATGATGAGGACCTTGAAGGTGGGTTGTGAATCCATCACAAGTTAGGCCTCTAAAGCTTGAAAGTTCCACTTGATGCAAAACTTTAAAGAATGATGTTTTTATGATGATTTTATGATCTTGAGTTTAGAATTTGAAAGATGTATTTCTCACTTTATCTTGTTAAGATATATATATTGAATTTGTATTTCTATAAAGTCTTGAAGGAGCTCTAGTAAAGAAATCAAATGAACTTGCATCCATGTTTAAGTTTATGCATTGCATAATCATGTTTACTTTCTATGTCATCACTAAAATTTCAAGAATGAATAAATGGACTTGCATACTCATGTTTAAATTTCCAAGTTTGCATTTCATGTTTATATTTCATGTTGTCACTTAATCTTCAAAGATAATAAAGAAGATGCATCTCATATTTATTTTATGCTCTCACTTTATTTTATAATGGTTAAAAGAATCAACGCATGGCATGTTTATTTCTATGTCATCACTTAAAGATCCTAGAGCTCAAAGACTTGTCAAAATATTACAAGCAAAGAAATAAGAACTTTAAAGCCCATTTCAATTTTCTTAAGATTATTGAAGTTAAAGAATTTATTCTTTAAGAAGTCTTGAGATTTGAGCTTAAAAAGATGTAATAATAATTCTCCTCTCTCTTCCTTTGCGATTCCGCCAGTTTCTTAAGATTCTCTTCTCCCTCCACTTATCCAGTGCGGACTACCGCCGCTTCAGTTTCTTGCATCATGTTTATATTTCAAGTTCTTGCATCATGTTTAATTTTCAAGTCATCACCTTAAATCTTAAAGATAAAGAAATGGATTTGCATATTATGTTTATAATTCCAAGTTATCACCTTATAATGACAAGATTAAAATGAGGTTGCATAGCATGTTTATGATTCTAAGATATCACATAAATCTCTTAAGCTCAAGACTTGCTCCTTTTATCTTAAGTGAGAATTTTAATTATGAAGATTCTTTCAAGTTTAGCAAAAAGAATTAGTTTCTAAAAGAGTTTTAAAGCTTTGCAAGGATTCTACGGGAAACTAACATTTTATGTTCACTTAAAATGTGATTTTATACAATTATATGAGGTTCATGATTCGGCTTCTGATATGAGATTAGTACCAATAAATGATGATGATTTAATATGTTTGGAGTTGTGATAATTATGGTTTATTGTTAAGAGAACGATTCTATGCATGTTAGTGACAAAACTAGCTTCCTAGAACAACGTAAATCTAGAATTTACCTAGTCTTTGACCCCTTTAAGTTTATCCAATGCCAAATCTGTTTTAGTATGTCATAATTTTGTCTAAGATTAGTTAGCCATGAAAAACTTGGTATCAATTTGTGTAGGATTTATCCGAACACTAAAAATGAAATTAGTAACTAAAACCGTAAAAGCAAGATTTTTTTGGAACTCTAAAGAATGAAATTTATGCATTCTGTCCAGAATTATTAGCAACTATAAGAACCAGATTTTATTATGTTTAGATAAGGGAGAATAATTCATAATCGGTTTAGTAATTAATGTTAGCATCGTAGGGAAAGCTGGTAGCAAGAAAGGGTTAAAACGCAACTTCTAACACATCGTAAAACCTTAAGAATAACTTACCTATGCTGCCCATAGAGTTTAATAATGTTCCTAAGCCTTATAATTAATTGTAATAATGGTAATGAATCCCTTAGATGCATAATTAATTAGTTTGGCAATTGAGGTTACCCGATTCTAGAGTTTCGATTGTTAAGAAGTTTTCGATAAGGATTTATGATGATGCCTCTTTGATGTTTTAAGTGATAAGTCTATAAAGTGATTTGATGCTTATTAAGTATTTGATGCCATTGAATGATTTCCTAGCTTGCATGTTATAGTTGCTGTTGCAAACAATGAAAATACTTATGCATGAAATAAAGAAATAATCTCTGTTATTTAAAAATTACCTTTGTTGCTGAAGAAAGTGTACTACTAAAAGTGTAATTTGGAAAGGTTCTGGCTAGGAAAGACTTGGTATTTAAGCGTGTCCATTGTGACCCACCTCTCTTTCTTGGAATCTCCAGATGCATGATTTCAGTTATATATATTATTCCATCATAAGACTATAAATGAGAAAATGTCATGATGATTATGAATTGAATTATGATATAACAAGCAAAGATTTAATGGTCACTTAAATGTAAGAGGAAATGATCCTTTGGACCCATCAGACTATAGGTGGTGAAAAGGTGATCCTAGCCCCTTAGTCCGTTCTCTCAAAAGGGTAGAGATTTTTACTTATCAAAAGGGATAAGTATTGTGGTGACGACTAGCAAGGTATGAGCTCATAACCTAGATTACTCCTAAAAGGGTGGAGTATAGGGTGGCCCAGGAAAATGATGATGGAAGTAACTTTAAGTCACTTAAGGAACTAAGTAATGCATGATGTAAATATGATGTTCTTCTATGCATAGTATTTATGATATGATGATGAGAAATATGATGTTCTTCTATGCATAGTATTTATGATTTGATGATGAGAAATATGATGTTCTTTTATGCATAGTATTTATGATATGATGATGAAGAATACGATGTGTTGATAAAAGGAAAAGTTCATTATAAACATGACATGCTAAGTTTATGATGCATTATAAGATGCATGATTAAAACCGACGAACCTCGTAAATTATATTTTCGAACTTAATAAATCAATCTTAGCATGCTCACTATTTCATAATAACCCGAGGTTCCTGGGACGATGATGATGACACAATGCATCATGAGGTGAGTACCCTACGAGATTCTTTTATAAGTTTCTCACTCCTCTATTTTTCTTTCCATCTCGTCTTCAGAAATAGAAGAAGCATTCGTGAATCACATTGAGGCTTCACCTAGCTGAACTTGATCCTTAGTTTCACTCGTATATTTCAGATATCTATCCCTATCCCTAGAGTGTTATTACTAGGTGCCATTAATGGATGTCCTTCCATCCATATATTATTTATGTTTTGTTAGATTGCCTACACTTAGTCTTATTCCGTTGGTAGGCAAAATATCTATATGATATGTAATTATGGATGCTGTATGATGGAGCCAATATATTATGATGTGATGTTTGTAAATTCCTATGTGTCTTTTAAATTTTGCTAAATCATTCGCGTTAAGCGGCTTACATTTTCAATTATGTTTAAAAAAATGGCTCGTAATTTCACTAAGTATTTTCAAAGCATGATTAAGGAACTGAAGCAAAGAGTAAAGTCTAGTAATTAATCAGACCCTAGGTGTATTGGGTTAATTATTAGGGTGTTACATTTACAAACAGATTCCTCAATAGAGTGCTCTCATTGAGAGTTGAACTTATGGTGGAGGATAAAACAGGAAACACAAAATATTCATCCAAATAGTCTCATCGTGACACGCATCCATTCCTGATCACTCTGGTGCTGAAAAAGATCAACATGCCTAAATAAAACAAAACAAACCAAAATGTAAGGGCAATTCAACCATTTCACTAATGAACAATGTTAGGGCAAACTCCCCATCTTTATATAGAGATAGATGGGAGAATTGAAGAATTTCCCTAATCTCATGGGAGGTCAATATAATTTCTCATATATATTTTAGTCAATTATTTTTGTTAACATATAGTACTATCCTGATAGTTTGTGTAGGATGGAAATCCTCCGCCCTAAATGGTATCCCTTCCTGTCCCCCTAAACATTTATTGCCACATGAAAGATAAATATTGTATATTTGGTAACTTATAAATTTTTAAATCTATTTTGATTCTTATCTTTCAATGTGGCAATAAATGAGGGGAGACAATGAATGAGACACCATTTGAAGAGAAGATTTCTATCCGTTTGTGTAATATTCTTTTATAGGGAAAATAATAAAATATATTTAGATTAAATCCTTATTTTGATTCTAATTCTATTTCTAGTTTTAATATTAATATTGAATATAAATTTGAGCATCAATATTTGTTTTGAAATTTTTTCTTTGGGAGAACTATTATTTTGGCCTCCAAAAGATTACATTGCTGTCAAAATAGTTCTCAAACAAAACTATATTTGCTCGTAACCTACAAAAAAATCATATTATTTGACAAATTAATCCAAGGGTCAATGACCTCTATTTTAATTAACAAAAGTGATTGTATTTTATGTCTTATACCAGGTTTGCTTTGTAAAACCATTACTTTAGTCCCAAATTATCATATCTTTTAAAAAATAGCTTTTTTTGCAGAGTTAACATTGTTGAATAACCACTGTAATTCCTCAAAAAATCATATTTGTGACAAAATAATCCTTAAAAGAATTAGTTTTATTAATGAAAATAGAACAAGTTGATATGTAGGTGAATTTGTTAAATATAATGAATCTTTGGAAGGCCATAAATAAATATTTTTTTATGGGTTATTTTGTTAATGATAAAATCTTTTGAGATTAAAATGATAGTTTTTCCTTCTTCCTTTTTAATTTTTTTTTTGTTGGTTTTTTGGTTTTGGTAATGTCTTTTTTTATTCATTGTTTTTTAGTTCTTAGGAGCGTGTTTGCTAACAAATGTACCATTAGCACGTGTCATGGAGGTCGCACGTGTCACTCATCGGGTTATTCATTATCCACTACAACGAAGGAACATGCCTGTTCATATACATAAAGATATTCTGACAATAACCCAAGCGACTAAGCGGGCAATTTACCCTGTGAAATCGCCTTTTGTGTTCTTAGCTAGTGATCCGACCATGGGTGGCGGAGGAGCAATGAGGACGGCTGCCAAGATCGCCGGAATCGGTGTCGTCCCAGGGACCGAAGCCCGCCGAGGTGGCACCACCACACTTGGCGGCGTCGTGGGAGTTGGACGAGTGGGAATTCGCCAACGACGCCGGCGATTTGGTGATGGCCGCTGGGGAGCCCACGCCGAGGGTGGTGTTCGGCGGTGTCCCCAGCTTTGAGGAAGCGAAGGAAGCCACTACGGAATTGAAGGAAGCAATTGATAAGTATATATTCTCATTTTTGTTTTTCTTTCTTTTTCTTTTCGGAATTTTGGTGATGATAATTATGGGTAATGGTTTTAAGATTTTGGAGTTTTTATGTATTGATGATTGTGATTTTTAGTTGCATTTCGGGATGTTCTGTGCTTATGAGTGTTGTTTATTGAATTGTGTGATTTCACTGTCGCAGTTTCAAATTCTATATTCCATTTTTAAATTCCGTTTTTGACTTTTTGTTCTGTTTTTGTGGTGTTTGGCATTGGTAATAATAGAAGGGTTTAAAACTGAGTTTCAACGTTCAATTAAACAAGAAAGTGGTTTTTTTTTTGGTTTGTATCCAGTACGAGTGAATAAAGCACTGATAGTTTCTGTCTTAGAGAAGTGGGTTGGTAAGTTCATCTCTTTATGAAAATGAGCTGTTTCGGTATCCATTGTGATTGAAGTTAGCAACACGCTGGCCATATTCTGGAGATATTTTAAATTGGCCATCCCATCAGGTTTTTTGTGTTTCATTTTTGAAAGATGGATCTTTTTTTGGGTGAGCTTGTGGTTTAAGTTAGTGAGTTATACATGAGCATGGTTATTAAGATAGTAATGAAATCATGATTCCCGATCGTATGAGCCAATATTAGAAGTCTTTCATTCCTTATGCTAGTGCCAGATTTCTGGCAATCTTCTTTGCTTGTCAGTTATCACACTGTTTACATACTCAATTTTTATCCACAAATTGAGTTAAAGCTCGTAGTAAACAGTATGATTTCTGGAGTATTGTAGTTTATTATGGAGAGTGATGAAAGTATCTATTTTGAAGTTTCGGGTATGATATTGTTTGCTGTTATGGTTGTTCCTCTTTATCTATGTAGACTATGCTAATACTTTTATATTATTTTTAAACAGAAAAAAAAAAGTTTGAGCATAATGATATTGTGAATTGTAGACATGAAAGAGTTAGGAATGAGTGCATTAGAGAGAAACTTGGGATAACACCTATTATAAAAAGATGGTAGAATTTTGCCTTAGGTGATTTGGACATATATGGAGGAGGCCTGTAGAGGCTCTAATAAAGAGAGTGGATCAAATGGAGGGTAATACTATAACTAGGGGTAGAGGAAGACCTAAGAAAACAATAGTGAAAGCAGTTAGAACCGATTTAAATGTTAATGAGTTGAACATAAATATGATAGACCACTATGGCGTCGTTTGATCCATGTTTTCGACCTCATTTAGTGAGACAAGACTTAGTTGTTGTTTTTAAGTATTTGGAAACTTACTCCATTTTTGTGCTGGAGGATGTTTGTTCACACACAAACAGGCACATATGTTGTGGATTATCTTATATCTGATGTTACTCATCTCTATTGGAAAATAATATTTATCATTTTTCAGAATATACCTTTCTTCTGATTCTTCACACTCAGAGGATTCATCTCCCGGTAGCCATGTCTCTGTTCTATCTCAAACTCATGTTGAGCCAGAGACCAAATCTCGTGTTATTGAGGCTATTTCGAATCCTTCAGCCCCGAAGCATGCTATTCAGGCTTTTCAATTGCTCAGTACAAGTCCACAGGTGCAGGTAATTGATGATGTTTTATCTGCAAATGAGAGCTAGCATGTTCAAGGGTCTTCTTAGCAATCCTGTTCTAGACAATTAATACAAATGTTTTTCTATTGAATTAATAGAATTTTATTGTCCTTGGTTTCAACCAGACTGTTGTGGCATCCATTGCTTGCGACCCAGAGTATGGAATGCTGTCTTGCAAAATCCTGATGTACATGATTTTCTCCAATCACAGCAGAAAGGTGATCAGTATTTAATGGGTCTCTCTCTATGTTTCATGCCTTCCATTAATTTTCTCATCTAATATACTGGATGTTAATGCAAATTGTGCTGCAGTGGCTGGTTTTGAAACACATGAAACTCATGAAGAAGGAGAAGACTTTGCAAATCATGCTGCAGCTAAGGAAACTCACAAGGAAGCAATGCAGTTGCCTGAGTCTCACTCGGCAAATGATTCTTTCAATTTCATGGGTCTTCTGCAGAATTTAAAGCTATCAGTGTCTGAAATGGTAAGCAAAGTGTCAAATTACCTTCAGAACTTATTCCCAACAGCTGAGAGAGAGAGATTTTGCTGATGCGGATGGAACTATAAAAGCGAATTTCTGGGACACCAATAAAATCATGGGAGGAACTTTCATCGGATTGGCATCGTTGGTGATAATGGTGGTATTGTTGAAGAGAACTTAAACTTCCTCTTACAAGAACTATAATTTGGCGAGCTTTCTAATCATGAGTTTTAAGTATGGAATACATGTTAAGTAACTACATATGGAATGGTTGGCTACAAGTTTATGTAATTCTCAAACTTTTGAAATCCATGCTACCCAGCTCTTTGTTTTTTGGTTTCACGTTCTACTTATGAAGAGCAAGTCGTGGTGATCGACACTTTTACGGAAAGGAAAGCGAATTAGGTTTGATCGTTCTGATCAAAATAATAAAGTATGAGAAATTGTACTTTGTCCTTAAGGTAGCGTTTATTTATTGTTTTCGAGATAGAAATACTGAGACATTTATTGTACTAAGCAATTGAAAAGCCTGAAATTGTACTTTGTTTTTAAGGCTGGATTTGTTTACTATTTCCAAGATAGAAATATAAAAATATTACTGTTGATATTTATATCTTACTAGAAGATGATGATTGAATTAACTGAAATATTTGAATGTATAATTATGTTAATCTTGCACCGCCTTTTTGACATGTTCTGATGGTTTAAAAAACTAACCGAACTAAATGTAGTGATCATTTAAATAACTATAATGCTTCTGGTCTGTTTGGATGAAAACAGATACGAGGAAAAATATAAGAAAGAAAACGAAGAGAAGAGAAAATCGTGTTTTCTTTCTTGTTTGGTTTCATAGAAAAATGAGAGAAAAGAAAATATGATTATATCTAAATGAATTTTTTTCCTTCTATTTTATTATAAATAATTATATTTAACGTTATGTTGGTAATTAGACACTTTTAGGCCCACTTTTCCTATTTTCTCTCTAATTTTGAGAAGAAAATTGTTTTGTGGGCCATATATTTTTTTTTTTTGTCTTCCCTCTTATTTTCTCCTCTCCTTTACCTTCAATCCAAATAATGGCTAGTCAAGATGGAAGAAAAACGTTCTTAATGGCCATCTTGGATATCAACTTATAAAATTAAGGTGGAGGCAATGGTTTGATGAGAGCATTGATTAATTGATGGACTGGAGGAATGTTGACAAATTCAATAAGTTTCGTATAACCTTTTTTTTTCCCCTTAATTGAATGGCAATTACTCAATATGTGTTTTGTTCTCTCTTGGAATGTTGGGTTTGAAGCAATGTGAATGGCAACCTGGTTATCAAGATACTCTATGGCTGGACCAAGTTGACGCTAAAAGCTTGAAGAAAGTAGGCTCTGCCAAGCCACTTGAGAAAGCTGCTACGGACCTGTATTCTACCTTGGCTGAAGTCCTTGCAAGGATATTTTGTTTTATTGAGTCGACGAAATCACAAAGAAAGCCACAAAATTCTCATATAGACCTCTTGGGTTCCACACATGTAGCTCAGTCTGCATAAGCAAAATCCCAGAGAAATGGCTTAGAGTGTGATGAAAAGATAAATACTTGTAAATACATGAGTGTTCTTAAATTTCAAGTTCAAGAGAGGAAATGTCTTGTAAATGATAGACAAGAAATTTAAAGGTTTCATTGTGACCTAAGGGAGTATCATCATCAACCCATAACAACTATGTGTGGGGGTGAATATCTTTCTAAAGAAAGTGAAACAATTCGTGCCTTGAAACGAAAATCATATACAAGTTCTTGACCATCTTCTACTATTTCTCCGAACAATTTTAGTGAGATATTTTTTTAAAAGATGGCACAAAATCAAAATAACACTTTCAAAGTCATAAATCAAGAGTTTGTCAAATTGGATCGGTTTGATGGAATAAATTTCAACTAATGGAAGAACAAAATAATGTTTCTTCTTTCAATACTAAACCTTGCTTATTTGATTGATCCAAATGCCACACTGATTCTTGATGTCGCTGAAGATGCTACCAATGAAGAAAAGGAAAAAAGTTACTCAATTAAAGAAAAGCGTGATGAGGACACTTTTATATGTCGAGGACACATTCTCAACACATTATCTGATAGACTTTATGACCTTTACATGTCTATTCAATCACCATTGGAGATTTGGAAGTCTTAGAAGAGAAGTACAATAATGAGTGACAATGTACAAATAAATTTATGATGTCAAGTATTTTGAGTTTAATATGGCTAATGATGTGCCTATCATTAATCAAGTTCATGAGTTACAAATTCTTGTGAGTAGACTTTATGATCTACAAGGGATGGTTCTTGAATCATTATAAGTTAGAGCAATTATTTCAAAATCGCCTTCATCTTAGAATGTGTAACACCCTAATAATTAACCCAATACATCTAGGAGTATTTGATTAATTACTAGACTTTACTCTTTGCTTCAGTTCCTTAATCATGCTTTGAAAATACTTAGTGAAATTACGAGCCATTTTTTTTTTAAACATAATTGAAAACGTGAGCGCTTAACGTGAATGATTTAGCAAAATTTAAAAGACACATAGGAATTTACAAACATCACATCATAATATATTGGCTCCATCATACAGGATCCATAATTACATATCATATAGATATTTTGCCTACCAACAGAATAAGACTAAGTGTAGGCAATCTAATAAAACATAAATAATATATGGATGGAAGGACATCCATTAATAGCACCTAGTAATAACACTCCAGGGATAGGGATGATATCTGAAATATACGAGTGAAACTAAGGATTCAAGTTCAGTCTGTAAGCCTCAATGTGATTCACGAACGCTTCCTTCGTTTCTGAAGACGAGATGGAAAGAAAATAGAGGGAGTGAGAAACTTATAAAAAGAATCTCAGGAGGGTACTCACCTCATGATGCATTGTGTCATCATCATCGTCCCCAGGAACCTCGGGTTATTATGAAATAGTGAGCATGCTAAGATTGATTTATTAAGTTCGAAAATATACTTTACCGAGGTTCGTCGGTTTTAATCATGCGTCTTATAATGCATCATAAACTTAGCATGTCATGTTTATAATGAACTTTTCCTTTCATATATAATAACATAGTTATGCATAAAATCACATCATATTCCTCATCATCATTTCATAATACTATGCATAGCAGAATATCATATTTCTCATCATCATCTCATAAATACTATGCATAGCAGAACATCATATTCACATAATGCATTTACTTAGTTTCTTAGGTGACTTAAAGTTACTTTCATCATCATTTTCCTGGGCCACCCTATACTCCACCCTTTTGGGAGTAATCTAGGTTATGAGCTCATACCTTGCTAGTCGTCACCAGCACATACTTATCCCTTTTGATAAGTAAAAATTCCGTCTCTACCCTTTTGAGAGAACAGACTAGGGGCAAGAATCACCTTTTCACCGCCTATAGTTTGGGTCCAAAGGATCATTTTCTCATATATTTTGAGTCACCTTTAAGTCTTTGCATGTTATATCATAATACAATTCTTCATTCATAATCATCATAACATTTTCTCATTTATAGTCTTATGCCGAAATAATATATACCAACTGTAATCATGCATCTGGAGATTCCAGGAAAGAGAGGTGGGTCACAATGGACACGCTTAAATACCAAATCTTTCCTTAGCCAGAATCTTTCCAATTGCACTCTTACAGGAATACACTTTCTTCCAGGAACAGAATATGTCTTTATTTCATGCATAAGTTTTCATTGTTTGCAACACAACTATAACATATAAACCAGGGAATCAATCAATGACACCAAATTCTTAATAAGCATCAAATCATATTTTAAGTACACATAAATTACTAGCTTCCCATAAAATTCTTACAAAGTTTTAAAACTCTTTTAGAACTAATTCTTTTTGTTAAACTTGAAAGAAGTCATAGGACTTTAGGCCTAACTTAACCATGGGACCGATTTATAACTTGAAAGAATGTTCATAATTAAATATTTCACTTAAGATAAAAGGAGCAAGTCTTGAGCTTTAGAGATTTAGGTGACATCTTTGAATTATTACCATGCTATGCAACCTTATTTTAATCTTATCTTTATAAGGTGATAGCTTGGAATTATAAACATGATATGCAATTCCATTTCTTTATCTTTAAGATTTAAGGTGATAACTTGAAAATTAAACATGATGCAAGAACTTGTAATATAAACATGATGCAAGAAACTTGAGGCGTAATCCATAGGACCAGGAGAGGGAGAAGAGATCTTAAGCAAGGAGCCCGGTAGTCCGCAGGACCGGTGAGGGATATGAGAATTACATTTTTTTAAGCTCCAATTCTCAAGACTTCTTAAAGAATAAATTCTTTAACTCCAATTATCTCATTTCTTCGCTTATGATTCATAAGCAAGTCTTTGAGCTCTAGGATTTTTAGGTGATGACATAAAATAAACATGCCATGCATTGACTCTTTTAGCCATTATAAAATAAAGTGAGAGCATAAAATAAATATGAGATGCAACTTCTTTATTATCTTTAGAGATTAAGTGACAACTTGAAATTTAAACATGAAATGCAAGCTTGGAAATTTAAACATGAATATGCAAGTTCATTTATTCATTCTTGAGAATTTAGTGATGACATAAAAGTAAACATGGTTATGCAAGGCATAAACTTAAACATGGATGCAAGTTCATTTTATTTCTTTACTAGAGCTCCTCCAAGACTTTAGAGAAATATAAATTCAACCCAATATATCTTAGCAAGACAAAGTGAAAAATACATCTTTCAAGTTCTAAACTCAAGATCATAAAAACATCATAAAAATATTATTCTTTAAAGTTTTGCATCAAGTGGAACTTTCAAGCTTTAGAGGCCTAACTTGTGATGGATTCACAACCCACCCTCAAGGTCCTCATCATCAAGCCATCATCTTAGTCCCACCTAGGCCATATGGCTGAATTGTTCAAAGAAAAAGGAAGAAGAAAACCAAATGGAAAAACTAGAGAAAATCCATGAAATCATCATTTTGAACCAAGAACAACACTTAGCAAAGCATAGAAATAAACTTAAAAACAACTCCCTACCTAATCTGATTTGAAGGAAAGGAAGAGAACTTGGTTTCCTTGAGTGAAATGAAAGAAAATATTCTTGAAAACTTGAAGAAAGAATTCAGCCAAGAGGAGGAGGAAATGAGAGCTTTTGGTGCTCCTAAAACTAGAATTTGTGTAAGTTATGAACTAAGCATCTAAACTATCTTCAAGCATGCCTATTTATAGAGATTTTGCAGCTCATAAATGGACAAAGGAAGGAAAGAAATCTGACCAAAAATTAGAGAAAAAAAATAAGGAAGAAAAATCATTTTGTTTGGTGGCTTAAAACATGGAATCATGTTTCCATGTTTTCATGATTCTTTGTTTTCATTCTTTGGATTTTTGTGTAATAATTTTCTGACTTATTACTCAATAATTTCGTGCATTACAGCCTTGTGGAAGAGGATTTTGTGTGTTCCATGTATTTTTTAGGTGTAGGCAAGGTATTCATGCAATTTAGAGAATTTATGGTTAAGGGTTTAAGTGAATTACTAAGCAATTTGGGTGTTTTAAGCAATTTTAGGTTCTAATCAATCTAAATAAATAATTTTGACTCTAGATTAGTAATTAGAATTTAATAAGCTTTAATTTGAGCCTAATATTGTTTAGGTTTCGTTAGACAAATCGAAAATCTCAAAATTTGCAAAACTACAAAGACAGGGGCAAAATGGTCATTTCGCTAAAAATTCCGGGCCATTCGAACTTAACCAATGGCCAATCATGGCTTAAAAACACCTTTTAACACATTTTAGTGAGGTTTCGGCTTAGCGGCACGCAATTTGAAATTAAAAGCGTAAGGGCGTTTTGGTCATTTCGTGTCAAGTTCAAAATTAGGATTCTTCTCCTCTATTAACACACATAACACAAACAATCCCTTATTAACATCAAAACATCCCCTTGAGGATGGGTGGGGCCCCGATCCTCATTTTCTAGTAAAATAACCTCAGGGCATTTTGGTCATTTTACACGTACAGAAATTGGGGTTTGCAATACTTGCACGAATTGCTCCTAACTTCTCTTCTAACGTTATATTCCTTTATTAAGGATTGTTTGGTCTCAAATTTTATATAATATTTACCTACGGTAATTGGTAATTCCTAATGATAGTAAAAATTATAAAAATTCGTTCAGAATGATTATAAGAAGAAACTCCTACATCTGAAAGACTTCCTTTGTTGAAAGATTGTTAGGGCATTTATATATAGAAGAGGAAACTCAAAACGTGATGTTGTGTATCTCTCAAAGTTCTAAGGCAAATCATGTTGAAGAGAATGTCAACAAAGGTAAAAGAAAAAAAAATCCTTCATGGATGCCAAACATAATAAATATAACACCCCAAAATTTATTTAAAAACTAATTTGAACTTTATTAGTCATAATTTTAAAAATCTTAGACATAGTAATATTGAGGACGGCCCAATAGACGATTTAAAAAAAAAATCATGCAGGCATGAATAGTAATTTTGGACTCGAGTGCAAATAGTAACCTTATGGACCCATAGGCGCAACTAATAACCCTGAAATTGGAACCAGAAGATCCTCGAGACCAAGGGAAGATAAAATAAGGATTAAGAAAGAGTATTAGACCCAAGGTTAATCTTGAGTAATATTCCAATTCCCAGAGTATGGTGTTTTACCCATTCGGTAAAGTTTTAACGTGCGGTTTTAACACTAAAAGATACTTGGTGGCCAAGTAACCTTTATCAATCACATCATGTCAAGTAGATGACATAGATTAAAACTTGGAAAGAAAGTTTCATTTTTGGCCTTTCATTTATTATTATTTTACCCAGGGGCCAATATCTCATTCGTTTGGTAGAATTTTAGTGTGTGATTTTAACACCAAAAACCTACTTGCTCACCAAGTTAAAGTGAGCCACTTATCTTGAGTCAAGTGGATGGCAAGATTCATTCTTTGACAAACAAACCAAATTCTAATCATCCATCTCATTATTTCTTTTAAAAGAAAGAACTACACATTCTAACTACACAATTATGACATCTAACTCAAGATAAATACAAAACCATCAATCTTATCACCCCATCATCATCATTTTCCGCAAAACCCAAGAACACATCCTCGCTTGTTCTTGCTCTCAAAGCCTCATTCTTGCTTTCAAATGCCCAAAACACTGACTCAAAATCACTAAAACACTAATATTCCTTCATAAAACTTGTTCTACTCATCACAATCTACCAAACCAACCGATTGGAATTTTGAATCATCTTAATTCTCCACCTTGAGATATCATATACCACTGTTTAAGAAATCATTTAATGCTATTTGGAAGGCCTTGAAGTGAGGAAAATCATTTGGAAGATCCTTTGGAGTTAGAAGCCCTAAAGCTTCACAAGTAGGGTTTTTTAACCTTTTTCTATTTCAAATATGTTCTTACCATTTAGCTATTGATTTAATTTGATATTTTTAGTTGTATTGGTTGATAATGTATAGATATTAATGTGTTTAATTTGGTGCAATGTTTGGATGATGTTAGAAAACTCTTTTTCTTAAAATATGTTTTGAGTTATGTTGCTCGAAATCCTGGTTTTAGGCAAGTAGGTGGATTTACTCGATTTTTCTAACCTAGTTAGAGACCTTATCTTGAGCTAAAAATTTTATATGATAAAGCTAACATGTTAAGGTGTTTTCAGTATTTTTGTTGGGTCTTCAAAATGTTTTTTACTATTTTCTCAAAGTAAGAAATTGAGACAGTTAGGGTTTCTGCCCACAACCAAATCTGAAACTATAAATTTGTCTAATTTTGTTACTATGTCAAATGATCAAATTTTGTCTTGAAAATTTTACAGGGTGTTGAGGACATCTTGAAGTCCAACCTTGAATTTTTGTAGAATTTTATATGTTCATTTGATAGGGCAATAAAATTGAAACTTTTGGCTATGACTGAAATAAGTAGTTTCTAACCTCTAAATTTGTACAATTTTGTTAACATAGCTAGAGAGCTTGTCTTGCTCTGAAATTTTACACGTCCTTGAGGACACTTTGAAGTGTCATGGATAATTTTTATAGTCTTGTAATTGGTTGTCTAATATGCAAACTAATTTTTGCTACATAAGTATGAAATTAAGTGTGCTGGAATTGAACCAATGCTTTGAATTGATTATATAATGGTATTTGGTTCTAGTATGATATGAATACTTAATTGTGAATAATTGAGCATGTGACTTGTGATATATAAATTCATGCTAGAGGAAGTAAAGATTGGCTTATGAGGCATGATTGAAATTACATTGTGAATGAATGCCTATATGTGCTTTATGCATGCATTTGGAAATAGAAAAGTGAATGATGCATATATGTGGTAAAAGAGAATGTATGAACTTCAATCATGTATGTTCTGACATATGGATAAAATAGAAATAAGACTTATGTTGAATGAAGGAAAGGCAAAAAGAGGAACTTCCCTAGAGATATTATGAGTCAATAGACGTATCGGAGAATAGTGTGTGATTGAAAAGGAAAAATTAAGCCAGATGATCATGTATAGAAATGAGCTTAGAGGCGGTCTATTACCCATGTGTGGTGTTATCCATTATAGAAACCATTTGGTATGAACTAAGTGTAACACCCTAGCGTTATTCAGAAATTAATTGAAGCTTTCTTAATAAGAGTTTCAATATTCTGACAAACATAGTGTTGATAAGGACAGCCCAATAGATAAGTAGAAAAAAATAGAGTTAAGGTTAGAAATAGTTAAAAATAAAGATTTTATACTTGAAATTAAATTTCGAGCAATATCTATTTACCTGAGTATGGTGTTTCACCAGTTCGATAAAATTTCGGTGTACGATTTTTAACAAAAGATAGTTTAATCTTTACAAAAGGATAATGTCTATCCTTAGGGCTAAGTGTAACGCTAAGATTCCATCTTGATTTACAACATCTACCAATCTAACTGATTGAAATTTCTATTTCCTACCATTTCTCACCTTGATACCTTATATCCTACTGCCTAAGGAAGGGTTTGGTGTTGGTTTGGGGCTTTGACGTGAAGGAAATCATTCTTGGATCATCCTTGGAGCCAAAATCCCTAAAGCTCCAAAAGTCGAGTTCTTTGTACCTTGTTGTGCAATTCTGTTTTTTTCTTTTTAGATTTTGCTTGCTTGGAAATTGATATTTTCTGGTCTAATGTATGATTACACCTAGATATACATGTATTTACATTGGTGGAGTAGTTTAGAGTTGTTGGAAAATCATTTTTGTCAAATGAAATTTTGAACTAAGCTGCGGATTTTCAGTTTTATCAGGCAGGATTTACTCACGATTTTTCTCATGTATTTATAGGAATTTTCATCAGCTAAAAATTTTATATGTTGAAGCTAACATCCTAAGGAAACTCCTTGAATTTTCTTGGGTCATTTTAAAGACTTTTACTGCCTTTAAAAAATCATGAACAATGGATTTGAGTACTACTACCAATTGGACTCGAAGCTATGAATTTTGCCAATTTTGTTACTATAGTAAATGATTGAATTTTCACTTGAGCATTTTACAGGCTGTTGGAAATATCTTAAGGTTTAACCATGAATTTTATTCTAATTTTAAGAACTCATTTGCTAGTTTTAAAAGTTCTGGAATTCTTGCTTTAACTAGATTAGGTGGCCTCTGACCACCTAATTTGTAGAATTTTCTTACATAGTTGAAGAACGAATGTTGCTCTGAAATTTTTACAGGACTTTGTAGACATATTGAGGTGCCATGGAGAATTTTTATAGCTTTAGGATTGGTTGTTTGATATGCAAATTAAATGTTGCTACACAAGTGTAAAATCTACCAATATGCTAAAAATGAACCAAAGTCTGAAATTGATGATATAATGTCTTTTGATTCAAGTATGATGTGTATGAATGCAAATTATGTACTTTAAAGATTAGTTTATAAGAGTGAATGAGAATCCTTTGTGATTAATTGTCTCTATGTGATTAATGCATTCGTTTGGGGAAAATGGAAAAAATAAATGATGCATATATGTGAAAGGAAGAATGGATGAATTTCAATTGTCCATGTTCTAGCATATGGGTAAAAACAGAAACGAGACTTAAGATGATTAAGAGGAAGGCAAAAAGAGGAATTTCCCTAGAGATATTATGAGTCGGTAGACATATCAACTAGGAATAGAACTATGTGAGATTTGGGAAAAGGAAAAAATGAAGTTCGATGATCACATATAGGAATAAGCTCAGTCCTGATAAGGAGTCTATTTTCCATGTGTGGTGTTATCCACTAAAGATACCATTTGGTATAAAGCTAAGTCTTCTCTATATTGATGAAAAGAGAAAAATGCACTGAATTGAGTTTCAGGTTACATGAGACAACACATGATTATTATTGTTTTGCACATGATTTATGCACATTATTATTTATGTACATGATTTTACATGAGAATTCTTATATGCTTGATATTACTGGTTATTTTTTGTTTAAAATTAAGGGAATGCCCTATTGAGAATTTTATAATATTCTCATTCCTATGTTTATTTGCATTTGGTATTATATTCAAATATTCTAGATGTCTTCCATGATATTCTTCCTTGATTCATCACAATGGGAGTGGCACTACGATCTTGGACTTGATTCTCTGTTATCGTAGGCTACTCCTAGGTCCACTCTTAGGTTTTCTTTAGTCGCTCGTTGAATTCTTTTGTGTTCACAACCAATTTTGACCCAGCATTCCCATACAATGGTGTGCCCTTCCACCTAGCACACCCAATTGTTCGATACCCCACTGCATCGCCTTCGCAGAAGCTCCATCCTCGTCTTCCTTATAAGATTCTTATTGTCGCAACTAGATCGTGATGGGCGGCGAAAAATATTGAAAAATATTTTTATGGAGTCGCCACCAAGGTTTATTAAGGAAAACCATTGGAAAAACCCTTTTTGTAAAAAAATTTAAACTAGTCTACTAAAGCAAAGTTAATTTAGAAATCTTTATGCAGGGAAGGGTAAGATTAAAACCCCACCTGATACATCAATTCCTAAAACGGTTACCCAAAAATTAATTGTGCAAATTAGAATAATTCAAAGCATATAAAATTTACCCAAAAAAATGAACAAATACAATATTTGCAAATAAATGAGAAAAATCTAATTAAAATATTTACAAAAATAGAGGAAATAAAATAACAATAATTAAGGACAAAATTATGAAAATTTAAAGTTTGGCTTGACAGGAAATTCCCTCCTACATATCCTCTGTACAACGAGAAACTGAAGTCACGTAGTTTTTTTATAGAAAATGATTCTGTGTTAATTGATTTTATTTAAGGAACAAAATAAAATAAGAAATAGGCTTGTTGATTTTATTTATAAAAAAAATCTTGATGAACAAATTATTTAAAAGAGAGGCTTTACACAGGATTCAAGCTAGCACTAGGCTACTCAATAAATTCTTATGATCTAAACAACCTTCAAGGTAGCATTCACTACTTAACCAAAATTGTTTGTCATTGCATGGACCAAAAAGCTACAAGGAAATTAAAGTTTTTTTTTAAGAAAAAAAAATTTACAAATAAATTCATTTCAATCAAATAACATGTTGACCGTGCAAGATTCATGGAGAGGTTAGACAAGTATTGCTCAAATGAATAATCAAAGGTGAAAAGGAAGGGCTAACTGAGCAATGACAAAGCATTCAAACATCATTTATTCATTTTTTTATTTCATGTGTTTTTCTCTTTTATTAATTTTCCTAGCACTCATTTCATTTGGTTGACTCACCTAAACACTTCAATTTTTTTTTAACTCAAAAAAAATTTCAGCTGATCAGAGCGTCATTATTAGCAAGATGGAAAAAAAAAAAAACAAGTGCCCAAACCACACACATACACACAAAAAGAAAAAAAACCAATAAATCAAACCCATTTGACACACAAACTCATAAGGAAGAACAGATGCTTCTAGAAAGAAACTCAAGCCCAAAGGGAGAGAGACACAAACGGGGGGAGTACAGTGGCGGAAGGAATGGCGGCGGAAAGGCTTACAGGCGGCTGGAGCTGGTTGCAAGGAGCAGAGGCCGCATCAGCGCGGTGCTTCAGAGCTGGCTTCAGGCGGTGTGACCGGTTGTTGTGGAAGGTGGCTCGTGACTGGGTGGTGGTTGAGAAGGCGGTCAGGCGGGCAACTCGCTGTGAGGCGGCAGCGTGAAGGTGAGATCGTGAGTCTCGGTGGTGGTGGAGATCGGCGATGGGAGGGGCTATCGATGGCGGGTTCTCGATGGCGCAGCTGGGCAAAGCCGCGATTCGCGCGTTGTTGATGACGCTGGACCTCTTTGCGAAAGGAAGGCGCGCGCGCAGTGGTGGTAATGGAACCTCTCTCCCTTACTCCTTCTCTTTTGCTTCAGTCTTTGGTTTTTATTTCTTTCCCTTTTTTGCTATTATTTTCTTATGGCTATTTGTGGATTGTAACTCCTGGTGAAATTGGTGGTGATAATAGAGGTGGTATGTTGGGGTGGTGGTGTTAGATGTTGAGAGATGGTTTGAGTTTGTGATATGGTGAGTGGTTGTGGCTTTTTTTTTTTTTTCCTTATATGATGACGATGATGATTTCCAGTGAGATAATGAGAATGGTAGTTTGATGAAGTGTGATAATATTGGTAAGGGGCTATGATTTTTCTTCTAGGGAGGAGGATAAAAAAGGAAGCCAAGGAAGAGGTCATGATCCCCCCTCTCATTGTTGCTAATAGGCTTTAAATCGATGGGACCATGGGGTTTTTTATCAATATTTCCCTCCTCCATTTGCTGGTGCGCACTTGGCTAGAAACGGGAGCCCGTCCCCTCATAAGGGAATGGGTAAGAAGTATGGAGTGGGAGAGCCCATGATGCACTGTCGCTCTCTCCTTTCCTTTTTATTTTTTATTTATTATTTTTTAATTAATATGCAACAGAAAATTAAAAATAAAATACCCAAAAAGGAAGATATGGGACCACAAAACATGACATGGACAATGGTTGAACATGATATCAAAGGATGAAATGGAGTTAAAATTAAATTAACTGATTATTACTTAATCAAAAATTTGCTGACACTTATCCATCAAGAGGTTCTGACGCCCTCGCGGGATGGTGCCACCATAACACTCTTCTAGTTCCTGTGATAATACTCAAGTAATACATGGTGGTTAGGAGAATGTTACACTCAATATTTCCTATGTCGATAAAAAAAAAAAAAATGCACGGAATTGAGTTCTATGGTCATGGTAAAAGCGGAACCCTTCGATATGTCAAGGGCACTTTAAGATAATTTCACTGTATTTAGCATATGCATATTCATATCATATCGATTTATTTCATTTAGCATTATTCACTATGATCATGAGCCTTATGATATATGTGTATTAAATGATTGAATGCTAAAAGAGACTCACTTCGAAAGGATTATTTTTGAAAATTAAAAATGAATCTTTATTATGTAATGAATGATCACCTTTTTCTTAATAAACTGAAGTGGTTGGAACAATGGTAATGACATTTATAATTGTATATTTAGGGAACACCTCCTGAGAATTTTGCAAGTCTCACCCTTATGTTGTGTGTTCTCATGTCATTTCCAGATAGCACAAGAGAATAAAGAAGTTGCTCGTGTTGGAAATGCATGTATCAGGGTAGCTCGATGGCTAAAGATCACTAGTAGTTTCTATTGTATAAATGTTTAAGTGAGATAGATATGTATTAAAGCTCATAGAAGAGCTTTCTCTTGTACTTGACTTTGTATTCAATAAATATTTTGTTTATTATATATTCTAATAGAATTACAAATTAGTTATTACACGAATCAATCAAATTTGCTATAGATACTTAAGCAAGATCCTCTAATTTATAAGTAATAACTCTAAAGTCTGATATCATGACTTAAGGATGATGTTATACTTGGGAGGGTGTTACAATAAAAAAAGATAAAGAGAAAGGGTAATACCTCAAAAGAAATGTCAAGGCCCAAGGCCAACCTAAATGGAAGAAAAGGACTTGGTTGCTATGATAACCATGCAAGTTCCAAGGCCAACCTAGAGAAGAAAAAGGACTTGTTCGCTATGATAATCGTGGTAGTTTAATGCGTGTCAAAGAGCATTTTGCAAGTATATCCCCACTGTATTTTACCACAATAACACATCATAACCTACCTTAGATTAACACTCATTCAACTCAAAACTAGGCACTTTATCCCAAATCTACAAAACAAATAGATAATTGGTAACATGATCTATGTGGCATGAATATGCATAACCTATTTGGTGAATCACTACAAGAAGATTGAGCATGTTGCACTATAAGGAAAGTCAAATGCTTGTTCTCCATAGAGGGAGGATTCAAAGTAAAGTAGTTTTTGATGAAGCTCAAGGAAGGTATAGATAGGTGTGCTCCTTAGTAGCAAAGACTTCAATGTAAGTTGAACCAAGACAGTTAAAGGAGTGTATTACATTATCATCTCCATCTATAGGACAATTGATAAAGGAACTTCATCTAAAAGGGTTTTAATGCCACTAAGATACACATTGCCAACCTTAGATATAATAAATTCTCTACGATGAAGAAAGATCTAATGTTGATATATTCGAATCCTCTCATGGGTTCATGTATGCACTTAGGCTACATTTTTTTTACCAGTTTATATGAAGGCTCAACCCCAATGCTTAGAAGCAAAAGAGAAAGATTTACAAAACAACAACCATAGTGCAACTTAAAATAGGATACAATCTAGACATGGTAACCTAACAAACAATCCAAAACTAGGAAGACACCTATACAACATCAGTACATTAATCCAGAAAAGGGAACAATACAAAAATAACTTACATACATCAAAAACCAAAAGAAAAAAAAAATAAAAACCAATAGTAAGAGTAGTACACATACAAAAAGCAAAAGACAACACCCATACACTAGAAAAATAGATGTAGCAAATGACTGAAATAGGCAATAGAAACAGATAAAAAGAAGTTGTTTGGACTATTTTTTGACTTAAAGTTAGAACTAGGTTCTAGGCGTGCTAGGTCTTGTGAATTGGATGGCCTTTGGATCAAGCCTTTGCGATTCCAAAGATGAAATGATTACTTAAAAGAGGGAAATCAGCTCTTTAAATGTAGGTTCCCAAAGTGATTATTAATAAGTCCTTGGCCAAGATCAATCTCAAGAATAAAATCACCAAAAACAAGATAAGATGAGAGGGAATGCAATTGATAAAACTCTATTGAAGTCATGAGCGGCACATAACGACTTGTTCCCGTAAGCATTATGATAAACATATTATTTTAATGCATAGTAAGTTCATAATTTAATGTTCAAAATTATCCATAAAATAAACAACCATTTAAATTTCTTCAACCTCTTTAGAAAATTTATTCATAAAATCCTTATTTATCCAAAACATCCTATAATGATAAATCAATAAGCATTCATGGTCCAAATTACATGAAAAAAATGAACTTATAAAAATATCTTCATAATTAAAATAATGTATGTGTTCGAGGAACTTGTGTGCACACTACTAGAGCACTCTAAGACTCAAACATAAAATACTTAGCTTCATTGCAAAGTGAAGCTTACCAATGAAAGTTCTTTGAGTAGTCTCCTGTGGACGGTGGAAGTAGCGTATACACTAACAACTAGATCTAAAAAGGGAAAAAGAAGGGGTGAGTCATTGAACTTAGTGAGCAGATCATCACCTATAACCCACCTGGGACAACAAGAAAGTTTACGCAATACGATACATGGGAATAGATATGAGCCTTACCCTGGCTCAAGATTTGGCTTGAACTTAACTTCATATTCCAATTGCATCCTTAACAACTAGTCTGTGAACACATTTGGAACATGTCTCTCTACATTCCTGATTGAAGCTAGGAAACCACGACCTCCTTTGTCCATCAATTTAAACACTCAAGACCAAAATCAAACTTGTGTTCACTAAGCAGTACATGGGAACTCTTGTGGCATACCATTTAGAACTTGAAACCACCCTATTTTCCCATGGTAGTCAAAAACTACATGGCATAAAGTTAACCAATCCATGTCTAGGATAATGTCAAAGTTGGACATGCTTAACACCAAATCATCTAGTGTTTCTATGTTACCAACCATGACCGTACATGATCTATACATAGACTAGACCATGAAAGGTGTAACACCCTAAAAATTATTTAAAAATTAATTTGAGCTTTATTAGTCATAATTTAAAATATTTGATAGTTTTAGCAATGATGATGATGGCCCAATGGATGTGTTAAAAAAAATTAGTTGGGACAGCCTAAAACCTTTGATTTGAGACAGAAATGTCCTGAATGAGAAGAGAGAGGTTGGGGTTAGAAATAGTTAAAAATGAGGATTTTATATCTACGATTAAATTTTGGTCAATGTTTGATTATCCAGGTATGATATTTTAACCGTTTGGTAAAATATCGATGTGCAGTTCTTACATTAACGAAACTTAAGTGTAAGTTTGCTACCTAACTAGACAAGTGTGTGGTTAGGTTAAGCCACACCATTGTCTTATGCCAAGATTGAATATTAACCACATAAAATAACTAATTTCTATAATAAGATGTATTAATTGTGGTAGCAAATTTATTTCATATCTTATATAAATAAAACAAAAACCAAAAATTCTCACTTTTCTTCCTTCTAAGTTCGGCCAACTCCTCCATTTTTCAGCCATTTTCATTTTATTCTTCCTCAAAATTCAAACCTTAGCTTGAGAAATTCTAAATTGCAACATTAAACTTTCATAACCAAAGCACAAACTACATACTATCTCTTGAACTCCCCAAATCAACTCTCTATAGAGAATCCTCACATCACCTCACCATCACTTTTAGCTACTATTCTTATTGATTTAGAGGAGGTTTTGATTGGCTTAGATCAAAAATTGGGTGTAGAGGCACAAATAAATGCCAAGCACAAAAGCAAAAGCTTTCAAGAGCCAGCAGGGTATTTTAAACCTCTTTTACTTCAAATCTATTTTTATGATTTGCTTATCGATTTGGCTGAATATTTTCAGTTGTATTTGGTGATAGTATATGGATACTAATGTATTAATTTTGGTGGAGAGTTTAGATGATGTTAGAAGTCATTTTTGTCAAAAGAGATTTTGAACCATGTTGCTCGAATTTCGGGTTTTATTATGGGAAGGAATTGTTTATGAATTTTTGGTGAAATTGTAGGTATTTTTATGAGCTAGAAAAATTATATGTTGAAGCTAACATTCTAAATAGTTCCACGAATTTTCTTGAGTTCTGATTTTGAGTTATACTACTTTAAAAAAATCAAGAACCGAAATGGTATCCATGCTGCCTGGATTATTAGAACTGAAGCTACGAATTTGTCTAATTTTTCTACCATAGCAAATGATTGAATTTTATTTTGAAATTTTTACAGAAGATTGAAAATATCTTGAAGTGTAATTTTTATTTCGAATTGATTCAATCATTTGCCAAGTTTAAAAATTATGAATTTCGGGTTCTAACTGAGGTTAAGTGGTTTCTGAGCATTAAATTTGTCTAATTTTGTTAATATTGTTAGAGAACTTTTTTTGCTCTGAAATTTTTATGGACCCTTGTGGACACATTGAAGTGTCTTGGGAAATCTTATAACCTCTAAATTGATTGTTTGATGAGCAACTTAATTTGTACTACAAAGGTGTGAAATCTGCCATTATGCTGGAAATGAAATAATGCTTTGAAATGATGAAATAATGGCATTTTTTTGTTCTAATATGACATGAATACTCGATGTTAAATATTTGGCCATGTGACTTGTGACATATAAATGCATGCTAGAGGAAATAAAGAGTGGTTTATGAGGCATGATTGAAATAATATTGTGAATGAATGCCTATATGTGCTTTATGCATGCATTTGGAAAAAGAAATTGTGTATGTTCTGACATATGGACAAAACAGAAACAAGACTTAGGTTAAATGAGGGAAGGAAAAAGAGGAACTTCCCCAAAGATATTATAAGGGAAGGCAAAAAATGGAACTTCTCCAAATTTATTTTGAGTCGATAGACGTATTCAGTTAGGAATAGATTTGTGTGAGATTCGGAAAAGGAAAAAATGAAGTTTGATGATCATGTATAGGAATGAGCTCAGTCTCTCATAAGCGCCTATTTCCCTTGTGTGGTGTGATTAACTATAAATATCATTTGGTATAAACTATCTATTGTAGAGTTGTTCATGGCAAATACCCGTTGGGTATAAACTAAGTCTTTCCTATGTCGATGAAAAGAGAAAATGCACTGATTTGATTTCTATGACTATAAGTGAAACCGGGTCACTTTAGGATAATTTTACTACGTTTAGCATATGCATAATCATATCAAATGAAATCTCTTGATTATATTTACTTACTATGTGTTTGAGCTTTGTGATATATGTGCACTAAGTGATTGATTCTAAAAGCTACCCACTTCAGAGGGATGATTTTAGAACTTTAAAATGAATCTTTAGTCTATTGCATAATCACATTTTCTTGATAAATCAAAGTGGCTTGGGGTGATGACGATGACATTATGATTGTGTAACTTGGGAGTTGCCCTACTGAGAATTGTATAATTCTCACCCCCTATATGTTTGTGTTTCCGTGTCATCTCCAAGTTGATTCAAGAAACTAAGGGGGCTACACAAAAGGAACCATAATTAGTAGTTTAGAGTTAGTGTTTTTATTATGTTGTACTTAGTTGTATGTATATGTCTGTAAACATAATAAAGAACATACATGTATTAGAGCTCATAGAAGAGCTTCCTTTTGTACTCAACTATGTATTCAATAAATGTTGTGTTTCTTTGTTATATATTTTAATAGAATTGCGCTTAGTTATTACACACGTTAATCGAGCTTGCTACAAATGTTTAAGAAAGAACCGCTAATTAATAAGTAACAACTCTCGAGTACAATGTCATGACTTAAGGATGGGGTTGTACTTGGGAGGATGTTACAAAGGCTCCCAGAAAGCATCCGACCCAAAACAACTATTTGAAGTGGAGGGTGGCCTTAAACCAAACTATAAAGACACATATGAATGTGTGGACCCTAGGTCGAATAAAGTCACACGATCAAAAGAACATACAATAGTTATACTTGTCACTCCTGTAATGGACATCTGCATTCCTAACGAGTGAAATCAAATAGACGAGGCTATCATTGTTACCTGGATCTAAACTTCTTTTATCTCGACCTCTACCCCCTAGGCCCAAGCCCCAAACATCTCTACTTGCTAGAGCTACCAAGCTAGCCAAGGTCACAGCTGGAAAGAATGAGTTGGCGTGGCAAGGTTTGTTGACCCTTGACTAAAAGCTCCCTAATATAGCAAAAATTTTCTCCTTCTATGGCCCTACTGGCTGCAAACATAGCATGGAAGTGTGCCCATCAATCATTGCCTTGGGTGCTATTTCCCACATGTCTAACAAACTAGCTATGACTAGTCGATTTTTCCTGGATTATTCCAACTGGACTTATTGTTCTACTTTTCTTTGTGTTTGAGAGGCAACAAGTTGCATCGAAGAGGGCCCTTATTGTAACATCCCGAAATTTATTTCAAAAGTTATATTTTAACTTCATAAATTAGAATTTTATGAATTTGATAGAATTAGTCATAATAAAAATGGCTCAGGAAAAAAAAAATCAATAGTAACCTTACGGACACCATAACTGAAACCTTAGAACCTGGACCAAAGATGCCCAATTCCTAGAAATTAGAAATAGATAGAAATAAAATTTTTACACATGGAATTTAATTTAAATTTAATTTTGGGCAATATTTGTTTTACAAGTCCATATTTTACCTGTTGGTAAAATGTCGATGTACAATTTCCTACGCGTATGAAACTTGCAATGCAAGTTACTACCTAATATGACAAGTGTGTGTGGTAACGTGCGCCGCTCGCAACAAATTAAAATAATTTCCAATCACCGAAATACACCAAAAATGTAGTTATAGTGTAATTCAGAATCGTCTCACGTGGAAACAATGTAATTGATTTTGACAAAAGTGGGGTTTTGAGAATCGTTACTAGCAATTCAAAGTGAAAGAATTGTAATGTAAAGTTACCTGCACAAAGACTTCCTTTAGATCAAGAAATGTTCTATCAGGTTCAAATAGATAAATTCATGGTGGTGACAGCCTACGTCAACTACACTTTTGTATAAAAGGCGACGCAATTCTACTTAACAGTTATACTAACGTACTTCCGTTAAGGATTCAACTAACAATAGAACTAATGACCACAATCATGACCTTATAATCCTATGTTAATTTAGTTATCAATTGCGTAGTCCAAATTTAACGGAATTAATTCAACCCCTTACCAATTGGAATTAATCAAATCAATCGATCTAATATCCCAAAGGCATCCAAATTATGCAAACAAACGAATACACAATCAACTACTCTTAAAACCTCAATCACATTAATCAACGCAATTAAAATTTAAAAGAGAAAGCAATAGGGGTGAAAGAAAAACAACCATGACTGACATTTAGAATTGAAAACCTCAAGACAATTCTGATCTTCAGTTGTCTATGCAAGGCAAGGGAATTACTCCTCCATGGAAAGAGTTTCCCAATCAAAGATCAGGAAAGCCCCTTTTTTTATTACCAAATTGATGCTGAAATTCCACTGAAATGTAATACTAAAACCTAATCTAGAGAGAGAGAGAGAGAGAGTGTGTGTGTGTGTGTCTAGTCTATCAAAACCTAAAAAGAATAAAAACTAAAAACGAGCCTGTTCACTAAAATCACGTCCCGCTGACGCTATGACCGCCGGGCGATCCTTGACCGCCTGGGCGGTCTCCAGTGTGAATTTCGTGAGTTCACTCTTTGTTCACCGCCTGCGGTCATTTCCGCCTGGGCGATCTACAGTAGCTTCCAAGCACATTTTGGGGGTCAAAACGTTCGAATTAGCTCTTAATCCTAGAAATAGAAGTTGTAGCGCTTTGAATAATCTTTCCAACGCCACCAAAATCACCTCAATCGGACATCTGTAACTCAGATATTGTAAAAATACTAACTGGAGGTCAAGTTGGACAGCATAGAACCTACCAGTGTTCCTGAGTTCTTCTTCTACTCTAATGTACAAACCTGGAAGTCCCTATTATCAAACAACACTCCCACAAAGAGGTTAAAAGCACAAAGCACTTCCAAGAAATAATTATGCACCAAAAATAATGTTTATAGCTATGAATTTAACCAATGATGCATATTGAGGACAAAGTGCAAATTCACTAATTTAACATCAATTGAGTACAATTCAAATGCAAAATGTCAAGAGTTAGGATAGAGAATGAGTGCATAATTGCAACTCATCAAACTCCCCCACACTTAAACAATTGCATGTCCTCATGCAAGAGACTCAGGAATGCGAAAAGCGCTGGACTCCTAACTCTAAAAATGCATGATGCATGAAAAATAACAATACACCAATCCAATGGACCTAGAGATACAAGCAATGACCTTTCACACCAACAATCAAAGAGGATCTCAACAAGCAAGGCATGAATGAGAACATAGCACAAAAGGTGGAATCCACATACATGATGAATGAATTAAGTATAAAAATCCTCCCAAAGTTAGTGTTTGCACTCATTTACTTAAGTGTTTTAGGATAAGATGTACACTCAAGTCACCTCAAATGAAAATGCATTACCATAGGCTTGTCAAGGGTCTCATTCTCCGTTTGTTACATACACATGCATATTGAATCAAGAGGACTTACTTTTGGTTGTGATGGGCTTAGGTGAAGGTGGGAGAATATAAAGGCTAGCGGAGCTAAACCTCCAAGTCAAAGGAGAGCAAATGCATACACAAAGAGTACAAGTGCCTAAGGGTACACTTTGTCCAACTTAACCATTCACAGGCCCTTAATTTACAATGTGACACACCTTCATCCAAACTTTTGCAATTTGTTATTTATTTATTTTTTTTTTTAGTTTTTTTTTTTTAGTGTGCCACTTGCTGAATTTTTTTTTTTTGGCCATTCACATATACACATTGTCTCCCCATATTGAAATTGGGGCATGTCCTCATGCTCTCCCCCACACTTATGCTCAAACACATATAAAAATTGTACAATTGCTCTCCTAAGCCTAAAAGGTTGGGAATTTCCATGGTTTTTCACTTTTGGCTAAGGGGATGTGCTAAAACAAAAGAATAGACAACAAGGCTCAAAGGGGGGTTAAACAATGGTAGCATGCAAAGGTTAGCTATATGGGCAAGTGGCTAAAAACAAGAAAAATGCCTCAATCATATTCAAACATGCACATGAAAAACATATTTTTAAACAAGACTCTAAGCAAGTTCTAGAATGCAAATCCAAAGAGGAAGCACACATGAACAAATAAGCATGGCACATGATAGTCTAATCAAAGGCGCAAAATCTCACAGGTAAAAGTGCATGTACTCAATCCAAACAACACAGTGAATCCACCAAGCATGCAATACAAAATAAAGTCAATGCCAATCATGTCAATATAGTGCACGTGGTGTGAGCCTATGCATGTGACCTCTAAGGTGCCAAAGGGATGGTGTAAAATACAAACAAAAATAAATATGATGCAAAATGCAAAACTAAAATAAATAAAATGCAGAAAATAAAAAGGAAGGGTAAGGAAAAACCTGACGGTGGGTTGTCTCCCACCTAGCACTTTGCTTTAACGTCCCTAAGTTGGACGGACCCTCATGGTGGCTTAAGCTTGAATTGATCTTGAAATTCCCACCAAGGTTTGCATTCCTAACCTCCACCAGGATCCCATATCATGTAAACCACATCATGGGTCTTGAACCCATTTAGCTTCTTGGACCTAAGTGTTGCAATACTTAGTGTACTCCTCTGAGCATTGGGACTTTTCAAGGTCCTAACATCCCAACAATACACTTCAGAGGAGAGAAGTGAATCCTCACAAGAAGGCTTCCACTGATTGTATATCCCACAATCTAGCCCCCAAGAATTTGCTACTTGGTACTTTGCAGGTCCTCCACATAAGTCTAAGAGCTTATCATCACTCTCCAAAATACCATACTCATGTGGCCCAAAAATAGGAACATGTGACAGATCCCAACCATCCATCTTTGGGTCAATTGTTGTAGGTGGAGAGAAATCCCACTTCACATCAACAACAACATCTTTGCATATGGCTGAACAGAAGGCTCCTCCTGGCATGTCAACCTCATCCTTACGCTCCACAGTGAAAGGTTCACCCGTATATTGGCTTCGATTTCCTGGCATGCCATACATAAATGATTACCACAGTCATGACATACAAATCCCACCAAATCATCTAGTGCTACATTAGGGAACAAGGGGTACAATTCACGCAATGGATCATCATACTCTACTCTCATTGGTTCATCCATAAGCGTGGAGACTATAGGTGATGGTATGTGCCCAGTTGGCTTAGGTGGAGTTCCTCATAGACAATCTCTATATCAGACTCCTCATTATAACTCTCTGTTATTCCTCAGCCAAGGTCTCTTGGGGAACCTCAACAAGTTGCTCCAAAACATAACAGCTCTCATCAAATGATGATTCCATCAACTTTTCAGTCATGCTAGAATTCAATACATTTATCCTCTCAGCTGGCTGTGATGATGGCTCCTCAAAACTTGGTACCACATTAAAATCTGAGATGAATTCAATTGGCGGAACCATGAGTTATGCAACTTAGTTATATCATTCATCATCTCCAGCAATGCATCATTGGTTCTCTTTTGAGTCTCCATTATCATTCCCATCATTTCTTGCCATGGAGGTTCAGATGCTAGGAGGAACAGATAATGTTGGAGGCGCTGATACTGCAAGTTATAGGCCTCCTGTTGTTGGAGTGGCTGGTTCTCTTGATAAAGAGGTGGTGGTGGCTGAAATTGTTGGAAATACGGGTGTGAGATGACTCAACACCTCCATATCCTTGATCCAAACAATCATAACCATCTAATCGGGACATGCCAGAGTAAGCATCATATCCATGTTGTGATGGTGGAGCATGGCTCCTCATGGCATATTGCTCCAACATATATTGCATCTATCCAGTGTGCCAACATTGTAAGAGCTATATGGCTGGAACTGAATTGTGTGTTAGTAAACATGAAAAATCAAGTGGAAGCTAAAATGAAAATAAAATAAAATAAATAGAAAAATTGAAAGAAAAATTATTTACAAAAATTATAATTTTTAATTTTTTTTTTATGTAATGAGAAGCAAAGATTAATAAACAAAAGATAAAAATATAATATAATATAATATAATATAATAAAAATGAAAATAAATAAATGTAAAAGAATCAATAGCACCACTTCCCAGAACCGCCAAAATTTGGTACGAGTGTCGCTCGCAACAAATTAAAATAATTTTCCAATCACCGAAATACACCAAAAATGTAGTTATAGTGTAATCCGAGTCGTCTCACGTGGAAACAATGTAATTGATTTTGACAAAAGTGGGTTTTTGAGAATCGTTACTAGCAATTCAAAGTGAAAGAATTGTAATGTAAAGTTACCTGCACAAAGACTTCCTTTAGATCAAGAAATGTTCTATCAGGTTCAAATAGATAAATTCATGGTGGTGACGCCTACGTCAACTACACTTTTGTATAAAGGCGACGCAATTCTACTTAAGTTATACTAACGTACTTCCGTTAAGGATTCAACTAACAATAGAACTAATGACCACAATCATGACCTTATAATCCTATGTTAATTTAGTTATCAATTGCGTAGTCCAAATTCTAACGGAATTAATTCAACCCCTTACCAATTGGAATTAATCAAATCAATCGATCTAATATCCCAAAGGCATCCAAATTATGCAAACAAACGAATACACAATCAACTACTCTTAAAACCTCAATCACATTAATCAACGCAATTAAAATTTAAAAGAGAAAGCAATAGGGTGAAAGAAAAACAACCATGAACTGACATTTAGAATTGAAAACCTCAAGAACAATTCTGATCTTCAGTTGTCTCTGCAAGGCAAGGGGAATTACTCCTCCATGGAAAGAGTCTCCCAATCAAAGATGAGGAAAGCCCCTTTTTTATTACCAAATTGATGCTGAAATTCCACTGAAATGTAATACTAAAACCTAATCTAGAGAGAGAGAGAGAGAGAGTGTGTGTGTGTGTGTCTAGTCTATCAAAACCTAAAAAGAATAAAAACTAAAAACGAGCCCGTTCGCTAAAATCACGTCCGCTGACGCTATGACCGCCTGGGTCATCCTTGACCGCCTGGGCGGTCTCCAGTGTGAATTTCGGTGAGTTCACTCTTCTGTTCACCGCCTAGGCGGTCATTTACCGCCTGGGCGATCTACAGTAGCTTCCAAGCAAATTTTGGGGGTCAAAACGTTCGAATTAGCTCTTAATCCTAGAAATAGAAGTTGTAGCGCTTTGAATAATCTTTCCAACGCCACCAAAATCACCTCAATCGGACATCTGTAACTCCAGATATTGTAAAAATACTAACTGGAGGTCAAGTTGGACAGCATCAGGCCTCGGTGTTCCTGAGTTCTTCTTCCTCTAATGTACAAACCTGGAAGTCCCTATTATCAAACAACACTCCCACAAAGAGGTTAAAAGCACAAAGCACTTCCAAGAAATAATTATGCACCAAAAATAATGTTTATAGCTATGAATTTAACCAATGATGCATATTGAGGACAAAGTGCAAATTCACTAATTTAACATCAATTGAGTACAATTCAAATGCAAAATGTCCAGAGTTAGGATAGAGAATGAGTGCATAATTGCAACTCATCAAACTCCCCCACACTTAAACAATTGCATGTCCTCATGCAAGAGACTGATGGATGCGAGAAGCGACTGGACTCTAACTCTAAAAATGCATGATGCATGAAAAATAACAATACACCAATCCAATGGACCTAGAGATACAAGCAATGACCTTTCACACCAACAATCAAAGAGGATCTCAACAAGCAAGGCATGAATGAGAACATAGCACAAAAGGTGGAATCCACATACATGATGAATGAATTAAGTATAAAAATCCTCCCAAAGTTAGTGTTTGCCACTCATTTACTTAAGTGTTTTAGGATAAGATGTACACTCAAGTCACCTCAAATGAAAATGCATTACCATAGGCTTGTCAAGGGTCTCATTCTCCGTTTGTTACATACACATGCATATTGAATCAAGAGGACTTACTTTTGGTTGTGATGGGCTTAGGTGAAGGTGGGAGAATATAAAGGCTAGCGGAGCTAAACCTCCAAGTCAAAGGAGAGCAAATGCATACACAAAGAGTACAAGTGCCTAAGGGTACACTTTGTCCAACTTAACCATTCACAGGCCCTTAATTTACAATGTGACACACCTTCATCCAAACTTTTGCAATTTGTTATTTATTTATTTATTTTTTTTTAGTTTTTTTTTTTAGTGTGCCACTTGCTGAATTTTTTTTTTGGCCATTCACATATACACATTGTCTCTCCCCCATACTGAAATTGGGGCATGTCCTCATGCTCTCCCCACACTTATGCTCAAACACATATAAAAATTGTACAATTGCTCTCCTAAGCCTAAAAGGTTGGGAATTTCCATGGTTTTTCACTTTTGGCTAAGGGGATGTGCTAAAACAAAAGAATAGACAACAAGGCTCAAAGGGGGGGTTAAACAATGGTAGCATGCAAAGGTTAGCTATATGGGCAAGTGGCTAAAAACAAGAAAAATGCCTCAATCATATTCAAACATGCACATGAAAAACATATTTTTAAACAAGACTCTAAGCAAGTTCTAGAATGCAAATCCAAAGAGGGAAGCACACATGAACAAATAAGCATGGCACATGATAGTCTAATCAAGAGGCGCAAAATCTCAGGTAAAAGTGCATGTACTCAATCCAAACAACACAGTGAATCCACCAAGCATGCAATACAAAATAAAGTCAATGCCAATCATGTCAATATAGTGCACGTGGTGTGAGCCTATGCATGTGACCTCTAAGGTGCCAAAGGGATGGTGTAAAATACAAACAAAAATAAATATGATGCAAAATGCAAAACTAAAATAAATAAAATGCAGAAAATAAAAAGGAAGGGTAAGGAAAAACCTGACGGTGGGTTGTCTCCCACCTAGCACTTTGCTTTAACGTCCCTAAGTTGGACGTTAGGACCCTCATGGTGGCTTAAGCTTGAATTGATCTTGAAATTCCCACCAAGGTTTGCATTCCTAACCTCCACAGGATCCCATATCATGTAAACCACATCATGGGTCTTGAACCCATTTAGCTTCTTGGACCTAAGTGTTGCAATACTTAGTGTACTCCTGGAGCATTGGGACTTTTCAAGGTCCTAACATCCCAGCAACAATACACTTCGAGTAGGGAGAGAAGTGAATCCTCACAAGAAGGCTTCCACTGATTGTATATCCCACAATCTAGCCCCCAAGAATTTGCTACTTGGTACTTTGCAGGTCCTCCACATAAGTCTAAGAGCTTATCATCACTCTCCAAAATACCATACTCATGTGGCCCAAAAATAGGAACATGTGACCCAACCATCCATCTTTGGGTCAATTGTTGTAGGTGGAGAGAAATCCCACTTCACATCAACAACAACATCTTTGCATATGACTTGATCGAAGGCTCCCTCCTGGCATGTCAACCTCATCCTTACGCTCCACAGTGAAAGGTTCACCCCGTATATTGGCTTCGATTTCCTGGCATGCCATACATAAATGATTACCACAACAGTCATGACATACAAATCCCACCAAATCATCTAGTGCTACATTAGGGAACAAGGGGTACAATTCACGCAATGGATCATCATACTCTACTCTCATTGGTTCATCCATAAGCGTGGAGACTATAGGTGATGGTATGTGCCCAGTCTGGCTTAGGTGGGTTCCTCATAGACAATCTCTATATCAGACTCCTCATTATAACTCTCTGTTATTTTCCTAGCCAAGGTCTCTTGGGGAACCTCAACAAGTTGCTCCAAAACATAACAGCTCTCATCAAATGATGATTCCATCAACTTTTCAGTCATGCTAGAATTCAATACATTTATCCTCTCAGCTTGGCTGTGATGATGGCTCCTCAAAACTTGGTACCACATCTAATCTGAGATGAATTCAATTGGCGGAACCGTGAGTTATGCAACTTAGTTATATCATTCATCATCTCCAAATGCATCATTGGTTCTCTTTTGAGTCTCCATTATCATTCCCATCATTTCTTGCCATGGAGGTTCAGATGCTGAGGGAGAATAATGTTGGAGGCCTGAGACTGCAAGTTATAGGCCTCCGTTGTTGGAGTGGCTGTAAGTTCTGCGTAAAGAGGTGGTGGTGGCTGAAATTGTTGGAAATACGGGTGTTGAGATGACTCAACACCTCCATATCCTTGATCCAAACAATCATAACCATCTAATCGGGACATGCCAGAGTAAGCATCATATCCATGTTGTGATGGTGGAGCATGGCTCCTCATGGCATATTGCTCCAACATATATTGCATCTCATCCAATGTGCCAACATTGTAAGAGCTATATGGCTTGAACTGAATTGTGTGTTAGTAAACATGAAAAATCAAGTGGAAGCTAAAATGAAAATAAAATAAAATAAATAGAAAAATTGAAAGAAAAATTATTTACAAAAATTATAATTTTTAATTTTTTTTTTTATGTAATGAGAAGCAAAGATTAATAAACAAAAGATAAAAATATAATATAATATAATATAATATAATAAAAATGAAAATAAATAAATGTAAAAGAATCAATAGCACCACTTCCCAGCACCGCCAAAATTTGGTACGAGTGTCGCCGCTCGCAACAAATTAAATAATTTTCCAATCACCGAAATACACCAAAAATGTAGTTATAGTGTAATCGAGTCGTCTCACGTGGAAACAATGTAATTGATTTTGACAAAAGTGGGGTTTTGAGAATCGTTACTAGCAATTCAAAGTGAAAGAATTGTAATGTAAAGTTACCTGCACAAAGACTTCCTTTAGATCAAGAAATGTTCTATCAGGGTTCAAATAGATAAATTCATGGTGGTGACAGCCTACGTCAACTACACTTTTGTATAAAAGGTGACGCAATTCTACTTGACAGTTATACTAACGTACTTCCGTTAAGGATTCAACTAACAATAGAACTAATGACCACAATCATGACCTTATAATCCTATGTTAATTTAGTTATCAATTGCGGTAGTCCAAATTCTAACGGAATTAATTCAACCCCTTACCAATTGGAATTAATCAAATCAATCGATCTAATATCCCAAAGGCATCCAAATTATGCAAACAAACGATACACAATCAACTACTCTAAAACCTCAATCACATTAATCAACGCAATTAAAATTTAAAAGAGAAAGCAATAGGGGTGAAAGAAAAACAACCATGAACTGACATTTAGAATTGAAAACCTCAAGAACAATTCTGATTCAGTTGTTCTGCAAGGCAAGGGGAATTACTCCTCCATGGAAAGAGTCTCCCAATCAAAGATGCAGGAAAGCCCCTTTTTTTATTACCAAATTGATGCTGAAATTCCACTGAAATGTAATACTAAAACCTAATCTAGAGAGAGAGAGAGAGAGAGTGTGTGTGTGTGTCTAGTCTATCAAAACCTAAAAAGAATAAAAACTAAAAACGAGCCCTGTTCGCTGAAATCACGTCCGCTGACGCTATGACCGCCTGGGCGATCCTTGACCGCCTGGGCGGTCTCCATGTGAATTTCGGTGAGTTCACTTCTGTTCACCGCTAGGCGGTCATTTACCGCCTGGGCGATCTACAGTAGCTTCCAAGCACATTTTGGGGGTCAAAACGTTCGAATTAGCTCTTAATCCTAGAAATAGAAGTTGTAGCGCTTTGAATAATCTTTCCAACGCCACCAAAATCACCTCAATCGGACATCTGTAACTCCAGATATTGTAAAAATACTAACTGGAGGTCAAGTTGGACAGCATCAGGCTTAGGATGTTCCTGAGTTCTTCTTCGCTCAATGTACAAACCTAAGTCCCTATTATCAAACAACACTCCCACAAAGAGGTTAAAAGCACAAAGCACTTCCAAGAAATAATTATGCACCAAAAATAATGTTTATAGCTATGAATTTAACCAATGATGCATATTGAGGACAAAGTGCAAATTCACTAATTTAACATCAATTGAGTACAATTCAAATGCAAAATGTCCAAGAGTTAGGATAGAGAATGAGTGCATAATTGCAACTCATAATGTGGCTTAGGAAAGGCCATGCCATTTCCTTTTCCAAGAACCAATAAGTCTTACAACAATTCACAATTTATCTTTAAGAAAACCATTTTTTTAATAGAAATTAATGTGTATGTTATCTTAAAATAAAAATAAAAAATAAAAAACCTTATCATTTCTTCTTCATCAACATACCAAAATCTAGCTTGATAATTCTAAGATACAATATCAAATTCCCATAAATCAAAGCACAACTATATCCTACCTCTTGTAATCTCCAAATCAACTCTTTATAAAGAATCCTTACCTCACTTCATCATCAATAATTTCTATTGTGTTGGCTGTCTAAGTAGAGGGTTTGGAAGGTTTGAATTGAATATAGGGGTAAAAGCTCTTGAAAAAAGCCAAAGAACAAGAACAAGAGCTTACAAGAACCAAGTAGGGTTTTTTTAGCTTTTTCCTTTTCAAAATTTGTTTTGAAATTCTCTGAATGGTTTGGCTGGAAATCTTTAGTTAATTTGAATGTTCATACATATATATTGAAGTGTTTAATTAGGTAGAGTGATTTGATGTTGTTAAAAATCATTTTTCTCAAAATGTTATGAGTTGTATGCTGGAATTCTTGGATTTAAGCAAGGAAGTGAAAATACATGATTTTTCTGAACTAGTTAGAGACCTTATTTTGAGCTAAAAATTTTATAGGATGATGTTGTACTTTGGAGGGTGTTACATTATGGTATCAAGAGTAGTTCAACCTAATAGGACCTTGGGGATTAGACTAGCTATGCTTCCACTTGTGTAGATAAGTCATGCCTTGAATCCTACTTATATGATAGGATATAAGGTTTAGATGTCCATGATAGTCTAGTGGTACTATAGTTGCTTGCTATCACATTCAGCTTAGTATTGAGCCTATCAACTCAATATCTTTCGTGAGATGGTTGCTGCTATGAGGGAACAAGCTGCAATGGCGAATGGGATAATGGAGAGATTAGATTAGAATGCTAGAGAAAATCTAATGAGAAACTCAGGGAAACAAAGATGGAAGTAGAATACCATAAATTTGTTGCTTTTAGAGGAGCCTTTAATTTGGGCAAGGCAAAAGAATGGATCAAGGCAATAGAAGATTTTCTTGGTATTGGCTTGTACAGAAAGTCAGAAGGTGGCCTTCACTACCTACATGCTGGAAGCCAATGCTAAATTTTGGTGGAATGGAACTAAGAGATTACTTGAGGCTTCTCATACTGCAATCACTTGGAATATTTTCAAGGAAGCCTTCTACTAGAAGTATTTTCTTGCTTCGGTAAGGAATGCAAAAGAGCTAGAGTTTATGAGGCTTAAGCAGGGAAACATGAGCATGGCAGAATACACGTGAAATTTGAGGAATTTTTTAGTTCTGTAACATCCTCCCAAGTACAACCCTATTCTTAAGCTATGATATTGTACTCGAGAGTTGTTACTTGTTAATTAGCGACCTCTTAATTATCTATAGCAAGCTCGATTTACGTACGAGATAACTAAGCGTAATTCTATTAAAACATATTACAAGTAAACATCAAGTTTATTAAACATACAGCTAAAATACATAAGGAAGCTCCTCTATGAGCTTTAGTACATATCCGTCTTCTAATATATTTACATACATGCTCATTTCACTAAGTATAGTAGAATAAAATAGTAACTATTACACAACAGCAATCTACACTCCTTTGCATAGCAGCATCATCATCATCTACCTTAACCTGGAGGTGACACTAAACAAACACATAGGGGTGAGAATTTTTAAAATTCTCAGGAGGGAAACTCCCCAATTTCACAATCATAATGTCATCGTCATCGCCTTAGCCACTTCGGTTTATTAAGAAAATGTGAGCATGCGACATATATCAAAGATTCATTTTTAATGTTCAAAAACCATTCCTTTGAAATGGGTTTCTTTTAGCATTTCATCACTTCAAGCATATATCTCATCACATTCCAACAAGTACTAAGTTACACAAGGTAGACAATTCAAAATAAGATAAGTAGCATATAATACATGCAATGAATTTATCTCAAAGTGACATGGTATCATTTATGGCCATGAAAATCAAATCAGTGCATTTTTCTCTTTTCATTGACATAGGAAAGACTTAGTTTACCCAACGGGTAATTTCAGTGGACAATTCCACAATAGATCCATTTATACCCAACGGGTATTTATGGTGGATCACACCACACAAGGGAAATAGACGCCTACGAGGACTGAGCTCATTCCTATACGTGGTCATCGAACTTCATTTTTTTTCCATTTTCGAATCCCACACAGATCATTCCTAGCTAATACGTCTACCGACTCAAAATAAATTTTGGGAAGTTACTACTTTTGCCTTCCCTCATTCAATCTAAGTCTTATTTCTATTTTGTCCATATGTCAGAACATGTACAATTTAAATTTATACATCCTTATAATGGCATCATATACTTTTCTCTTTTCTCAAATGCATACATAGGCCACATATAGGCAATCATTCACACTGAAATTCTCATTCTTTTCTCATACTTCAATCTTTAAAATCCATAGCATGCATTTACATGTCATAAGTCACATGGCCAAACACTTAATATCAAATACTCATGTCATACTAGAAGCCAAAATGCCATTACATTCTCAATTCAAAGCATTGTTCCATTCCCAGCACAATGGGCAGAGTTACTGTCCTAGGCACAACATTTCATTATCATATCAAGCAGCCATTTCAAGAGTCACAAAAATTCTGTATGACACTTCAATGTGTCTAGAATAACCTGTAAAAATTTCAGGACAAACAGAGCTCTATAGCTACCTCAGTAAAATGTACAAATTTAGTAGTCAGGGGCCACCAATTCCCAACTAAATGAGTTCCCCTAATTTTTAACCCAGCAAATGATTGAATTAATTCACAATAAAATTCATAGTGACACTTCAATATATTAGTAACTTCGTGTAAAACTTTCAAGAGCTAGTTCAATCATTTGCTATGGTAATAAATTTGGACAAGTTTACTGCCTCAGTCTCAATAATCAGGACAGCATCTGCCTCATTTCGGTTTCTGATTTTTCTGAGGCATCAAACCTTAAAAATAACACCCAAGAAAATTCAGGTAATTAGTTCAAGGTGTTTACTCCAACATCTAATTTTTTATAGCTCATGAAAACACCCACAAATATTCCAGAAAATTCGTGAACCACTGCTGCCTAGGACAACAGAAATTCCAGCAACCTAGTCCAAATATATTTTGATGAAAACCATTTTCTAACACCATCCAAACACACAACCAAAATTCATACATCAATTTCAACATAATATCAATCAATTTTATCAAAAATTTCGGACATATATCAACCCAAAACAGAACAGAAAAATTGGCAAGAAAAGACAACAAAAAACCCTACTTGTGATGCTTGAAGAGTTCTAACTCCAAAAGATGCTCTAATTGATTTCTCTTCACTACAAGGACTCCAAATCAAGTCACAAACCTCCCTTAGACAGTGATGTATAATGGCTCAAACTGGAAAAAGTGGTGGATTAAAATTCTAATCGGTTATATTTGTGGGGTTTGGTGAGAAAGTTTTGTTAAGGGAGTTTTGGGTTTTAACAAGTCTAGGCTAGTGTTTTTGGGGTTGAAATGCAAGTTTGGCTCATGGAAATGAAGGTTTCTGGTTCCTCCTTGCTGCTGGCTGAATTTGATGGTGTCTTGGAGAAGAAAATGTGACTTGGCTCTTGTATTTAATGCTTTGAAGATATTATGTAAAGTAAATCATCATTTATGTGTTAAAGCAAATGGATGGCTAAGATTAAATCTTGGATTCCAAGATTAAATCTTGGCCGTCCACATGTCCTAAAGGATAAGCTTTGACCATTTGTGGTGACTAAAAATATCTTTCAGTTTAAAATTGCACATCGAAATTTTACCGAGGTAAACGTTAACCGATTGAACCAATATTGCCCGAAAATTAATTTTAAGTATAAAATTATCATTCCCACCTATTTCTAACCTTATTCCCATGTTTTCCTAATTTCAGGCACTTCTGGTTTTAATCTAGGGTTTAGCTGTCCCGGGCGCTGGGGCCCGCAGGGTTACTATTCACCCAAGCTCGGAAATTTTTTTTTTTTAAACATTCGTTGGGTCACCCTCATTGTTGCTAAACTGTTATATTTTTAAAATTATGACTACTAAAGTTTAAATTAATTTTTAAATAAATTTCAGGGTGTTACATTCTCTATAACACCCTCCTAACTATAAGTTAAGTCATACCGACAAGGAAACTACCCAGAATCCAAAACTAAACTATATCAAGTACCTGTGTAACCTGCTATTTAAGACCCAACAAAAGAAAACATATACACATGAGGGGTCTTAAAGTAACAAACAAAACTGTTTACAAGTTCACAAGATCCTAAACTATGCTACAACTACATACAAGTAGTAGGTTCCTGAGTGTCTCCTAATCCTCTAATGGAAGCCATTAGCCATAAGAATGATGGCACCTCTTCCAGCTAGGGTGTTGGAGCCTATAGAGGGATTAGAGTTGGATGATGAAGACGGTGACTTGGGCTTCCCCTGTTGGGTTACTAGTAGTGTATGCAAGGGTACAAACATAACTGAATGTGCCATATGGAAAGGCATACCAGGTAAGGGAACTCATGGTCAAAGGATGCACTAAAGACAGAAGTAGTGAAAAAACAATTGAAAAACATGTACGCTCAAATCTGGAATAGGCCATGACGAATAGAGAATCTAGGACAGGGTTGTAGTGCTATTCCCATTATGGTGAATCAATGAAAACTATCACCAATGGCATTCTAGGATCTGAATACAATACAAAATGCATACAAATATAGGGATGAGAATATTATATAATTCTCAGGAAGGCAGCCCTCAAACATAAACATAGCATAACTAGTACTTTCATTCATACAAGCAATTTTATGTAAAATCATATGCAAGATTAATATTAGTCATGTATTTTCTCTTGTGACTATAGAATTCAATTCCGTACATTTTTTCTTTTCATCAACAGAGGAAGACTTATTTTTATACCATGTGGTATCAGTGGATAACACCACACATGGGTAATTGACGCTATCAGAAGCTTTCATTACTATATGTGATCATCAGAACTTCATTTTTTCTTTTTCCAAATCTCACATAGATTTATTCCCAGTTGATAGGTCTACTAACTAATAATATCTCTAGGGAAGTTCCTCTTTTTGCTTTCCCTTTCATTCAACATAAGTCTTGTTTCTTTTTGCCCATATATCAAAATATGCATAATTGAAGTTCATACATTCTCTTTTGTCACATATATGCATCATTTACTTTTCTTTTTCCAAATGCATGCAATAATCACATATAGACATTCATTCACATTCATTCCTCATAAATCAATCTCTAAAGTCCAAAGCATGCATTCATACTCTTCACACTTGAATCAAATGTCATTATACCATCAATCCAAGGCATTGGTACAATTCCAGCACATTGGACAAAATTGACTTTCCAATAACACATTCAATTCGTATACCAATTTGCATAAAATAGGGCCACAAAAATTCTCCATGACACCTCAATGTGTCCATAAGATCCTATAAAAATTTCAGGGCAAAACAAGCTCTCTAACTATATTAACAAAATTGTACAAATTTGGTGGTTAATGACCACCTAATCTTAGTTAAAGCCAGAATTCCTAACTTTGTTTCTATAGTAATGAGCTCAGAAAAATCAGTAAAAATTCATGGTTAAACCTTAAGATGTTTCCAACACTCTGTAAAAATTTCAAAGAAAAATTCAATCATTTGGTATAGTAACAAAATTAACAAATTCATAGCTTTAGATCTAGCAGTTTATGTAGCAGCCTTCATAGTCTCGATTTTTTATTTTTTTTAAATAGTAAAAGTCTTCAAAATGACTCAAGAAAAATTATGGAGTTGCCTTAGAATGTAAGCTTCATCATATAAAATGTTTAGCTTAAAAAGATACCTACAAATACTGAAGAAAAACCATGAACCATCTTCTACTTGTGAAAAGTCTGAAATTCCAATAACCTAGTTTGGAAATTATTTTGACAAAAATGATTTTTTAACAACATCAAATTACTCCACCAATGTAAATACATCTATATCTATGTGTAACTATACAATAGAGCCAAAAATATCAAATTTAAACAGTGAATAATTTGTAAAACTAGAATTGAATGAGAAAAGATACAAAACCCTACTTATGAAATTTTAGAGCTTCTAATTTTAAAGGATCTTCTAGAAATGGTTTCTTTCACAACTACCTCTTTAAATCAACTCCAAATCCTTCCTCTAACAATGGGTTGTGAGATCTCAAAGTGAAAAATAGTGATGGATTCAAATTCTAATCAGCTAGTTTGGGAGGTTGTGATGAGTATAGTAAGTTTAGCAAATGAATCTTGAGGTTTTTGTAATTTTAGGCTAAGGTTTTGAAGGTTTGAATCAAGGTTAAAGTCCTTGAGAGAAACAACAACGGAGGATGTTTTTTCCTTCTTTTGACCAAGAATAATAAGCTGGAGTAATAAGGTTGGTGCCATTATATCTATCTTGATTTAAGATTTGATATTATCTAGTGTAAAGTCTAAATTTCTTTCTAAAAAGAAACTAAGATGGATGGCTAGGATTTGATCTTGTTAATCAAGATGAAATCTTGGCCGTCCACTTGGTTTTAAAGGATAAACATCATCAAATCTTATAGATTAAGCTATCTTATGGTATTAAAAATTATACACCGAAATTCTACCGAACGAGTGTAACACGTACTTAGGAAATTAAAATATTATCTGAAATTAATCCAGGGTCTAATACTCTATCCTAATCCTTATCCTATCTTCCCTTAGTCCTGTGGATCTTCTAGTCTGATTCCAAGGTTACTATTGTGCCTAGGGGCCTGAATGTTACTATTCACACTTAGGCCCAAAATTTTTTTCCTACTCATGCATTGGATCGTCCTCATCATCGCTACGTTGTCAATATTGGAACTCTTATTAATAAAGCCTTAATTAATTTCTAAGTAATTCAGGTTGTTACATTCTCCACCATTTATCAACATAATCCTGATGAAGTTTAAAAGTGTATTAAATATGAAAATGGACTATGAGAAGACATCAAGCTCGCGTTGGGCTTTTAGAGATTTAAGACTATACTGGCTTAGTAGACAAATGTCGACTAGTGGAAGGATATAGCAAGAAACTGGTGATTGTTTAGCCCTGAGCGACGATTCTAAGAAAAGACTGCCACCTAAAGACCAAGACTATGAGGATGCCTCACCATTAAAAAAGCAGTTTCAACCAAGTCTATATGAAGATGAATAGAAACAAAAGTCAATCATGAGGCATGACTACCCAAGATGTGGACAAGATCATGAGAGTAGACCTTACTTAGCTAGGCAATATGTATGTTACTGTTGTGGACAACCAGGACATAAGATTAGGGAATGTAACACCCTCCCAAGTACAACATCATCCTAAGTCATGACATTAGACTTTAGAGTTATTACTTATAAATTAGCGAACCTTGCTTAAGTATCTATAGCGTATTAGAGCGAGTCAAGCAGGAACTAGTTGTTAATTATATTAAAATATATAAAGAGATAAAGTATTTATTTAACACAAAGTCAAATATAAGAGGAAACTCTTCTAAGTGCTTTACTATATTTGTCTTTTTAAAATTACAAACATAAGCATATTCAAACGAAAACTGATAGTAGTCTTCGCCATTGAGCTATTACAAAACATGAACTTCCATGAATGTAGCTTTATCGTACACCTCATAAATCTGGAGATGACATAGAAGCACACAAACATAGGGGGAATTATAAAATTCTCAATAGAGATCCCTAAATACACAATTGTAAATATCATCGTCATTGTCCTATGTAACGCCCCAATTTTTACTGGAATTTTTACTGTCATTAGGAATTACCGAATTACCGTAGGTAAATATTATATAAAATTTGAGACCAAACAATCCTTAATAAAGGAATATAACGTTAGAAGAGAAGTTAGGAGCAATTCGTGCAAGTATTGCAAACCCGATTTTTTTGTACGTGTAAAATGACCAAAATGCCCCTGAGGTTATTTTACTCAGAAAATGAGGATCGTGGGCCCCACCCATCCTCAAGGGGATGTTTTGATGTTAATAAGGGATTGTTTGTGTTATGTGTGTTAATAGAGGAGAAGAATCCTAATTTTGAGCTTGACGCGCAAAATGACCAAAACGCCCCTGCGGCGTTTTAACTCGATTTGCGTGCCGACTGAGCCCGAACCTCACTAAAATGTTTTAAAAGGTGTTTTTAAGCCATGATTAACCATTGGTTAAGCTCGGGTGGTCTCAGGCAATTTTTAAGTAAAATGACCGTTTTGCCCCTCTTTGTGTAGTTTTACAAATTTTGAGATTTTTGATTCGTCTAACGAAACCTAAGCAATATTAGGCTCAAATTAAAGCTTATTAAATTCTAATTATTAATCTAGAGTCAAAATTATTTATTTAAATTGATTAGAACCTAAAATTGCTTTAAAACACTCAAATTGCTTACTAATTCACCTAAGCCCTTAACCGTAAATTCTCTAAATTGCATGAATACCTTGCCTACACCTAAATAATACATGGAACACACAAAACCCTCTTCCATGAGGCTGTAATGCACGAAATAATTCAGCCATAATCATTAGAATTATTGCAAGATAATGCACTAAAACAAAATGCCAAAAAATTCCCTAAAACATGGCATAAAACATGCCTTAAACAAGAAATGATTTTCCTCCCTTTGTTCCCCTGAAAAATCCGAAAATTTGCCTCCTCCTCTTGTCCATATATGAGCTTGAATTCCTCTATAAATAGGCATGCTTGAGGAGCCTTAGAAGCCTTGCTCATAACTTACACAAATTCTAGTTTTAGGAGCACCAAAAGCTTTCTTTCTTCCTCCTCCTTGGCTGAAATTTCTTCTTCCATTTTCAAAGAGATTTTCTTTCATTTCACTCAAGGAAACCAAGTTCTCTTCCTTTCCTTCAAATCAAATTAGGTAGGGAGTTGTTTTTAAGTTTATTTCTATGCTTTGCTAAGTGTTGTTCTTGGTTCAAAATGATGATTTCATGGATTTTCTCTAGTTTTTCCATTTGGTTTTCTTCTTCCTTTTCTTTAACAATTCGGCCATATGGCCTAGGTGGGACTAAGATGATGGCTTGATGATGAGGACCTTGAGGGTGGGTTGTGAATCCATCACAAGTTAGGCCTCTAAAGCTTGAAAGTTCCACTTGATGCAAAACTTTAAAGAATAATATTTTTATGATGTTTTTATGATCTTGAGTTTAGAACTTGAAAGATGTATTTCTTCACTTTGTCTTGCTAAGATATATATTGGATTGAATTTATATTTCTATAAAGTCTTGAAGGAGCTCTAGTAAAGAAATCAAATGAACTTGCATCCATGTTTAAGTTTATGCCTTGCATAATCATGTTTACTTTCTATGTCATCACTAAAATTTCAAGAATGAATAAATGAACTTGCATACTCATGTTTAAATTTCCAAGTTTGCATTTCATGTTTATATTTCAAGTTGTCACTTAATCTCTAAAGATAATAAAGAAGTTGCATCTCATATTTATTTTATGCTCTCACTTTATTTTATAATGGCTAAAAGAATCAACGCATGACATGTTTATTTTTATGTCATCACCTAAAGATCCTAGAGCTCAAAGACTTGCCCAAGTATCACAAGCAAAGAAATAAGATTATTGGAGTTAAAGAATTGATTCTTTAAGAAGTCTTGAGATTGGAGCTTAAAAAGATGTAATAATAATTCTCTTCTCCCTTCACCGGTCCAGTGCGTTACCGCCGCTCCTTTTTAAGATTCTCTTCTCCCTCCACTGGTCCTATGCGGACTACCGCTTCCAGTTCTTGCATCATGTTTATATTTCAAGCTCTTGCATCATGTTTAATTTTCAAGTCATCACCTTAAATCTTAAAGATAAAGAAATGGATTTGCATATCATGTTTATAATTCCAAGTTATCACCTTATAATGACAAGATTAAAATGAGGTTGCATAGCATGTTTATGATTCTAAGATATCACATAAATCTCTTAAGCTCAAGACTTGCTCCTTTTATCTTAAGTGAGAATTTTAATCATGAAGATTCTTTCAAGTTTAGCAAAAAGAATTAGTTTCTAAAAGAAATTTGAGGCCTTGCAAAGACTTTACAAGAAACTAGTATTCCATGTACACTTAAAATGTGATTATGATAGGTTCATGATTCAGCCACTAATCTGAGTTTATTACCAATGTATGATGATGATTTAATATGTTTAAAGTTGTGATTATTATGTTTATTGATGAGGGAACAATTATATGCAAGTTAGAAGAGAAACTAGCTATATAAAACAACCGTAAAGCAAGATTTCTAGAACTCTAGATAATGAAATTTATGCAATCTGTCCAGAACCTTTAGTGGCCTTAAGAACCAGATTTTATTATGTTTAGATAAGGGAGAATGATTCATAATTGGGTTAGTAATTAATTTTGGCATCATAGGGAAAGACGGTAACGAGAAAGGGTTAAAAACGCAACTTCTAGCACACGTAAAACCTTAAGAATGACTTACTGCCTATGCTGCCCCATATAGTCTAATAATGTTCCTAAGGCTTATAATTAATGGTAATGATGGTAATGAATCCCTTAGATGCATAATTAATTAGTTCAATAATTGAGGTTGCCCGATTCTAGAGTTTCATTGTTGAGACAGCTTTTGGTAAGAATTGATGATGATGCCTCTTTGATGTTTTAAATGATAAGTCTATGTAGAGATTTGATGCTTATTAAGTATTTGATAATATTAAATGATTTCATGGCTTGCATGTTATAGTTGCTATTGCAAACAATGAGAATACTTATGCATGAAATAAAGAAATATTCTTTGTTATTTAAAAATTACCCTTGTTACTAGAAAAAAGTGTACTACCTAAAAGTGTAATTTGGAAAGGTTCTGGCTAGGAAAGACTTGGTATTTAAGCATGTCCATTTGTGACCCACCTCTCTTTCTGGGAATCTCCAGATGCATGATTAGTTGGTATATATTATTTCGGCATAAGACTATAAATGAGAAAATGTTATGATGATTATGAATGAAGAATTGTATTATGATATAACATACAAAGATTTAATGGTGACTTAAACTTATGAGAAAATGATCCTTTGGACCCATCAGACTATAGGTGGTGAAAAGGTGATTCTTGCCCCCTAGCATGTTCTCTCAAAAGGGTAGAGTCGGATTTTAACTTATCAAAAGGGATAAGTATATGCTAGTGACGACTAGTAAGGTATGAGCTCATAACCTAGATTACTCCCAAAAGGGTGGAGTATAGGGTGGCCCAGGAAAATGATGATGAAAGTAACTTTAAGTCACCTAAGGAACTAAGTAATGCATGATGTAAATATGATGTTCTTCTATGCATAGTATTTATGATATGATGATGAGAAATATGATGTTCTTCTATGCATAGTATTTATGATTTGATGATGAGAAATATGATGTTCTTTTATGCATAGTATTTATGATATGATGTTGAAGAATATGATGTGTTGATAAAAGGAAAAGTTCATTATAAATATGACATGTTAAGTTACATTGCATTATAAGACGCATGATTAAAACCGATGAACCTCGATAAAGTATATTTTCGAAGATTAATAAATCAATCTTAGCATGCTCACATTTTCATAAGAAACCCGAGGTTCCTGGGGACAATGATGATGACACAATGCATCATGAGGTGAGTACCTACGAGATTCTTTTTATAAGTTTCTCACTCCCTCTATTTTTTTTTCTTTCCATCTCGTCTTCAAAAGAAGGAAGTGTTCGTGAATCACATTGAGGCTTTCACCTGGTAGCTGAACTTGATCCTAGTTTCACTCGTATATTTCAGATATCTATCCCTATCCCTGGAGTGTTATTACTAGGTGCCATTAATGGATGTCCTTCCATCCATATATTATTTATGTTTTGTTAGATTGCCTACACCTAGTCTTATTTTGTTGGTAGGCAAAATATCTATGTGATATGTAATTATGGATGTCATATGATGGAGCCAATATGATGTGTTCTTCATGATATGTCTATTTGTTTTTCGTTTTATCTCGATTATCGTTCACATTATGCGCGGCTCACGTTTTCAATTATGTTTTTAAAAAATGGCTCGTAATTTCACTAAGTATTTTCAAAGCATGATTAAGGAACTGAAGCAAAGAGTAAAGTCTAGTAATTAATCAACCGCCTATACTGCCTAGGTGTATTGGATTAATTATTAGGGTATTACATCCTAGCCATTTCTATTTATTAGGAAAAAATGGAATCATGCATTACATAATAAAGATTCATTTTTAAGTTTCAAAATCATCATTCCAAAGTGGGTTTCTTTTAGCATTCACTTACTTAATGTACATATATCATAATGCTCAAACCAATAGTAAATCATCATGGGCAAATAATTCAAAATAACATGAGTATGCATATGATAAATACAATGAAATTATCTTAAAGTGTCATGATTTACTTGTGGCCATAGATTCAATTCCAAGCTTTTTATCTTTTCATCAACATAGGGAAGACTTAGTTCATACCAAATGGTATCAGTGGATAACACCACACATGGGTGATTGACTATTTATCAGGACTGAGCTTATTCCTATACGTGATCATTAACTTCATTTTTTTTCATTTTTGAATCACACACAGATCTATTCCTAGCCGATATGTCTACCGACTCATAATATCTTCAAGGAAGTTCCTCTTTTTGTCTTCCTCTTCATTCAACATAAGTCTTGTTTCTATTTTGCCCATGTGTCAGAACATGCACAATTGAAGTTCATACATTCTCTTTTATCACATATATGGATCATTCACTTTTCTTTTTCCCAATGCATGCATTAATCACATATCAACATTCATTTACAAGTAATTCTCATTTATTCCTCACAAATCAATCTTTATAGTCCATAGCATGCATTCACATATCACAAATCACATGTTCAAATATTCACAATCAAGTATTCATGCCATACTAGAACCAAATGTCATTATATCACCAATTCAAAGCATTGGTAGAATTTTAGCACTTTGGGAGATTTCACACCTATATAGCAAAAATTAGTTTGCATATCAAACAATTGAATTCAAGGCTAAAACAATTATTCATGATACTTCAATGTATCCACAAGGTCTTGTAAAAATTTCAAAGCAAAAAAAAGCTTTCTAGCTATGGTAATAAAATTAGACAAATTTGGAGGTCAGAAATTACTTAATTTCAGAGCTAGAAGTCTCAATTTTATTACTCTATCAAATGAACAGATAAAATCCTACAACAATTCATGGTTAGACTTCAAGATGTCCTAAACACATTGTTTTCAAAGGAAAATTCAATCATATGATATAGCAGCAAAATTAGACAAATTTATAGTTTCAATTTAACCCTAACTGTCTCGGTTTTTTATTTTTAGAAAATAGTAAAAGTCTTCAAAAAGACTCAAGAAAAATCATGTAGTTGCCTTAGGATATTAGCTTCATCATATAAAATTTTAGCACAAGATAATGCCTCTAATTAGGTATGAAAAATCAAATAATTTCACCTTGCCTAAAATCGAGATTTCTAACAACATAGCTCAAAACATATGTTGAGAAAAATGATTTTCTAGCATCATCCTAACACTCCACCAAATTAAACACTTCAATATCTATATATTATCAATCAATACAATAAAAAATATCAAGTTAAATTAGTAACTAAATTGTATAAACAAATTTGAAACAAAAAGGTACAAAATCCCTACTTGTGAAGCTTTAGGGCTTCTAACCCCAAAAGATCTTCCAAAAATGGTTTTCCTTACTTCAAAGCCTCCCAAACAGCATTAAACCCTTTTCAACAGTGGGTATGATATCTCAAGGTGGAGAATGGAGATGATTCAACATTACAATTAGTTGATTTTGTAGATTGTGATGAGTGGAACAAGTTTTGTGAAGAAGATTTGGGGTTTAGGTGATTATAAACTAGGGTTTTAGGGATTTGAAGTTAAATTTTGAGAGAAAAGAAAATGGAGGGCTGTGTTCTTGCTTCATGGCCGAATTTGTTGATGGTAGAGTGATAAGGTTGGTGGCTTATGCTTATCTTAGTCTAGGTTTAGTAATTATGTAGGTAAGGTTTAGATTTCTTTCTTTCTTTTTGAAAAAGAAATGATATGAATGACTAGGATTGATTTTTTAGTCAAAGAATGAATCTTAGCCATCCACTTGGGTCAAGATAAGTGGCTCACTTTAACTTGGTGAGCAAATAGGTTTTTCTGTTAAAATCGCACACTGAAATTACATTAAACGAATGAGATATTGGCCCCCAGGTAAAATTATAATAAATTTAAGGCCATGATTAAAACTTTCTTTTCAAGTTTAATCCTTGCCATCCACTTGGCAAGATGTGATTGGCAGAGGTTACTTGGCCACTAAGTAACTTTTACAATGTTAAAAACCGCACTTTAAAACTTTAATGAACGATAAAACACCGTACCCGAGATTACTTTAGGTTTAGTACTCTATCCCAATCCTTTGCTTATTTCCCGTTGGTCGAAGATCTCCCAAGCCTGATTCCAGGGTTGCTATTGCGCCTACAAGCGCATAAGATTACTATTCATACCTAGGCCCAAAATCACTATTCATATTCCCCGAATTTTTTTTTCAACTCATCCGTTGGCCATCCTCATCATTGCTAAGACTATTAGATTTTTTAAATTCTCACTAATAAAATTCAAATTAATTTTTGAATAAATTTTGGGGTGTTACAGGGAGTGTCTAGAAAAGTATTTGAAATCAGCGAGAGGCCACAACACTAGAATAGCTAAAAGAACATAACCACCCGAAGATTGATCTGAGGTAGGAACACTTTTTCTACATTATAGGATCTGATTGTACCTTTTGCTTGATTGAGTGTGAATTGTTTGTTTGATTTGTGTAAGTTATTTTCCAAATTAACGTCAAACGAATTTCTAAGGACAATTTTTTCAAAGAGGGTGGTATTGTAACATCCTGAAATTTATTTCAAAAATTTTATTTCAACTTCATTAATCAGAATTTCATGAATTTGATAGAATTAGTCATCATAATAATAGCTTAGAAAAAAAGTGAATAGTAACCTTGCGGGTCTTGCTGACCTTCGATACCATTAAAACCCTAGAACCAGAACCAGAAGATGCCTATGCCTAAGAAAATATAGGATTAAGGTTAGAAATGGTTAGAAATAAAATTTTTAGACCCCAAATTGAATTTTGGATAATATATGTTTTATGAGTATGGTATTTTACCCATTAGGTAAATATCAATGTGTAGTTTCTTACACCATATAAAACTTGTAGTGCAAGTTGCTACCTAATGTGATAAGTGTGTGGCTTAGGAAAGGCCACACCATAGCCTTTTCTAAGTGCCAATAAGAGTCTTACAAAAATTCACAATTTATCTTTAAGAAAACCATATTTTTAATAGAAATTAATATGTATGTTATCTTAAAATAAATCAAAAAAAAAACCTTATCATTCTCTCCCAAGTTTTGAGAACCCTTTCATTTTCTTCTTCTTCAACATACCAAAATCTAGCTTGATAACTCTAAGATACAATATCAAATTCCCATAAATCAAAGCACAACTACATCCTACCTCTTGTAATCTCCAAATCAACTCTTTTATAGGGAATCCTCACCTTACTTCATCAATAATTTCTATTGTGTTGGCTGCCTAAGAAGAGGGTTTGGAAGGTTTGAATTGAATTTGGGGGTAAAAGCTCTTGAAGAAAGCCAAGGAACAAGAGCTTGCAAGAAGCAAATAGGGTTTTCTTAGCTTCTTTCTTTTCAAAATTTGTTCTGAAATTCTCTGAATGGTTTGGCTGGAAATCTTTAGTTCATTTGAATGTTCATACATAGATATTGAAGTGTTTAATTGGGTGGAGTGATTTGAAGTTAGAAAATCATTTTTCTCAAAATATGTTTTGAGTTGTGTGCTGGAATTCTTGAATTTAAGCAGTAAGTGAAAATAAATTATCTTTTTATTTAGTTAATTTTGAGCTAAAAATTTTATAGGATGATGTTGTACTTTGGAGGGTGTTACAAGGTGGCCTACTCGATTAGGCTCGTTGATGACATTGTTAAAACTATCCTCTGCCCACGGTAGCACCCAAGAAGGAGTCATGTAACTTGGCTTTTTTTTGCCTTGGATATTTCCCTTCATTTTGTGATAAGTAGATGTCATAATCCACTAAAAAATTAAGAAATTTATAAAATCGAATTGCCCACAAGATATTTAGTATAATGCATAACTCAAGTCATCTTACGTGGATATTGGTAACTAACATGCTATCCAAATTAGGGTGTTTTGGAACAACATTCAACACAAACTAAATGAACATGAAACTTAATATAATAAAGGCACTAGCAAAAGCATTTCCTAAGGCTTAGAATTCATCTATCATCAACACACATTTCATCAAACACACGGTAGATGATTACCTCATGTAATTCATACGATCATATAAACCACACCGAAATTCAACTAATGATCAATAGAGATTCAATTAATACACATTCACCCAGACAATTGAGATCTCAATCAACATGTGCTTATGTTAACTTAAACACCAATTGCAATAGCCTAGTTCAATCAAAAACCAATTATAATTCTCTGTTTGTTAATTAAATATTAACCAATCCATCGTCTAATTGATATTTTGTCAATAACTTCAATCATGCACAACACTCATAATCGTGAACATAGATGCACATCAAAACACCCATTAGTATGTTCATATTAGTAAACACAAACATAAGAATGAATATAAAAAGAAGAGAGGAGAATTAGAAAACCAAATCATATATTATCTTGTAAGTGCAAGGTCTCAAGACAAACCTTTAAGCCATTGGATCCTTGGTGCTATATGAAGTATACTCCTCCATTAATGGAGGTTTATAAATAGAAAATAAATCCTATTCTTAAGAAAAGATAAAAACATAGGGAAGAGGGAAGGAAGAGAGAGAAGAAGAGGAGAAAGAACCTAACCTAACCTGACATACTCTAAAAATGAGTAAATGAGGGTAAATGTTGTGTTGAAGGTCTAAGACCTCTTATTACATCATAAAACTTACTAAAAATAGGCCCAAAACAGTTAAAATGTCAGCTGGCAATTGTGCAGATTTTTGTTAAACTCGCTTTAGCACGTTTCTTCGGTTATATTTGAATTTGTGTAATGGTGTGGTTAACTCATGCTATAACATGTGCTTTGGTGTGATAGTGAAATTTCAGGTGCTTATTGGATTTGTCCTCATTTCGCAATTGCAACTCATAGTACTACAGTGCAAGGAAGTACATTGTGACATGATGACTAAATCCGCTTAAGAGAGCCGTAATTGCACTATGGCTTGATGACTTCTGCTGATATGGATTTTTCTACACTATGCTTCATTTCTTCATTCATAAGCCTTGTGTGCCTCCAGGTATGATTCTTACAAATTATAAATGCCATTTATATGTCTTAAACATAGAGGATCAATTAAAATTCAAATTCTCAATAAAAAGGCATGATTATGGATAATTTCACAATATGCACAATTTAAAGATCAAATCATGAGTCCATCCTAATTTCAAAGAATTACATGCAATCAAAGGTTGAAATATCATGTATGCATACTGAAATATGCATACAATTCTATGCTCATCAAATTCTCCCATGTAGGTGAAACAAAGGGAAAGAAGGGAGGTTGAATCGTGTTCTTTTAAAAACTTTTTAAATATTTTGAAACAAATACTCTTAAGTTGTTTAAAAATTAGAGAAGCAGAAGTAAGGTTAGTTCCTTAGAAAGATGAACTTTCTGAATAGGAACAAAAAATATAAACTAAAATAAAGAAAGCACAAGCAATGCAACATAGTAAAAGAAAAGGATAGAGAATCACCCAAACAAATTTATACATGTTTAGCCAAACATTGCCTATATTCAAGCCCTAACTTCACAAGCTGAGAGTTCTACTAAAGCAAGTGTTCTTGTACAAGCCTTTTCAAGCTTATAGTAGACACTCTTTCTCTAGCCTTCATAGGCTACCACAAGAATAGCATTGTTCTAGCCTCTCTAAGCTAACTTGAAGTGACCACTAGTGGGTCAAGATTACAAGTTTGACAAAAGAAGGTTGTGTTTAAGATGTTTTCACTAAGGAGATGATTGCACTCAAGCTTTCAAGATATTACAATATAGTTAGAAAGTCTGCAAAGTGACTTCTTACAATGTAACTCATGAATGAGAATGTTTTCTAAGTTAAGGATAGTAATAAGATTTTAGAAAACAATGATTTGTTCTAAAGGGAACTTTCTAAAGCCTTCTGAATTTAAGATAATGTATGTTGTTCTTTTGAAAATTCAGGCTCAATCTCAATTGATGATCCTTTTATAGATGCCACGGTGAAGAAAACCTTTATTCCTTGATGGTTGGATCACCCTACACTTGTCCCTTTTGAAACTGATGTGAAGGAAGAGAACTCTGAAATGTTTTGCAAGCAAACTCTCTTTTTGTAGTGGCATTACTTTTGATGGCCGTAATGGTGCTTGTTTGCCCTTTCAAGTATATGACTTGGTATATATTTGTTTCAACTATGATTACTCAAGAAGACTGAGTTTGATTTAATTTTCTTGATGATGAAGAAACTTTATTGAAGCATAAAGTTTTAGTCTTGATTAACAATGTTTTCTTTCTAAAGAAATTAAGCCTTTATGAAAATCCTTGGTAATGGTGTCTTTATATTTTCTAAAGCACATTCTTTCTTTCAATATCTTCAATTACTTTTTGAGATATGTTATCCATTATACTCATCCAAGACTCATGAGAGCAACGTGTTTTTGCATAGATTTTATGGAAGTTAAGTTGCATTTTAACATTCTCATCAAGTTTATAAAAGAATTTGAGCACGAGGTATATGATATCATCTTGAACTTAACAAAGGGCGCTCAAATACACAATTAGTCATCTTTGTCGAGTGATTCCTTCAAACTTTGATTTGTTGTTACTCAAAACCAAGCTATAACAAGATTTCTTAAGGGTTATATAGGTTACACCCCACACTTAAATTGTTGCATGTCCTTATGCAAAATCCTATACCAAGCAAACAAAACTGCAAGCATAATACTAACTAGCTACCCTAAACTAACTGAAAAATCCTACAACCAAGGATTGACATAAACAAAGAAAACAACCAAAATACCAATTCCACAGAACTCTAAGGAAACAAGCATATAGGAAAAAAAACATTACCTGTAACGCCTCAAACTTGTAATCTTTACTGTCATTAGAAATTACCAAATTACCATAGGTAAATATTATATAAAATTTGAGATCAAACAATTCTCAATAAAGGAATATAATGTTAGAAGAAAAGTTAGGAGCAATTCGTACAAGCATTGCAAACCCCGATTTTCTGTATGTGTAAAATGACCAAAATGCCCCTGAGGTTATTTTACTCAGAAAATGAGGATCGTGGGCCCCACCCGTCCTCAAGGGGATGTTTTGAGGATAATAAAGGATTGTTTGTGCTATGTGTGTTAATAGAGAGAAAAATCTCAATTTTGAGTTCGACGCGAAATGACTAAAACGCCCGGCCGTTTTAACTCCGATTTGTGTGCCGACAGTCCGAACCTCACTAAAATATTTTAAAAGGTGTTTTTAAGTTATGAATGACCTTTGGTTAAGTCCGGATGGTCCCAGTTTTGGGTTAAATTACCGTTTTTGCCCCTGCGTTGTGCAGTTTTGCAAATTTTGAGATTTTCGATTTGTCTAACGAAACCTAAACAATATTAGGCTCAAATTAAAGCTTATTAAATTCTAATTACTAATCTAGAGTCAAAATTATTTATTTAGATTGATTAGAACCTAAAATTGCTTAAAACACCCAAATTGCTTAGTAATTCACTTAAACCCTTAACCGTAAATTCTCTAAATTGCATGAATACCTTGCCTACACCTAAAAAATACATGGAACACACAAAATCCTCTTCCACAAGGCTGTAATGCACGAAATTATTGAGTAATAAGTCAGAAAATTATTACACAAAAATCCAAAGAATGAAAACAAAGAATCATGAAAACATGGAAACATGATTCCATGTTTTAAGCCACCAAACAAAATGATTTTTCTTCCTTATTTTTTTTCCTTTAATTTTTGGTCAGATTTCTTTCCTTCCTTTGTCCATTTATGAGCTGCAAAATCTCTATAAATAGGCATGCTTGAAGATAGTTTAGATGCTTAGTTCATAACTTACACAAATTCTAGTTTTAGGAGCACCAAAAGCTCTCATTTCCTCCTCCTCTTGGCTGATTTCTTTCTTCAAGTTTTCAAGAATATTTTGCTTCATTTCACTCAAGGAAACCAAGTTCTCTTCCTTTCTTTCAAATCAAATTAGGTAGGGAGGTGTTTCTAAGTTCATTTTATGCTAAGACAAGTTATGTTTCTAGCTCAAAAATGATGTTTTCATGAGCTTTCTTTTAAGTTTTCATTTTCAGTTTCTTCTTCCTTTCTTTTTAAAGTATTTCAGCCATATGGCCTAGCTTATGATGAGACCATGGTTTGATGATGAGATTCTTGAGTGTTGGTTGCAAAGCTTTCACAAGTTAGATCTCTAAAACTTGAAGGTTTCACTAGTTTCCAAAGCTTCTAAAATTTCAGTTTCTTTCCTTATTTTCCTTTCATGGTTTCGGCCAAATGGCCTAGGAAGGAATGAAATGATGGCTTGATGATGAGGACCTTGAATATGGGTTGTAAATCCATCACAAGTTAGGCCTCTAAAGCTTGAACATTCCATTTAATGAAAAACTTTAAGGAATAATATTTTTATCTTGAGGTTTGAATATGAAATATGTATATTTTTTTTATATATATTTTGTCTTGCTAAGATACATATATTGGGTTGAAATCATAATTCTCTTAAAGTCTTGAAGGAGCTCTAGTAAAGAGATCAAGTGAACTTGCATCCATGTTTAAGTTTATGCCTTGCACAGCCATATTTATTTTATGTCATAACTAAATTCTCAAGAATAAATAAATGAACTTGCATATCTCATGTTTAAATTTCAAGCTTGCATTTCATGTTTAAATTTCAAGTTGTCACTTAATCTCTAAAGATAATAAAGAAGTTGCATCTCATGTTTATTTTATGCTCTCACTTTATTTTATAATGGCTAAAAGAATCAATGCATGGCATGTTTATTTTATGTCATCACCTAAAAATCCTAGAGCTCAAAGACTTGCCTATGAATCATAAGCGAAGAAATGTGATAATTGGAGTTAAAGAATTTATTCTTTAAGAAGTCTTGAGAATTGGAGCTTATAAAAAAATGTAATTCTCTTCTCCCTCACCGGTCCTATGCGGACTACCGCCTCCGGTTGCTTAAGATTCTCTTCTCCCTCTTTGGTCCTATGCGGATTACCGCGCTCCAGTTTCTTGCATCATGTTTATATTACAAGTTCTTGCATCATGTTTAATTTTCAAGTCATCACCTTAAATCTTAAAGATAAAGAAATGGAATTGCATATCATGTTTATAATTCCAAGCTATCACCTTATAAAGATAAGATTAAAATAAGGTTGCATAGCATGGTAATAATTCTAAGATGTCACCTAAATCTCTAAAGCTCAAGACTTGCTCCTTTTATCTTAAGTGAAAGATTTAACTATGAACATTCTTTCAAGTTATAAATCGGTCCCATGATTAAGTTAGGCTTCTTTCAAGTTTAAAAAAAGAATTAGTTCTAAAAGAGTTTTAAAACTTTGTGAGAATTTTATGGGAAGCTAGTAATTTTATGTGTACTTAAAATGTGATTTGATGCTTATTAAGAATTTGGTGTCATTGATTGATTCCCTGGTTTGTATGTTATAGTTGCTGTTGCAAACAATGAAAACTTATGCATGAAATAAAGACATATTCTGTTCCTGGAAGAAAGTGTATTACTGTAAGAGTGCAATTTGGAAAGATTCTGGCTAAGGAAAGATTTGGTATTTAAGCGTGTCCATTGTGACCCACCTCTCTTTCCTGGAATCTCCAGATGCATGATTATAGTTGATATATATTATTCCAGAATAAGACTGTAAATAAGAAAATGTTAGAATTATTATGAATTGCGATTTGTAACATGCAAAGACTTATTGGTGACTTAAAATTTATAAGAAAATGATCCTCTTGGACCCATCAAACTATAGGTGGTGAAAAGGTGATTCTAGCCCCCTAACCCTTCTCTCAAAAGGGTAGAGTCAGGACTTTAACTTATCAAAAAGGATAAGTATATGCTAGTGACGACTAGTAAGGTATGAGCTCATAACCTAGATTACTCCCAAAAGGGTGGAGTATAGGGTGGCCCAAGGAAAATAATGAGGATGATAAGATTTTAAAGTCACCTAAGGTACTAAAGAAATAAATTATGTGCACCATGTCCATGTGTAGCTATTATGATATTCTTCTGCATAACATACATGAGTTGATGATGAGAAATATGATGTTCTTCTATGCATGTTATATTAATGATGATGATGAGGAATATGATGTAATGATAAAAGAAAAGTTCATTATAAATATGACATGTTAAGATTATGATGCATTATAAGACGCATAATTAAAATTGGTCGAATCTCGGTAAAAGTATTTTCTGAACTTAAAATTTAATCTTCGTATGTTCACTATTTTATAATAATCCCGAGATTCCTGGAGACTTTGATGATGACACCGTAGAAGGAGATACCCTACTGAGAATTCTTTAGTAAGATTCTCACTCCCTTTCTTTATTTCCGTCATTGTCTTCAGATTCAGATGGCGACATTCGTCCTGTCGTTGACACCCCTACTGGGAATTCCACTATAATCCGGTGCATCATTCGTATCACTTTGAAGGAAGGTGCTCGGTTCGTGTTTTTATTTACGTAGGTCGTCCATTTGCACATCCTCCCCAGTTATCGTTTTTCTCCTACTTCTCCCTATGGCGATGAAATGGTTTTCGAACATGCACGTCCACTTGATGAAAGAATGTTACGTTCTTATCCCGCCTCATCCGCCGTCCATGGTTTTCCAGTATAATCCACGAACGAGATATTCTGAAACTGATCCTTCAGAGGACCCTCCTACTCATGCTTATTCTGAGAGCTATGCTCCTACTCTCCCACGTGTAAGAGAGGTAGTGAGGAAACAGTTTTCAGCCGAGGTTAGCAAGAAGACCGTCCATGCGACCCCAGCCTGGTGCATCTCGTGTGCCCCTTCCGAGGAAGCTCGTCAGGATCGGGTTTCTTCCCCGTTTCCAAGACAGTGGCCCTAGAGAGTTTTAAGTAGTCTTAAGAGTGTTATGCATCCCAGTTTTAGAGTAGCCTTCCTCAGCTTTTAAGGTTATCTAGTTTAAGGTTATCTAGTTTAGGGGCATGATCTCCTTATAAATAGTTTCCTATGGTGTGAATATGTAAGATATGATGTATGAACTTAACTCATCTTTTGAGTGAGGTTATTGTATATATGTTGTGATGTGCATTATGGATGTTATGTGATGGAGCCAATATGATATATTTAGATTCTTAAATGTCTTATTTTACTACCGCTTAATCGTTTATGTTATGCGCGACTCATGATTTCAATTATGTTAAAAAAAAAAGGGCTCGTAATTTCACTATTTTCAAAATATGATGAAAGAACCAAAGCAAAGAGTAAAGTCTAGTCATTAATCAAATTCAACCTAGGTGTATTTGGTTAATTACTAGAGTGTTACATTACCCACATCAAAATAATTACTAGAAAGATATAGGAAAACATAGAGTATACAAGGTAAGATTCACTTCAAGCATACACAAATCAAGCACATGAGATGTTGTAACATCCTAATATTTAATCCAACACACCTAGGACATATTAAGATTAATTATTAGTTATTACTTCCCTTTAAAACTCGTTTGTAAAATTATTTAGCGGAAAATACGGGTAAAATTTTTTTTTGAAATGGAATACGTAAAACAAAGTGCGAGTCATTGCGTGCAATGTAAAAGAAACGTAAAGCAGAAGAGCAAATAAATCATGCAATAATAATAAGCAAGTAAGAACACCTCAATCATGAAAACACCGATCATAATATTACTCACTATAGTTTAGTACATAACTGAAATAATAACATAAAGTCATACCCACATAAGAATGGAGAGCTTGCAGGACATGAAACATAAAGTACAAGAAAGAAAATAGGAAATATAAACTACTAATACATGGAAAAACCCCTCAAAAGATCGATCCCAAACCATGACTACTCCCTCCCTTGATAAGGGCGCATCTCGGGCGTTGAGCTAGCCTCCACGTCACCGTATCCTCACTGCCCTCTCTATATCCATGGGACCTAGGCAGATCCTCCGAAAAGGATGAGAAGGGGGATCCTCCACGGGTCGGTCTTTGAGTACCTCGGGCGAGGAACGTGTCTCGAGCCACGTACGCTGAAGACGATGGTCGAGCACGAGATTTGCTCGTCAGGGTCACGTCCTTTCAAAAATCAAATCATCGCGAAGGGAGAGGTAGAGGTGAAGTGAAAGCTGGAGACCGAAAAGCAAACGGACGTCCCATGTATGCAAAAATACGCACGGCACAATAACCCTCGAAATGGTAGGACTGATGATCTGGGTCATAGTGTACCTCCTATATCGGGGTGTCAATAAAGATCACGATGACGCCATCGCGGCTGGAGACGTAACGGAAAGAAACAAAGAGAAGGGGTGAGAATCTTGCTAAAGAATCTCAGGAGGGAAATCCTCTATCCTAGTGTCATCGTTTACATCCCAGGAACCCTGGGTTTATTTATAAAAAGGTTACACATGCAAAGGTTCATTATGAGGTTTTCATAAAAGATAATTATCCAAGGTTCGTGTCTTTTATGATGAATCTTAATGCATGTATGCACCATAGTAGAACATGAATGCCTGGCAATACTTAGCAACAATAAAACATATCAACAACAATTAAATCACATATATGTGGCATGTAACTTCTCATGATCAACCTTTCGCTTTCATAAGCAAGATACTTATCATTTTTTCTCATTTCTCAAACTTGTGACATCATGATCTTTAAAACAATAGTAACCGACCCTTGATACTAGGCTATGAGCTCATACCTTAACTAGTCGTCACTAGTTCTTACTTATCCTCTTGATAAGTGAATCATAATCATAAAAATAACAATCCCGACTCCCAGAGTACGGGCAAGGGACCTAAGGAATCACCCATCATGGGACTTTCTTCCTTCTCTGAAATGCATCAACTGGTTAAGACCAGTGACTTTGTCCGCTTTGGTAGGCTAATGTCGATGCCCTCACGGTTTTACCTTCTCCTCACCGTAGTAGGAGAAGTACGTCTCAGCTGCGAAATACATCATCTGGTTAAGACCAATGACATTGTCCGCTTCGGTATGGCCCCACGACCATACCCTCCACGGGTTTCCTTTTCTCTTGACCGTAGCAGAGAAATGCATCTCAGCATGTCACATATAAAATCTTTCTTTTCAAAACTTTCTCAAGTCCCTCAAATTTGACGAAAATTCAGCAGCCTAACGACTACACTCCGAATTTCCTCAAATTTGAGTCATGCCACATAACGCAATTACACATATCATTCTCATGGAACTTTCTAATTAAATAAATCTCTAATTCAGTATACTCTTCTAACTCATTCATATTCTGAAATCTCATGCATCTCAAAATAGCATACCACATCATCACAACAACATGCCACAAATACACATATGGTTTCATATTCATGGTAATGGCATATTCACATCATCACGAGTATACACACTCGGTCTCATGCTCACATCACACCTCCTATCTCATGGTGTCTTATGCTTTAGCCCTTACGGGTCTTAAACTTGTGTTCCAATTATCCTAACCTTCATTATGGATTTTTATAACACCTAAGGGATCATTATCTATAATTTTCTCTAATGTTTATGCTCCATAATATAACCAAACAGCTCTAGTTATTTTGGGCAGAATTTTGCCTTATGATTACGGGGTCCTAGAATCTCCGTCTTTGACCCTTTCTAAGTTCCGTCTTCGTAAGGCTCTATAATTAAATCCTAAACCAATTATGAGGGATTTCTACACATATCCACTAATTATAAACCATTTTTCTTAAGTCCAATTATGCTGGAACAAAATTACAAATTTGTGCATCTAAGTGTTTTAGAATTCACATCTTAAGCCCTTTTTAGTTACTTGTTTCATTCCTAACTTCCCTAAATCATTCCTTACTTCACTCAAACATAACTTTACACATTTTAACAACATAAAACAGAATTTATACAGTGGCCAAATGTAACACCCTAAAATTTAATTAAAAATTAATTTGAGCTTTATTAATCGTAATTTCAAAAATCTAAGAGTTTAGCAATGATGAGGGCGGCCCAATGGACCTATCAAAAAAAAATTTCGGCTCGATAAATAGTAAATTCTAGATTCCACGGTGTAGCCAGCTTAAACCTTATATTCGGCCCAGAGGTGCCCGAAATTAGGAAAACATGGGAATAAGGTTAGAAATAGGTGGGAATGATAATTTTATGCTTAGAATTAATTTTCGGGCAATATCGGTTTTATTGGGTAAGGTGTTTACCCGTTTTGAGATTTCGATGTGCGATTTCTAACAGAAGATATTTCCATCATAACCAATGGATAATATCCACCTCTTTAGAGTATGTGGAAGGCCAAGATTTAATCTTGGAATCCAAAATTAAATCTTAGCCATCCATTGTTGCTTTGTCACCTAAGTAATGATTTCTTTGGTAAATATCTTCCATGCTTTAATTATAAGAAGTTTAGTCACCAACTTCTCCTCCAAGACAAGAGCAATTTCATGGTCAGCAAGAGGAAGAAGAGAGCAGCCACCATTGTTGTCCTCAAGAGCTTGTTCTTGAGTTCCAAGCCCAAAAACTCCAAGCTAGAGTTGTTGGATCATCAAAAGTTCTTCACTAAGCTTGTTCTACACCCAATTCCCTACAAATCTAACCAAACAAAATCTCAATCACTTATCAATCCTTACCTTTCTCCCTCACACCTCATTGATATCAGAGGGGTTTGAAGTTATATTAGGAGCTTTGGAGGAGAAGGAATCAAGTTTGGTTAATCTTGAAGCCAAGGAGCTAATAGGTTATCACAAGTAGGGTTTTTGCTACCTATTCTTGTCAAATTTTTCTAATCTGTTTTGGCATGACCTAGGTCTGAAATTTCTGGTTGTTTTGGTTGATATTATGTTGATATTGATGTGTGATTTTTGGTGGTGTGTTTGGATGGTGTTAAAAGAGGGTTTTTATCAAAATAAATTTGGACTAGGTTTCTGGAATTTCTGTTGGAGGCAGTGGTTCACAATTTTCTGGTATATTTGTGGGTGTTTTCATGAGCTATAAAAATTGTATGTTTAAGAGAACACCTTAAAATAACTACATGAATTTTCTTGGGTGTTATTTGTAAGGTTTGATGCCTCATAAAAATCAGAAATCGAAATGAGGCAGATGCTGTCCTGATTGTTGAGACTGAAGCAGTAAATTGTCCGAATTTATTATCATAGCAAATGATTGAATTAACCTTTGAAATTTTTACACGAAGTTACTAACATATTGAAGTATCACTGTGAATTTTATTGTAAGTTGATTCAATCATTTGTTGGGGTTAAAAATTGTAAAGGCCCTAATCTGAGCTGTGAATGAGTGGCTTCCAACCACTAAATTTGTATAATTTAATTACAAGGTAGGGAGCCCCGTTTGCTATGAAATTTTTACAAGGTCTCCTAGACACATTGAAGTATCTTATAGAATTTTCATAACCTTTAAATTGATTGTTTGATGAGCAAAACAAATTGTGCTACAATGGGGTGAAAACTGCCCATTATGCTAGAAATGAAACAATGCTTTGAATTGAGAATGTAATGGCATTTTGGCTTCTAGTATGATATGAGTATTTGATATTAAGTGTTCGGCCATGTGACTTGTGACATATAAAAGTATGCTAGAGGCATGATTGAGATAATATTGTGAATGGATGCCTATATATGCATTATACGTGCATTTGAGAAAAGAGGATATATATAAATTACAGTCGTGCATGTTCTAACATATGAACAAAATATAAACAAGAATTAGGTTGAATGAGGGGAAGGAAATTGAAAAGAGAAACCCCCAATTTATAGTCGGTAGACGTGTCGGCTAGGAATAGATCTGTGTGTGATTCGAAATGGAAAAAATGAAGTTCGATGATCACATATAGGAATGAGCTTAGTCTCAAGCGTCTATTTCCCTTGTGTGGTGTGATCCACCATAAATACCCATTGGGTATAAATAGATCTATTGTGGAGTTGTCCACGAAAATACCCATTGGGTATAAACTAAGTCTTTCCTATGTCAATGAAAGAGAAAAATGCACTAATTGACTTTCTATAGCCATGATGGAAACCAGGTCACTTTGAGATAACTTTACTGTATTTGACATATGTATCACCTATATCATATGAAATCCTTTAAGTAGATTTACTTACTATGTGTTTGAGCTTCTAGATATATGTACACGTACTGATTGATTATTAAAAGCTACCCACTTCGGAAGGATGATTTTGGAATTTTAAAATGAACCTTTAGAATATACTACATGATCACAGTTTTGAATAACCTGAAGTGGCTTGGGCGATGACGATGACATTATGATTGTGATTGGGGAGTTTCCCTACTGAGAATTTTAAAATTCTCATCCCTATGGTTTGTGCTTCCATGTCGCCTCCAGGTTAAGCCAGAAGACGATGATGCTGCTACGCAAAGGAATGTGGACAGCAATAGTATAGTAGTTACTGTTTTATTCGTTGTACTTAGTGGGATGGAAAATGTATATAAATGTATTTGAAGGCAAACATGTACTAAAGCTCATAAAGGAGCTTCCTTTTGCATTTTAGCTGTGTGTTCAACGAATATGGTGTTTACTTGTAATATGTTTTAATAGAATTACGCTTAGTTATTTTCGCACGTGAATCGAGCTTGCTATAGATAATTAAGAAAGGTCCGCTAATTAACAAGTAACAACTCTCGAGTATGATAACATGGCTTAAGAATGGGATTGTACTTGGGAGGATGTTACACCAAACACCAAGAGCAGAACCGAAAACATAAGCATCATAGAATCACATAATCACATGATTTAAATGCATATAAGTTGCTAGTTTCTCTTGGAATCATTTTAGGAACTCAAAACTCTTTTAGAAACCAATTAATCTCAATGAAATCACTTAAATATGTGCTAGGTCAGTAGCTAAATAATTTAGCTCAAGGAATAGATTTAAAACATAAAACCTTGTTCATAAAGTTCCTTGAGTACACCTAAGCTTAGAAAAATTTCAAGACTTAGACTATGGGACTTATGATTAGATGAACTCATCCAAGTCCATCATCATCATCACAAGGCCGAAATGGCATCCTTGAAATGCCTCCATTTTCTAAAACTTTATGCAAGATACTTGGGCAAGTCTTTGAGCTCTAGGACATTTAAGTGATGGCATAAACTTAAACATGCAATGCACTTATTTTACTCTTCATTAGAAAATAAAGTAGGTGCATAAAATAAATATGAGATGCAACCTCATTATTATCTTTAAAGATTAAGTGATGATTTGAAATATAAACATGAAATGCAAGCTTGGAAATTTAAACATGATAATGCAAGTTCATTTAGTTATTCTTGAGAGTTTAATGTTGGCATCAAAATAAACATGTTATGCAAGGCATAAACATAAACATGTGTGCAACTCATTTTATCTTAGCTAGAGCTCTTACAAGACTTTAAAGGAACATCATAACCTCAACCCAAATATGTACCTTAACAAACATAAAGTGAGCTTTAGAGTTCTTAGCACCAAGACTTCAAAGAAGTCTTTGGTTTTGAACTTCATCATCAAGCTCAAGAAAATGGACACAAAGCTCAACACTTTGTCTAAACAAACATACAAAGAACTAAGTCATATTCTTTATTTTATTGCTCATGGGCTTCAATCTAAAGTAAAACTCTTAGAATGGCCGACCAACTTTAAGGTTGGCAAGGGTAAGCTTAGAGCTCTTTGAAAACATATGATTAATTTTTCTTAACAAAAATTTTGTGATCTACTTAACATTTTTAGCAAACTTTGTTCAAACAAAGGAAGAAAAAATCGAAATCTTAAAGGAAAGAAAAAGAGAAAACCGAAAACATAAACAAGAAAAAGAAAAGATAACACATGAATGTATGGTCCAAGACCAAGTTGTTTCAAGCTTTAGAGGTTTCTCACATGACAACAACAAGCCATTATCTTGAAACCTCATCATCAAGCTAGAGTTTTCCATGAAAAGGCCTTATGGCCGAAAAGAAAAAGGAAGAGGAAAAGAGTTTTGAACCAAGAGAAAACTAGGACTTTTCTTGAAGAAAACAAGTAAAAACTTGAAAACAAACCCCTACCTAAAGAAGTCTTTGAAAGGAAGAAAGAAAGCTTGAATCTTGAAGAGTTGAGAAGACAAAATCTTCTCTTGGAGGAGGATGTGTGTTCGGCCAAGAGGGAAGCTCAAGGAAGATGATTTTTCCTTGAGTTTCTAAGCTTGGAAATGGAAAGTTTGAGTGTTTAAGAGGTGGTTTGAGGTGAGGGAGTGGTGGTTTATGGTTGTTTGTGGTGGTTTGTGATAGTGGAAAGGTTCTTTGAAAAGAAGAAGAAGATGAACAAGATGAAGAGAAATTTGAGAGGAAATGCAAGAAAGTGCAAGAAAACTAAACTTGGCAAATGATCTAAAATGTAACCAAGTTCTTCCAAGCTTGGTATTTATAGAAATTTTGCAACATGGAGGCTGCACAAAGGGAAGAAGGTCGACGGTCTTCATGGCCAAAGGGAGAGGAAAATATCTCTTTGATTGGCATGGGCTAGGCATGGGCAAAGCATGGTTGAAAGCATGGTGAGGTATGGCTTGAGGTATGGCCTTTGGAGATAAAAATCAACATGTGACACTTTTCTTGGGGTGAGAATTCAGCCAGCTTGTGCAGCCAAGGGGGAGGAGATTTGTTCATGTAATTGTGGTTTAATGATGTGTTTAGGTGTTTCTTTGATTGAGGTTTTGATTAGGAGTTTGTAAGAAAGTGTCTAGGTGAGGTAATTGGTTAGTTAAGGTTGTCAAGACTTGATTAGGAGGGTAATCTTGCTAGATTAACAATCTAAAATCATTCTTTTAGTCAAATGAGACATGGCACAATTCCTTAATTTAAAGAATTGGAGAGAGAAAATACTATTCAAGATTCCATGACTAGGAATCTTGAATTAAAGAATGTAATTAGAGTTTAACTAAGCAATCTTAGGTTCTAATTAACCTTAATAAATCATTTTGACTCTAGATTAATTATCGAAATAAATTAATCTTCGATTAGAGCCTAATATTGCTTAGGTTTGCTTAATTACGTCATTAGCCTCACTGTACACGTTCTAGGGGCAAAATGGTAATTTTGCACTAAACGTCTGGGACCTTCTAGGCCCAACTAAACATCAAATACCACTCAAAAACATCATTCCAAACTTTCTGAAAAGTTTGAGCTCAAATGGCACCTTTATCCGCGTAAAACGTTGCAGGGTATTTTGGTCATTTTGAGCCGAAAGTTCAGAAAATGAGATTTTCACTTCGAATATCAAATGTAATAGATATAATCCCCTTTAAACATTGGGTTGACCCATTCGAGGACTGCCGGCCAGCTTCCTCGAATTTCAGGTAAAAATGACCTCAAGGGCATTTTGGTCATTTGTGCTCAATAGAGAAAATCAGGGCGTTATAGATGGCATAGAGTAAGTGCTTACCATTCAAATCTCTCAAAGTGTTTCTACTAAGATAATGACACTCAAATAATCTCAAATGGAAGTGTATTACCAGGGACTTGCAAGTCATCTTGCTTTCCACTTGTCACACACACACACACACAAATCAAGAGGTTTATCCTAAGTTGTAATAGGACTTAGGTGCATGTGAGGAAATGCAATGGCAAACAAAGGTAAACTTAAGGTAAAAGAGAGCAAATGCATATGCACAAGCTCATAACCAAAACTCCCTAAGATTATCATTTATGAACACTTTCTTTCTTTCCTTCTCTTTTTATTTTTTTTGCATATGTAACTCTTCTTTAAAAAAATTTCTTAACATGTTATTCCTCATATACATATAATTCAATTCCTGATACATTTTTTTTATCATGATTCAACTTGATTAAATCCTTATTCAACGACACTCAGATTCTTAAGAATATGAAAAATTGTTCAAAAAGTGAATTATAGTATGTAAGAAGCTTAAGAAAGCAAGTTAGAGCATCAAAAGTACTGGGCCTTCAGAAATTAGTTCATGACTTTAGAAAGTATCATGACAACATCAAAAAGTGCTATTTCATGATCAAATCAAGCACATCATTATCAATCTCAGTTGTTATAATCTTTCAAGAATTTCAACACTATCTGAAGATCATCATCCATCTCAGTAAAGTTCAGATGGAACTTAAAAGGCTCAAAAAGTGTATAAGTGCATTAGAAACTACACTGGGTCAACAAAAACTAAAAGATATTTGAATTTCAAATAAAGTTAAAACCTCAAAAAGTAATAATAGTGACGTATCATCTTTATACTTGGATATTCACCATCTTCTATAAGGCCTTCACATGAAGAGAAGTTTAGAAACCATGTTTAGAATGAAGATTTAGTTTCTGAAGTATTGTTCAGAAACAATTGTCAATAGATTCTGGACTACATAGCTATTTTTGACAAGGCTCAGCACATGTTTCTAGAAGACAAATTCTAGGGCAAACAAAGATGTTAGCTCTAGAACCCTTTAGAAAGCTCTATAGCTTGTGTTTTGAGTGACAACAAAGCAAATTTTGTTAAAATGTTTTGAAGGAAGTACTAATATTTCAATCGAGTTTCTATAATGTTTAACAGGACTATTCGTTACATATAAGTTCAATTAATGACATATTTTTGACAATATCATGTTTTAACATGATTATAATCTCATTCAAAGAGATTCAAAGCTTTAATTATGTGAACAAATAGTTCAGAAAGCGAGCAAAGATATGTTAGAGACTCGAGGAAGCAATATCCAGTGTTAGAAACCATATATGGATCTTCATAAAGTGTATCACGCGTTCAAGAAATGCTATGTCATTGAAGAAATCATTTCTATGATAATCATTATCTTCAATAACGATGGCTATCAACTTTCAAAACCTTCTACATGCTAAAAAAACTCTTATCAAGCTCAAGTTAAGCAATGCAAAGCTTAGAAAGTGAGGTATCACTTCAAAAAGCATGTGTTATTCAGAAACTTGTCAGTTAAGAAACATAGGAAAATCTGAAATTCAAATTTAGTCAACTTTCAAAAAAGTATTGACACTGACAAATTGCTTTTGTACTTGGTCAAATTCCTTGTATTCTAGAAGAAAAAGGTTAGAAACTACACTTCATAAAGTAAAAGTTGTTTCTAAAGGTTGTCTAGAAACCACATTGTCAATGTCTCTACAAGGACAACTCTAACAAGCTAAGCTACTCTTCTAGAGGACAGTTCCTAAGACACAAAAAGAAGATCAATACGTGTCAAGAGGAAGGAAAATCAAGAAGAAACAATCATATTTGAAATCCAAGTATAAAATGATGAGACCTTTATGCGGTAAAAAGACTTTTGCACAACTAACACTGAAGCTTTTCAATACACTCTGAAAGTTCATCTAGTACTTCTTGTAATGAGTTTCTATTGCAAAAAAACCTTCTTTCTTATTCTCATCAGATAACATTTTCTTCTTAGGAAGAATTGATAAAGAAGTCTCTCAAGTTTTCAATATATACACTGTTGTATCCTTAGAAAAACTTGAGTGCTCTTTTGTTGGAAAGAAACAACCCAAAACTATATTCTTGTACCCTGATCCAGGAGTGATCAAAGTGACGTTAGATTGAAGAGGCTAGTGAAAAGACTACTTGGTGTAAGAGGAAATTAGAACTACTGCTCGGTGGAAATAGCTTGAGAAAGCTATGCAAAGACTATCATACTTTCTCGAGGTTGAGAAAGGATTTTTAGTTGAACTCAAGTTGTTGAGAGCTTGGATAGGTAGAGTTTGACCAAAGTTGTATAAAAGCATAGAGTAATCTTTTCTTCTCTCTTTACATCTTCATTATTCAATTTTTGTATTTGTCCTTGTTGTATGTCTTTGAAAAAGTTTTATAAAATAGTTTCTAAAGGTCCTTTATTTACTTTTGATTTAGAAAGACACTTTCTTAAGCTAACTAACTATAATTTCTGTTATCTTCAAGTGAATAGCTTGATAGATTTTGTTTAAAGTTTCATAAATGAAAAAGAAGTGAGAAGCATGATTCAACCCCTATTCTCATGCTACTTTCAACCAACAAAAGATTGATCAACATGTGTCAAGAGGAGAATAGATGAAGGAGACAACAGTCCATTTCAAATTCAAGTATAAAAAGAGGAAGCCTTCAAACTTGAGGGGACTTTTTGCGTATTCAACTTTCAAGCAACTGTTATACTTTTTAAAGTTCTTTCTTGCACTAATTTCAGTTTCTAAAAAAGAAAAATCTTCTTTCTCGTATTTCTCAATAAACATTCTTGATCAGAAGATTAGAAAAAAGTCTCGTTTCCTTATACACTTTCATTATCATAGGAAACTTGAGTGTTTTCTTGGAGTGTTAAACACCAAAACCTTATATCTATTGTACCTTGATCCATTAGTGATCAATGTAAGATTAGCTTCGAGAGGCTAGGATCAAAACTACTTGTGAGTGAGAGTAGAATGTACAAACTGCTCACTAGAAATAGCTTGAGAAAGTTAGTGAAAAGAATATCTGACGTTCTCTGGTTTAGAAAGTAGTTGATAGTGGAACTCAAATAGATTTGTTAAGAACTGGATGTAGGCAGCATTTGACCAAACCAGGATTAAAACATCTATGTACTGTTCTCTTCCCTATCTTTTTTAATTATTGTGTGCTATTTATTTCAGTTGTGTGAATATTATATTTCTTCAAACTTCTTTCTTAAGCTTTTATTAAATTTCTGGATACTTCTAGAAAGCAACTTTCTAAAGCTTTATAACTTGTGTTTTTCCACTACCTTCAAGTTTAAATACTTGATAGACTTTGTTTGAGTTTTAGAAAGTAAAAAGTTTTGAAATCACAATTCAACCCCCTTCTCATGCTACATCTTCACTTACATGGTATCCACTGAACTTTGCATTGAATTCATGTCTTTGCTTTAGCACTTAATGTAATTGAATTGAGCTTAAGCATGACTTCTATTATAGGATTACTTAAATTTACAGTTCAAGGCTTGCAGCTTATTCTTGTGCATTCCATGAATCAGGAACTTGCCAAAAATAAACCTTCAACACAAAATTGCAAAATTCAAAAGTCTGAATTGGAGTCATTTCCACAAATCACAAGAATTCTAAAAGAAAAACATCAATTTATATGCAAAATCGCAATTATGCTCAAGTCAAGCCCATAATTCAGATATGACCTTAATGCTAAACAAGACACAAATACATAAGGAATAAGGGAAATGTGAAATATTTCAATTCATCATGAAGCTTTGCCATTCTTTAGGCCAATCATGTGTCAACTATCTATGTATAGGTCCTGATTTTGCTATGCCATTCTTAAAGCTAATTGTCGCATCAACTATCTATATATGCGTAGGTCTTGGTACCTACATGCAGCTTAAGCTCAGAGACATCTCCCAGTGAAGTCCTTGAACAAACCGCCCACCTTCTTTGCCCCAATGGGAACTAATTATGCTAGAAATAGCCTCAACTAGGTAGGTAAATTGATTGTTATACTCTATTATTGACATTCTAGTGGTCATAGAGTTTCATAAAATCTTCTATCATCTAAGCTGTCCTAGACAGGAAGAATCCTAACATCCTCCCAAGTACAACCTCATCCTTAAGTCATGGCATCGTACTTGAGAGTTGTTACTTATAAATTTACGAACTTTTCTTAATTATTTATAGCAATAATCGATCGAATCATGTAGTAACTAACTCATGGTTCTATCAAAATATATAGCAAGGAAGCAAAGTATTTATTTAGTATAAGTCAAGTACAAAAGGGAGCTCTTCTATGAGCTTTAGTACACATCTGTTCTTTACTATATTTAGACACATGTATATAACTAAGTACAATCAGTCTCCAATACCAAATTACAAAAATTCCAATTCAATCTTTCTTGTAGGGGCTTCACCGTTCTTGGAATTAATCTGGAGACGACACTAAAACAAACATATAGGGGTGAGAATTCTAAAATTCTCAGTAGGGCATCCCAAAACATATAATGAAACTCATGCCATCGTTACCGTCCAACTACTTCGGTTTATTAGTAAAATGGTGAGCATGCAACATATATCAAAGGTTCATTTTAAAGTTCAAAAATCATTCTTTCAAAGTGGGTTTATTTTACTTACTCAATCACTCAATATACATAATAATTCATTCTTAACTTTACGTGCCCTCATTACATCGAAAGAGACCTTTCCGTGCCCTTTACACATTACAGAAGACCTTTCCCATGCCCTTTATAGACTAAAGGGGACCTTTTCGTGCCCTTTTCCCATTAAAGGGGACCTTTTATCTACTTAGCATATACATCATCATCAAGCTTATATAAGCATCTTTCACAATATAATTTTCAATCAGGTGTCGTAAACCAATCTTTTAAGTTGCTAGCATGCATTCACATACATCATACTTGAACGAAATTTCATTACATTACCAATTCAAGGTTTGGGTTCATTTCCAATAATTTGGCAGATTTCACACCATTGTAGCACAAATTTATTTGCACATCAAATAATCAATTCAGCGGCTAGAAAAATTTTCTAAGACACTTCAATGTGTCCGCAAGCTCTATAAAAATTTTAGAGCAAAAATAGTTCTCTAACTATGTTAAAAAAAATTAGACAAATTTGATACTAGAAACCACTTAACCTCAGCTCAAAACCCAAAATTCATAATTTTTAACCCTAACAAATGATTGAATCAATTCAAAATAAAAATCACAATTACACTTCAAGATGTTGTCAACACTCTGTAAAAATTTCAAAGGAAAATTCAATCATTTGCTATGGTATAAAAATTAGACAAACAACTTCAGTTCTAATAATCTAGGCAACATGGATACCATTTCAGTTCTTGATTTTTTCAAAGCAATATAACTCAAAATCAAAACCCAAGAAAATTCGTGGACTAGCTAGGATGTTAGCTTTAACATATAATTTTTCTTGCTCATAAAATACCCACAATTGTGCCAGAAAATTCATGAACAATTATTGCCAATAGGATAACCGAAAATCCAGTAGCATAGTCCAAAATTCCTTTTAACAAAAATGATTTCTAACATCATCCAAACACAGCACCAAAATTAATATATCCATATCCATATATTATCAAGCAATAAATCAAAAATTTTGGATCAAAACTAATCAGACATATTCAGAATAAACTTGGAAAGAAAAGGCCAAAGAAAACCCTACTTTGGTGGCTTTAGGGATCTTGGCTCCACGGGTGATCCAAGAATGATTCCCTTCACTTGAAGGCCCTCAAACTAACACCAAACCCTCCCTTAGGCAGTAGAGTATGTGATATCAAAGTGAGAAATGGTGAGGATTTCAAATTCCAATCGGTTGGATTGATAGATCTTGATGAGTAGAATAAGTTTTATGAAGAGATCTTGGTGTTTTAGTGATTTTGAGCTAGTATTTTGGGGATTTGAAAGTAAGAATGAGGGTTTGGGAGCAAGAACAATGGAGGAGGTGTTCTTGGAGGGTGCTGGCTGAAATTGATAATGATGGAGTGATAAGGTTGGTATTTTATTCTTATCTTGGTTAGATATGTCAATTAAGTAGCCAAAATGGGTATTTCTTTCTTATTCAAAAAGAAATAATAAAATGGATGGCTAGGATTTGGTTTGATAGTCAAAGAATAAATCTTGGCTATTCACTTGGCTAAATATAAGTGGCTCACTTTAATTTGGTGAGCAAGTAGCTTTTTCATGTTAAAATTGCACACTGAAATTCCATCAAACGGATGAAATATTGGTTCCGAGTAAAATATAATAAATGAAAGGTCATGATTGAAACTTACTTTTCAAGTTTCAATCCTTGCCATCCACTTGGTATAAACTAGTTGATAAAGGTTACTTGGCCACCAAGTAACTTATACGGTGTTAAAAATCGCATATCAAAATTCTACCAAACGGGTAAAACACGTACCCATGTAATCAAACATTACCCAAAAATTAATTCTAGGTATAACTTCTCATTTCTTACCATTTTTAACTTTAACCCTCTTTTTCTCAATCCTGGGCATTTTCTGTCCCAAATCTAAGGTTTCTGCGTCCTAACGGACTCATGGGCCCCGCAAGGTCACTATTCATCCTGACCTAGAATTTTTTTTTAACACGTCCGTTGGACCATCCTCATCATTGCTAAACTGTCAGATTTTTGAAATTATTACTAATAAAGATCAAATTAATTTTTAAATAGCTTTTAGGGTGTTACAGAATCTCTACGTGAAAGTTGTTATAAATTCCTTCCAATGGGGTAGGGTTGTTGTTCTATGCCCCTAAAGGGACTCCCTATGCCATAACTTGGCCTAGCCTCCCAACTGGAAGCGGACAACTCTACAACTCTTTGAGATGAATGATCGGGAAATCCATGATCTTTTCTACATGTTTGAGGATTCTTGAGGGTCTTCCACTATGAGATGCTCCAAAGCCGAGTAATAGGTATCTCGAACCTTGGGTTGGCGCATCCTTACTCTAATCTACTTACTCAAAACTTCAGCAAGCCTCCAGCCCGCTCAAGGCTCCTTATTTGGGAACTCTTGGACGAAATGCTCCTACAATGGCGATGAATATGCGTAGGATTAATAGGTGGCATGATTCATCTGAGAAGAAGGACATGAGATTAGATAATGAGTGCAGGAGAAGGACAATACTCTTATTAAACTTAGACATAACTAATTATTCCAATAGGACTCAACTAAAATCACATTCCATTTGAATCAACATGTTACTTGTGGACACTTGCTTTAGCATAATGAGGGAAACCTATGACTCTGATACCACTGTCATGACCAACATATAAGGAACTATGTCCCTTATGAAAGCCTCGTAATAAACATATTACTTTCATGCATAGTAAGCTCATAAGTTCATGTTCAAAATAATCCATAAAATAAAGAAACATTTGAATTCCTTTAACCTTTCTAGAAACTTTATTCATTAAACTGTTATTCATCCAAAACATCCCATAACCATAAATCGATAAGCATTCATGGTCCAATTTGTGCAAACAAATGAATAAATAAAAATAACTTAATTATTAAAATAATACATGTGTCCAAGTACCCCTACCTGCACACTACCGAGCACTCTAAGACTCAAACATAAGCATAAAATACTTGGCTTCACCAAAGCGAAGCTCTCACTAATGAAAGTATTTTATTAGTCTACTATGGAGGAGTGGGAGTAGCGTTACACCAACAATTGGATGTGAAAGAGGGAAAAAGATGTGTAAGTCATCGAACTCAATGAGCGGATCATCACCCACAATCCACCTGGGACAACAAGAAAGTTCCCGTGAATTATGCAACTTACACATGCACAAATGTTTTACATATAAGATACATATGTACATGCATCCTTTACTTTAAATATTTAAATAAACATGTCCCTGGGTGTAAACAGAGTTCATGTAATACTCAAAAATATTGTATCATGGTTCTCTTGTATCTTTTCATGAGATAGGAACATTGCCACATGGCCCACTAATCTGGTATCATGGACGACGTGTGGGAAACAACCGTAGTGGGGCCCTCAGCCTACTTATTTCATGTATCATGGAAAAAGGGAGACTGTCATATAAGTATCTTGATAACAAGATTAACGATCTAAGCCCATCGCTACCTCAACTCTATTTTCCACTAATTCCTATATCTTCAAGCTCATGCACATGATATTTAAATTAACATAAACAAGTTGTTTGTAAAAAGAAATTAGATAAATTATGCTCTTAATTCCATAACTTCCAAATAATTGTACATTATCAAAATCATACACCGTCATGTCCCAAATATATATATATCGAATAAGCACAAGCTAGCATGCATACCATAAATATGGTGCCATGCGACTTTTAGAAATCAAGGTTCCATGATTATGAATCAAATTAGTATCTATCTTGAGAATTTTCATGTTCATAATATCATAAACTTAATTTAAAATAATTTTAATGACAAACATAATGGCCATGAGCAATTAATCCATTCACCGTTCAATGCTTACGTAATCTAGGGTAACTAGAATGGTGTTCCTATCTGACCATAAAAGAGATGAGGTGGATTAGACATGACATGGAAATAAAATGAAAGGAAAAAATGCATTGTTATAACCCAAGCATTGATAAACTGATGGCCCGCACAAAAATAGAGGTGAGAGCCCTTACTAGAAGGGATTGATAGGAGATGATTGAGAGAAATTGTGTTTTTCTATTTGGGAGAACCTGGCGGATAAGGTTCATGCAAAAATGTTTGGGCGTGTGCGGATAAAAAATAAGGGTTCTGACGAAAATAGCAGCAGCTACCTGATGTGTGCTATAGCGCGTTGTAACATGCCGAATTGTTTTCTGACATGAAGCTTGTGCATTGTAGCACAACTAATGGCCCCAAGCTCACCCCCATGGATCCCTAAACCTCTCCTAGACCTTATCGGGCCCTTTCGTAACATGAGATTGACCTTACTAGGGGTATCTAACCTAGGGATATCACAAATACTTAAGGAAGTGTTACAATAGGATTTGCCAATTACACATGATAACATGAGGAACACATCCTCATGTTTGAGTAACTAAAACTAAAGCTACAGCTAAAAGTACAAGAAAGATTCAGGCAAAAGCTAAAAGGCTAATAGGCGAAAAGATAAGTAAAATGTGTGATGATATATCCAGGATCCCTTTCAAATATTGGTGGTTTTTGGCATATTTATAAAGCTTCCTCCCTCATGCGCTTCCCTTGTAACCACTTTCGACTTTAAATTGTGATTCGCGCTAAAGTTGAACACGTGGACCTACACCGAATAACTTCTAATTCTTGCTTAGCTCGACTAAATTCATGGCCTCGCTTGTAGTTTCATTAGCAAAGGATGCTCTTTCATCGGCCACGCTATTAACGATTGTAATTATCCCTTCCTCGGCCATGTCATTTATACAAGAGTGAACATTAACTCCAAAATTAATTTTGGTGCAAATATATCCAACATAAGCAGATATTACAGATATAACATGCAGCTAAAGGAAATTATTACACACTTACCCTTATTGTTGGTCTATCTCCATTTCTTCAAGCATACGGTTCCTTAATCATGGTATCCCTATTATTTGTCTATGCTTTGAGCGAGCAACCATATCTCAACTTAACCTTTCTTTTTTCCAAATCCCAGATCGGCTTAAAGTCTTCAAACACCACTATTTTGCGGATGTTTCATAATGACTAAATCACCACATATAGAAGGGATGATCACATCTTCTTCTCTAGCCCTTTCCACTGCACACCATTCCAAGCAAAGGAAAAATCAGTTGGTTCTTTGGGACAACAACAAACAACTTCTCACGCACCACCTTAGGTAATCAGCTCATACACTGCATGACCATTCACATATATAGAACACATGGGATATAGATTCAACTATTGAGCAACAGAGAGGGAAAATGGCAACTACTCGTGGAATTATTTGCAAACAAGACTTGCCAGAAGGTTTCCAACAGGATTATTTGCAATTAGGCTATCAACAGCAAAATAGAAAGACTCAGAGGACAGTTCACCAAAAGATTGAAAATACCACGGGATGGCATTCTCAACATTACGCCTCAATGAGTGTTGTTCAAAGACAGTAACAAATCACTCAAATAGCTAAACCTCCCACTATAGGAAATTTCGCCTCCAACTAAACGTCCATGTTCATTGTCCATTCCAAAAACCCATATCAGCAATGAAGGTCTTTGACACGTTATAAACCCACATTCATTTAGGGTTTGACATGCTATAAAGCATTTGAAAATCGTCCTTTGATGCCTTTTCTCCAACCCAATAATGCTTCCAATACAACCTCGTATTTCCTCTTCCTGCTTACCTCCGTAAAAGAGTTAAGTGATCAAAAGCTTGCCCAATCTACATCTTAACAAGGCAACCATCTCACCAACCCATATCTCATCACCACCAGGTAGAATGAGGGAGGTGCCACTACAAACCAGTCAAGAATTCTGCAAATATTCAGGGTATGTTTGGATTGATGAAAATTGATTGAATGGAGGAAAATGGGATGGAATGATTTAAAACCCCATTGTGTTTATTGTTAAAAAATGGATTGAATGGAATGGAGAATGAAATAAATTCCATCAAATTTAATCGTACCTTATTATCCTCCTCCCCTTTTAATTTGGGAGGAATGAAATCTCTTCCCTTCTTATTTTTTACGCATATAATTGTCATTACTCCATTATATTCTATTCAGTATCTAAACAATGCAGTGAGATATTTCATTTAATTAATAAAATATCCAAATAATAGAGTGAAATAATTATGCCACTCTATGTCATTCCTCTTTACTATATTTTATTCCACCCCACTACTCACCACCAATCCAAACATAACCTCAAAATATCCTCCCCCTTTGCAGGACTAAACACAACTTTATACAGAATTGCAACCCACACAAACACCTTCAGTAAGGCCTGGAGTTCTCGGTCTCTCCAACAGTTCAAATCTTTAGCAACCAAACCAAACAAAAAAGGGAAGAGAGATTCTCCTTGCCTCAAATTCTCGAGCTTTAACAGAGCCGAAGGTGATCCATTTGGGCTATGTTCTCACATTGTGTTAAGCTAGGTACTTCCAGACCAAAAACAAAATGCTAGGTACTTCTTGATATGGATGCCAGCCTTAGAAACATATTGTCAATTATTCTACTCACAGTGCCCCAGCTCTAATAGTCAAACCAATCACAATTCTGAAACTGCACTGATATTGCGCTAATGGATACACGATGGTAAAAAGTGATAACCGATGCCAACCGATTATTCAGTATTCACTAATAATATATTCTGATGTAACACGCGGGTAGGGGATGAGAAAGAGACTACTGTTAGTGAATTTGTGTAAGTTAATCTGCCAGATGTCTCTTCAAGATACAAATTCTGAGGCCAGAAGACTTGTTTGAATCATTTATTGTGGACCTACAAAATTCAACTTGTATCGTGCAGCATAAAATCTGCTAGAGCTCAAGGTTGTATTGACCATGCAAGTATGCAACAAAGGCCTCTCCGTGCCCTATGCTGTTTGATTGCCATCTTGAAATTGAAAATCCAGCCATTGGTTATTTTATGTGCTAATCACTGCTAATGTACATAATGTCTTGCTCTGTGATATGCATCAATCCTCGGTCTTTTCGGCTGCTCGCTTGGGTTTTGTCCGGTTGACCTCGCTGTAAGTACACATGAAAAAGCTCAATTTAAACTATGGTATAACTATTTTTCTGCAACAAGTTGACAATGGAGTCACTATCAATATGAACAATCATAAGTATTTTTCTATTAACCTTTCTCAACACAAATGCCATGTATAAATATGCTGCTTCCCATTCATCAGCTGACAGTGTACCTAATGAGGAAACATAACATTATTATTATCAGAGGTTGTATTAACTGGCCATCAAATTTTGGAAAAAAAAAAGTTGTATTGTATTAATTAGCTAGGAGGGAAAGAAAACGAAGGCATCCCTAAAAAGTGGGAAACTTGACGGTTTAATGAATTTCAATGAAACTTGAAAACAGAATAGGATAGCCAAGAAGGATTACTCTGATCTTGGTTGCCATCCCCCAATGCACCAAGTCTTCGCATGAGCTCCACAAATTCCGGTTTTTTCATATAGTCATGCACAAATTCATGAGAGTTCTTTGCCAAGACGAGCTCAAAATCATACTGTTAACAATAAACAAGTAGTCTTAGTAGCACAAGCCTTCACGATCCGAAGCTTACTCTAAAAAGGCTAGAAGTATTCATTTTAATAGTTGAGGTAAGCAATGAGGTTGCATGGGTGTGGGCAACATTTGGAGTTTTACAGTGATGCATACCTCTTCAGCTAATGACTTGAATACATGAAAGGGGACAATCCATTCAGGACAATCAACAGCATCCTGCAACAAGAGGTGGCATCTTAAATGGTAAATATATGCATTAACTGTATTGCAAAGTTAAAAAGAGCTCTAAATAAAAGAATATACTATCAAATGAAAACATTATACAAAGGTTTTCTACATCTATCTATGTGCATACACCAAGTAATATATCTAACGTAATTTGAGATGTAAACTCAAAACCAGACATGTTATTGGAAAACAGCTATGCGATACTAACAAGAAGATTTAAAAGAGATGATACCTCTAAATGGAATGTGTATTTTATTCCAAAGGGGCTGGAAGATTTAAATTTCTGAATCACACAAGGGCAATTCAGGTTAGAGGTAAGACTCAACCATTTTAAGGAAAAAAATAAAGAAGCTGCAAAAAGCTGCAAAAACAGGTGAACAAAAATTACCTTATCAGCAAATTCTTCATCGAAACGCACCCAGTATACACTGTTACCAAAAGCCAGCCCTTCAGCTGCATATTAACAGTGAAAATAGCATCTCCAATCAAGAATAACAAAAATGGTCTGCCATGCCCAAACAAAACCCACACTTACATTTAGCATAGAAGTCTTTTTTCTCTTCTTTACCCAAAAAAGGGGAAATAAAATATTATATGTACAGCATTTGCTTTATAAGACTATTGAACAGAAGTTTATGACACTGTGTAAAGGACACAACACCACTTCAAAAGCCAAAGTTATTTGTGAAGCCTATTTTCATTCAAAATACTTTACACATCAATTGAATTTGGAAAATCATGACAAATTCAAAACAACTCTGCGGTGATATATGAAAAGTAAGCAAGTGATTTGAGAGGCCCACAACCAAAGTGAACTAGTGAAATCAGAGAAAAACACTATTTGTGTAGTAGATCATTTATTTTCTTCTAGATATCACCAGCATAGCATAGTGTTCAACTGTAGATGTAACAATATGTGAAATAACACAACAATAAGAAGATCCCTACATATACTCTTGGTTCTAATTAAAAGTTTTTCCTAAAACATATACGCAAGCCTTCTGTTAAGTAAAAGTCATAATGAAAAAGTTATGAATTTCCATCCAATTTATTTATTTTAACACAGCCACACCCTGCCTTATCTCAATTTGAGGTTGGCTGCATGGGTCAAGCAATGCCATAGGACTTTTGAGTTTTGAGAAAAACTAAGTTTATTTCTAAACAATAATAATATAAATTGTAGGTGCACCAAAAACCTTCTCGGAGCTTTTTGATAATCACATTGGCATCTGGCATAGTTCCAATGAAAATGCCTCCTGGGCGAAGTAAAGCTGACACATTAGCCAATGCTTGCCGGGCACGGGCCTCCGTAGACCAGGAGTAATGCAATGCAAACTGCAGCATTTAAAATGTTTATCAGATTATAAACCAACTTACACTATCAAGATGGACAGAAGTCCCTAATTTGTATGAGTTGTTTGTATACAAGACTGTTATGGCAGTTTTGTTTTTTGAAGAACAAAATGGCAGAATTCAAGAACATACATGTCACTAAATTAAAGTGTTGTCTAATTTTGTATTAGAGCAACAATAGCAGAACAAGAACTTTGCAAGAACAAAATTAGATGCCAAAGAAATCAACATATTGAGTGCACTAAAAGAAAAACCTACCAAATTTAACAAGAATGTACGGACCAAAAGGCTATGCAAAACACAAGCTAGTTACTCACAGGGGCCACTTCAAAATATTTTTTAGCAGTACACATTTATATATTTTTCTAAATTGATATATGGATGACTTATAATTAAGAGTGCATCATTCACCTGGCAGCTACAAATATCAAAGGGAGCATCATCTGCAAGAACTTTGTCCAAGCGAACCTGAAATTGTCAATGATATCAACAATGAAACCCAACTCAACATCTTAAAAAAGAAAAAAGTTACAGAATATGACAATGAAGCCAAAGATCACGAGATTTTTTTTCCGATAAGAACTGAAGATCACACATTTCTATAAAAGAGATTTAACTTCAAAATTTGAGTTTACATGATTAAGAAATATTTTTTGATGTTCCTATTCACCTAACTATTGCTAGTTTTTACATGGTTTTGAGCAATTTATTTAGTGAAATTAGTCATTTAAAAGCCAAATTATTAGAAACTGGTCACCTCCTTATGTTTGTGTTTATTTAATGACTTCTAGGTGCTAAATGAGGATTCAATGTCATATTTGCATTATTTTGTCATATGAAGAATTAGAGATCAAAATTGAAGTAGTTCAGATCATATGTTTTCCATGGAATCAGAACACACCATAAAGAAATCTCCATAACTTCCACTCCAAAACTCAAAATTTGGTGATTCAAGAATCCTTGGAAAAAAGAGAAAAAGATATACATCACCATTGGATGTTTTCCCAATTTTCTAGTCTTCAAGGAAAAAAATGGATGAAAGACAGAAGATGCAATATATCCTAGATAGTGACAATCCTGATCTTGCTGCACTAAATCACCTATATCTTGAGGTATAGAAGTCAACATCAAGTGATTTTAAAGGCATAGGAAAGCTAAGACACAGCGCTACAAATTTCATGCAAACATCCAAGCTTGAACCACACTATAAAAGGCCACACAAACGAAAAGAGCAACCAAATTGCATGCTATCAGAACATCCCACGACCCTCTCCGTGGGAATTCCCACAGGGCGATGGGACCAGATTAAGAACACTAGAACAGCATCAAAACTCGCCCAAAAGTAAATTGCACGGCCCCCTGAGAGAATTCAGAGGGGCGGTAGCAAGGTGCGAAATATGCCCAATTTCAGTTATTTTGGGACTACGGGCTGCACAACTACATGACTTGGACTTATTTTTTTACAATCAAGTTTTAATCAAACTCTAAAACATGAAGAGAACTATAACTTCTAAAGAATCATGTGCTTGATTTCATCTATCTTTCTTTTCTTCTCTTGATTCATTTTTCAGATATTCTTTCTTTCATTAGATTTAGATGTTGTAAACATGTTTTGTGACCAGATCCTTGGTATGTTAGGGTGATGATGTATTGAGCTTTCCATCAATTTAATGAATGTTCTTTTCCATTGAGTTTTTATCTTTGTGCTTAATTCTTTTGTGGCTTACTCACCCATGAATTGATACCGTGAGTGGAGCAAACAATTGGAAAATTGCTACATAGCTTAGACTTAGGGATATAAACAATAATTATTGATTTGATTGTCTAGGAGTGGAGATTGATAATTGTGTGGGATTAATTAGGGATTTCATAAAGCATGCCTTTAGGGTTTTAGGGATTAAAGAGGATTGATATGTCGAGGAATTGGGTATTGATTAGGATAGGAATTCCCCCCCCTCTTCCCGTTCTCTAAAGAAATCAATTGAATAGATTGACCTTCATTATATTTGAAACTCCATTACTCATAGAAACAACTAATTGAAGTCATAATCCTAGCACCCTTTCTCTCTTGATTCTTTGAAATCATAATCTTCCTAAATTCTTGTTAGTTTCTTAGTTTAGATTTAATTTAATTTTATTTGCTTTTGAATTTAAATTTGAAAATGTGTTCCTGAATTTGATGCCTAGCTAGTGTTTGGAGTAGGAACTGGGACCTAGTCACGTCATTCTCTGTGGAAACAATACTCTTAATTTATTATTTGCACGACCTGGTATACTTGTCAGTGCTGCATCAAGAAACCACTTTAATCAAGTGATGCCAAGAGCAACACACTATTTGTAATCTGAAAATGCAATAACACATAAATTAAAAGAATAAAAAAACCTTAAACTAGAATTAGTTGTACACAACTTTAGGTTTCCATAACATCAAGAGGTATGGAAGTGTATTATGCCAGCAGCACTTGTGCAGACAGAAGAACAACAAGAAGAAAAAGAGAGTGCATAAAAGTTATTGAGATGGAGACATATAAACTATACAAGCGTCAAAATCTTCTGCTTCAATGTTTCCAAATGGTCAGTTTTGGATTGGGTATTTTGTGGGAAAGAAAAAAGCTTACGAATCTAATATTCTGTCTACTTTCACTCAATCTTTTCATTTCCATTCCTTCCATTTTCATTCCTATAGATTTTTTTTCCAAAAAAAAACCATTAATGTCTGAAATAATAAATATAGCTGAAATGTGAAGTGCTTTTAAAACGTTAGAAAGTTAAAAACTTATTTTTGGTTATCAAGCATGAAGCAAAGAAGTTAGCTTTTTCGGAGCCCAGAAGTATTAATCACCTCATAACAATCTCCACATATGAGGCGAGCAGGAAAAGTAAACTTCTTACGTCGCTGATGATGGTCAGCATCACCATTGTATCGTGTCCGACAGTCTTTGATCTGGACAGATTGTTGAATTCAGTGAGCTGATGCTGATAACTACAAACACACGACAGTTGCAAATAGTTTGATATAATAAGGTATTAAGGTATACAATGTTTAACCATGTAACCGCAAGGACCTGAGCTATAAAATATAAGCTCACGACCTGTAAGGAAATATAAAATTTCAATGACAATTTTACTACCACCAGCAAAGAGATGAAAATATTAATCAGTTTATTGCCTCAAATACACAAAACAGTGAAGCTTAAGTAGTAGTAATAACAAAAAATTGACTTGTTGATATGAAAAACTTGCCATCCAGGTTTACTATCACACAACACATAACAGCCAAATCACAAACGTCCTAACTGCACTTGCACAGAAATTGAAATTAACTTGGGGATATAGTCCAAACAAGACTTTGTCAATACATTTGTGAGAAAATAAAGTTATTGGCAAGAGGTGCACGCATAACAGTTATCTGTAGATTCTTTTAACAATATTGGGATAGTGACAAAAAGGCTAATTAACCAAATCTAAGTATAATTTGATGGAAGTGTTTATGGAAAAATCAGATAGGCAAACCAGCACAGTGAATTCCCAGCAAATTTTTAACACTTACTGAGCCTTCAGCAATGTCAATACCAACATAATATCCAATTTTGGCCTTGTCCCATTTGATAAGATCACCACCCTGGTGAACAAGTATGAAATTAATAAGAAAAATGCTCTGCCAAGAAACTGGTAATAATTTTTATTATAATAAACAACAACTGAAAACCAACACCTTGCCACAGGCGAGGTCAAGGACTGCATCTCCTCGACGAGCATAAAGCTGAATTAAGACGCTCTTAATCTGTTCAACAACAGAATTGACCCTGCTATTAATCAACAATCATGTAATATTTGTATGGGCAGCAAATCATTTATTACAAAATACAACACATACCCAATTGTTGAGTTTCTTCAAATGAATTATAGGACTAGCCTCCCGTTCTTCCAGAGTTTGGTTGGATCTTGCACTGTAATGATCAGCTACTTTCCGAGCAAAAATCTTTGTGCTCTCATCCTCCAGAAATTGTGCATCACCTACACACACACAGCATTAAAATGACAATAAAACAAGCACAAGAAACATGAGCTTTCCACAAGAAAAGTATGCCTCAGCTTTCCACAACACCATGAACTTCCTACCAGAAAACAAGAAAGAAAAACACACATGCTAGTAACTTGGATTATTCTTTGCACAGTTAAAAAGTAGAAACCATCTTGTCCCTTTACCCAACCAAAACCTAGCATCACAAAAGTCTAAATGAACTTTCATATTCACTCAGTCTGACTATTTGTTAATTGCATTCGTCATTCAAGACCTCAAATAAAAATTAAAATTAAAAAAAAAATCTCAATACATTTGCCTTTTTCTTAAAATCACTCCACTATTTGAATTCTACCCTTCCAATGGTTTATGAGCAACCAAATAAAGGCTAAATCGACTAAACCAAGGAAACCCAGATCCACAAACAACCAAAATCAACCTTCAAAACAGTGGAAATCGAAACAAGGGAACAAATGGGGTGGCTTAAAAAGCATCAAAAAGTCACCTTGAGGATCATATCTAGCTTTAGATTGAGGTGGACCAAAAGAGGTCGACGGAGATTCCTGGTATCCTCTTTTCATGAGAACCGATGAGGAATGGCACTAATTTTACACTCAGTAATTATGAGGATGTGTACCGAAGTTTCAATTTTCTTTTTCCTTTTTCCTTTTTTTGTTTTGGCAGAAAACAATGAGAGAGAATTGGGCGTTGTTTTTGTGTTTGTGTTGAGTCAAGTGGGTTTTGTGTTTGATGATGAGTGCGTGCTGAGGATGACAAAGATTATACTGAAAGAGAATGAAGTGAAGAGACAAGAGAGGAGCGTGGATTTGGCGTCTGTGAAAGGATTTATAGTTGCAACTCAAATATGGAGATGGTGGCGGTACTGAAAACAGCAGGCGCAGTGTGGACCTAACACCTTGCCTATTGTGATTGGTAGAGACCACGCTAGGAAGGTGCTCCGTGTTATAGAGAATATGAATATTATGGGCTTTTTCTTTTCGGTGAGAATATTATGGGCTTTGGGCAATTCCACTATGATCAATAAAGGCAAGAAGAACCAAATGTGATTTGGGAATACTTGAATCTTGAACCAGAGAAAAAACTCAGCAAAAGCCAAAGCTGAACTGAACAGAAAGAACCAAGAAACTGAACCAGAACTGAGACCCAGTCTCCACCACAGATCTGAAACTAGAAACCACACCGGAAACGAGCCACGACGGCAAACTCGCCAGAGATGGAAGCAAATCGCGGCCAGAAGACGAACAGAACAAATCTGAGAGCGAGGAAGACAACCGCGTCGGAGAAACAAACCTCGCCGGAAACAACGCTGTCGCGCCGGAGAGAGAAAGCAGAAAGAACCCGATCAGATCTGACGATCTCGAACCTCGCCGAAAAACTTAACGAGCTTGGCAAAGAACCACGCCGGAAAACCGAACAAGAAGACGAGCAGCGACTGAGAAGAGATCCACCGTGGTGATGTTGAAACCCGAGCAAGAAGCAGAGAGGTCAGGGAGCCGTCGGAAACACGAACGGATTAAGAACAATCATCGATCTGAACGGAACTCGCCGGAGCAAACAACAGACACAGAAGAAAGAGAATCAGTCCGAAGCCCGGGATTTTGGGCGGGAGATACCGAGAGAAAATGCATGGTGATGCCGCAGTGCCGGGTGGCGGCATAGAGGAGACGAAGAGGGACTCTCAATTTAGGGTTGTTTGTGTTTCTAAATGTTTAGTCTTTGTTGTTTCAGTGAAGAGGTCTATTACCGGTCAAAAAAAAAAAGTGTATTAGGAGATTTTAAAAATTTTAAAATGAAAACAAGATATTAGTAAAAACTTTCAATAGAAACAACACAAATAGCCAGTGAATTAGACTGTAAAGGGCAACTTTTCTAATGTACTGTTGGTGTACACAAGCTAAACAATCCTCAGCGTGAGCCTGACTTTAATCTTTAAAAGGCTAGTCCTGTTTCCACCCCTACTCACATGTTTTGTTGGTTTTGTAGCTTAACGGACCAAACTAAATCTCTAATTTTAGGAGTCATCAAATGGCGCAAATCCCCAGGGACGAAGTTCTCGTGCGGGGCTGTTTGGCAACAGTAAATTGTTTTGTGTTTTTAAAAATAAAAGACTAAAAAAATTTGTTTGTTAATTTATTTTACAAAATTTGATTTTAAAAACAAAAAACACTTCTTAGGTTTTAAAAATAAAAAACTAAGAACAACTTTGACATGTTTTGTTGTTTTATATTTTGGAGATGATGAAAACACGGTGATAAATTTGTAATTATGTTGAACTTTTATTCTTTGCTCTCCTTCGACTTTTGTGGCTCTGTTTTCTCATTTTGGAGTTGTGTTTTATTTTCACCATCCAACAACTCCATCATCACTCTCCTTCCATAGTTGCGGCCACCCCAGCACGAGAGCTCCTTTCCCAGGACTGGAGCCCCCAATCCGCGACCCAACCAAGCCCTCGCAAAGCTCCGCCGCGACCAAACTCCTCCGTGACAAAGCTCGTCCACCAAGCTCCTTCACCACCCAGCCGTAATCCAGGGCCCGCTACCCAAGATCCCATGCCCCAAATCCGTGACTCGCGACTCCTGACCCAGATCATGTAACACCGCAAAAATTATTTAAAAATTAATTTGAGTTGTATTAGTCATAATTTCAAAAATATGACAGTTGAGCAATGATGAGGATAGCCCAGCGAACGTATTCAAAAAAATATTTCCGTTCTGGGTGTAACATCCCCCAAATACAATTCTATCCTTAAGTCATGGCATTGTACTCGAGAGTTGTTACTTATTAATTTGCGATCTTTCTTAATATTTATAGCAAGATTGATCAAGTTGAGTAGTAACTAATTTGTGGTTCTATTAAATATATACAACAAATAAACAAAACATTTATTTATTTCATAAGTAAGTATAAAAGGCTCTTCTATGAGCTTGAATTCATACATGTTCTCTACTTCATTTACAAATATATACACACCACTAAGTACAAACTAATAAAAACACTAACTACTAAACTACTGTCCAATCCTTTAGTGTAGCAACCTGTAGTCCTCTGGATCAACCTGAGGCGACACTAACACAAACACGTTGGTGAGAGTTACACAATTCTCAGGAGGGCAACTCCCTAGTTACACAATCATAAATGTCCTCGTCATCGCCCTACCCACTTCGTTTATTAGAAAAATGTGATCATGCGAGACAGATTAAATATTCATTTTAAAATTCTAAAATCATCCTTTCGAAGTGGGTAGCTTTTATTATTCAATCACTTAATATACACACATAATACTACTCAATAGCATAGCATTACATTTTGAAATATGCGTGCCCTAGGACATTTGAGGGGGCTTTTTTTCGTGCCTATTAAAGGGGACTTTGCTCATGCTAATAAAAGGGGACCTTCTTCTCCCATTAAAAGGACTTTCAGTCCATTAAAGGGACTTTTAATGCCCATAAAAGGGGACTTCTCGTGCTCATTAAAAGGGATTTTTCTCATGCCCATAAAAAGGGAATTTCCGTGCCTAACCTCATAAATAAGTTCACATGCTCAATTATTCATATTAATATTCTTGTACTCATGCCATACTAGTACAAGATGCCATTATTTCATCAATTTCAAGCATCAATTCATTTTCAGCACAATGGCAGATTTCACATATTCATAGCACAATTTATTTGCACATTAAACAATCAATTCAGAGGCTATAAAAATTTCTCAAGGACACTTCAATGTGTCCAAAAGTTCCCAAATAAATTTCAGGGGAAAAGGAGTTCTCTAAGTATGATAACAAAATTCAACAATTTTAGTGGTTAAAGACCCTCATACTTCTTAGAACCAAATTCTCACAATGTTTAACCCTAGCAAATGATTGAATTAGTTCAAAAGAAAAATCATGGGTATACTTCGAGATGTTGACAATATCCTGTAAAAATTTCAAAGGATAATTCAATCATTTGCTATGTTAATAAAATTATACAAATTTACAGCTTTAGTTCCTCTTATCCAGCATAGAAACCACTTCGGTTTTTGATTTTTTTTAAGCATTAGGAGTCACAATCAGAGCTCAAGAAAATTTGTGGAACTAGCTAGGATGTTGGATACAACATATATTTTTTATAGATCATGAAAATACCCACAATTTCTTCAGAAAATTCGTGTCAGTGCCCAGGATAAAAATCGAAAATCCAGGTAAGGTTCAAAATCTTTTTTCACAAAAGTGATTTCTAACTTCATCCAACCACACCAGAAAAATTAATACATCAATATCCACATATTATCAACCAATTCAACTAAAAACATCAAATTGAATAAGTAGTTAAAACAGAAAAATGGATTTGAAGCAAAAGAGGTTTAAAAGCCCTACTCTTGGAAGCTAGTGTATCCTTGGCTCTTTGATGCTCCAAGATTGATTCCCTTCACTTCAAGGCCACCAATTCAAGTCCCAAACCTTCCTTAGGCAGTGAGTAAGTGAGATGTCAAGGTAAGAAATGGTGAGGAAATGAAATTTCAACGGTTAGTTTGATAGATTATGAGGAGTAGAACAATTTTTGTTAAAGGATCTTGGTGTTTTAGTGAATTTGAGATAGAGTTTTGGGGGTTTTGAAACAAGATTAAAGCTTTGAGAGAAGACAACAATGGAGGGTTGTCTTGGGGGCTTGATGCACGAAAATGATGATGGTGGGGTGATAAGGTTGGTGACTTATATTTATCTTGGTGTAATTGTAGTCAAAGTATGCAATTTTTTCTTTTTAAAAGGATATAATGATATGGATGGCTAGAATTTAATCTTGCTTTACAAGATTAAATCTTAACCTTACATTTAGCTTGAATGGATATACATTATCCATTTATAATGATAAAATATCTTTAGGTGTTAAAATCGCACACGGAAATTTTACTGAACGAGTAAATATCATACTCGATTAAACCAATATTACCAAAAATTAATTCTAAGTATAAAATTATCATTCTCACCTATTTCTAACCTTATTCCCACCTAATTTTAGGCATCTTTGAGCCAACTCAGGGTTTAAGCTCCGAGGCTATCAGGCAGCAAGGTTACTATTCACCCAAAATTTTTTTTTTAAAACGTCCGTCAGGCCACCCTCATCGTCGTTAAACTGTAATATTTTCAAAATTACGATTAACAAAACTCAAATTAATTTTTAAATAATTTTTAGGGTGTTATGCGGGGTGAATAGTAACCTTGCCAGTCCCACAAGCTCGTCAGGAGGAAACCCTAGATTCAGCCCGAGGTGCCCGAAATTAGAAAAACATGGGAATAAGGTTAGAAATAGGTGGGAATGATAATTTTATACTAAGAATTAATTTTCGGGTAATATCGGTTTAATGGTACGTTACCCGTTCGCTAAGATTTCTGTGTGATTTTTAACACTAAAAGATGTTTTAATCACCACAAATGGATAATGTATATCCATTTAAGACATGTGGAAGGTCAAGATTTAATCTTTAAATCCAAGATTAAATCTTAGCCATTCATTCTATTTTCTACCTTTAAGAATTATGTGCTTACATTATATAATATCTAAACCTTACAATAGGATAAACACAAGTCACCTAACCTTATCATTTCTTCTTCCTAATTTCGGCCAGCACTCAAAGAGAAATACCAGCCTCCATTTTCATTCCTTGAGGGTTCCAAACTTGCAACCTCAAAAAACCTTAGTTTAGAATTGTTAAAACTACCAATTTCCTTCACAAAACTTCATTTACACCTCAAGCCCTACAAATTCAACCGATTAAAATCTTTGTTCCTCACCAAACCTTACCTTGCTACCTCACTCTCTCTAGGTTAAGAAGGATTTGGAGTTGATTTGGGGAACTTGGGGGTGGAAGGAAGCTACCTTGGAGCACCTTGGGACCAAGGATCCATTAGATCACCAAAAGTAGGGTTTTCTTTGCCTTTTCTCTTCAAATTTATTCTGATGATTTTGATTGAGCTGGGTCCGAAATTTTTGATTCTATTAGTTGAGAATACATTGATATTGATGTGTTAATTTTGCTGGAGTATTTGGATGAGGTTAGAAGTCATTTTTGGGAAAAAGATTTTGAACCTTGTTGCTGGATTTTCGATTTTTACAGGCAGTCACTAATCACGAATTTTCTGAGAGAATTGTGGACAATTTCATGAGCTAGAAAAAATATATGTTGAAGCTAACATCCTAAGATAGTTTCACAAATTTTCTTGGGTTCTGATTTAGACTCCTAATGTTTTAAAAAAAATCAGAAACTGAAGTGAACTATGTGCTGCCTGGATTATTAGAACTGAAGCTATAAACTTTACTAATTTTATTACCATATCAAATGATTGAATAATCACCTGAAATTTTTTCAAAGTGTTGATAACACCTTGAAGTGTAATTGTGATTTTTCTTTTGAGTTGATGTAATCATTTGCTAGGTTAAAAATTATGAATTTTAAGCTCTTAGCTGAGTTTAAGTGGCTTCTAAACACCGAATTTGTCTAATTTTGTTAACATAGTTAGAGAACTCTTTTTGCTCTGGAATTTTTATGGAACCTTGTGGATACATTCAAATGTCTTGGATAATCTTTATGGCCTCTGAATTGATTGTTTGATAAGTAAATAAATTTGTGCTACAAAGGTATGAAATCTGCTATTGTGTTGGAAATGCAAAAATCTTTAAATTGATGAACTAATGGCATTTTGGTTCTAGTATGACATGAAGACTTCATGTTAACTATTTGGCCATGTGACTTGTGACATATAAATGCATGCTAGAGGTAATAGAGAGTGGGTTATATGAGGCATGATTAAAATTTTATTGTGAATAAAATGTCTACATGTGCTTTTATGCATGCATTTGGGAAAAAGAAAGAGAATGTATAAATTTCAATCATACATGTTCTGACATATAGACAAAACAGAAACAAGACTTGGATTGAATTAGGGGAAGAGAAAAGAGAAACTTGCCCAAATTTATTTTGAGTCAGGAGATATCGGCTAGGAATAGATCTATGTGTGATTTAGAAATGAAAAAAAATGAAGTTCGATGATCACGAATAGGAATGAGCTCGTCCCAAGTCTATTTCCTTTAAGTGGTGTGATCCACTATAAATACCATTTGGTATAAACTATCTATTGTGAAATTGTCCACAGCAAATACCCGTTGGGTATAAACTAAGTCTTTCCTATGTCAATGAAAAGAGAAAAATACATGATTTGATTTTTTTGTGGCCACAAGTGAACAAAGGTCACTTTGAAATAATTTTATTGCGATTATCATATGCATACTCATGTTATTCTGATTTGTTTGCTTGGGATGATTTACTAGTCGTTGGAACATTATGATATATGTGCACTAAGTGATTGATTATTAAAAGCTACCCACTTCGGCGGGATGATTTTAGAACTTTAAAATGAACCCTTAGTCTATATTGCATTATCACATTTTCCTAATAAACCAAAGTGGCTGGGGCGATGACGATGACATTATGATTGTGTAACTGGGAGTTGTCCTACTAATAATTATATAATTCTCACCCCCATGTATTTGTGTTTCCATGTCGCCTCCAGGTTAAGTCAGATGACTATGATGCTACTAAAAAGAGCTTGAATTGCAATAGTGTAGTAGTTAATGCTTTTATTATGTTGTATTTAGTGGAATGGATATGTATGTAACTATATTAGAGAAGAGATATGTACTAAAGCTCATAGAGGAGTTTCCTTTTGTACTCAACTATGTATTAAATAAATGTCGTGTTTCTTTGTTATATATTTTAATAGAATTGCGCTTAGTTATTACACACATTAGTCGAGCTTGCTATAGATACTTAAGAAATGTCCGCTAAATAATAAGTAACAACTCTCGAGTACGACATCATGACTTAAGGATGAGGTTGTACTTGGGAGGATGTTATAGATCCGCCATGATTCACGGCCCACGACCCACTCGTCATCCTCCGTGTTCACCACCGTGAGTCCTTCCCACTTTCTTTCTTTCTTTGCTTCTCTCTTACTCAAGCCATTGCTTTGTTGTTGTTTCATATTGTTGTTGTTGTTGTTGTTGACAATCTCGGTCATAATTCTTCAATGTGTTCATAGTTTACATTGTGGCATTGTTGGGTTTATTTTGCTGTCAAACATTGCCTAATTTCTTGGGTGTTAGCTTTGAATGGTTGTTTGGTTGTTAGCTGTTCAAACATGGCCTAGTTTACACTGTGGCATTGTTTGGTTTATTTTGAATGATTGCCTTTGGGTGTTACCTTTTTGGGTTTGTTTCTTTTTATTATGGGCAAAGTATTATTCAGGTAGTTTTTGTTCTTGTTTGTTGATTAGCTTGATTTCTTGGGAATATGCTAATTTAGATGGTGTATTTTGATGAAGAGCATCGTGATCTTTGAGGTTAAATCATCCTGATAGTTGAGTTCCTTTGTCGCTATTCATTGTGACACGAATATGATTTTGTAAATTGGTGTTTATAGCATTGTTCATGTTTAGTAGTTGTGTATACTGCTTTAAATAGCACCCATATAGAAAATATTATAGATGTTCATGATTGTGGAGTGAAGTATATAGCATTGCCATTTGATTTTAGTAGCATGTAGTCTTTTGAACCATTACCTGACAGAGAAGATACTTGGTTTAATTTTAGCTTTAGATTTTGGGATTTTAGAAGTAAGCCCTTTTCAGTATTTATGGACCAATGAAATCAAATGGCAGGAACCTATAAAGCACATGCAGACCCTTTGAAAATTAATTAGTTAGATAAGATTTTGTATTGTAACTGTGTTTTGTTTCATGTTTTTGCTATTTGATGGTGGAAGGCTTGATATTAATCATTTCATGTTTTTAGTTATAATCCCCTCAATATCTTCTTATTTTTATATATCCCTTTTTGTTGATTTGTGATCACCATTGTAGATGGAAAATGAGAAAAAAAAGTCTTCACTTTGGCCCTATTCATTTGTCAAAATCTTTATAGACGTTATGGTTGATGAGGTTAAGAAGGGGAGTATGAGGAATAACATGTTTTTTGTAACACGTTGAAAATTATTTAAAAATTAATTTGAGCTTTATTAGTCATAGTTTCAAAAATCTAACATTTTAGCAATGATGAGGGTGGCCCAATGGACGTGTTTAGAAAAAAATTTCAGGCTTGGATGAATAGTAATCTTGTGGGCCCCATGGGTCCGTCGAGACAGTCAAAACCCAGATCCTGAACAGGAATGTCTGGACTGAGAAAAAAGAAGGTTAAGGTTAGAAATGATAATGAATGAGAAGTTATACCTATAATTAATTTTCGGGTAATGTTTGACTACCCGGATGATGTTTTACCCGTTTGGAGAGTTTGATATGCGGTTTTTAACACCGTACAAGTTACTTGGTGGCCAAGTAACCTTTACCAACCACTTTATGCCAAGTAGATGGCAAGAATTGAAACTTGAAAACTAAGTTTTAATCATGACCTTTCATTTATTATACTTTACTCGGGAGCCAATATTTCATCCGTTCGGTAAAATTTCATGTGCGATTCCTAACAGAAAGATAGTTTAGTCTTTGTAAAAGGATAATGTTTATCCTTTAGAGCCAAGTGTAAAGATAGGATTTAATCTTGAATTACAAGATCAAATCCTAGCCATTCATCTTGTTTTCTTGGTCAAAGAGTATAGATTTTATATTAAACAATTCTTACAACATAATCTAAACCATTTAAAGCCACCAAATCTTCTCCTTGAAGCCAAAAATTTCTTCTTCTTCAAGCTCATTTTCGTGCAGCCTCCATTCCCATCTCAAGAGAGCTCAAGCTTTCATTCAAATGCCTAAACTCCTAGCCTAGACTTGATAAAATCATAAACTTCCTTCACCAAAGTTATTCTACACATCAATACCTACAAATCTAACTGATTAAAATCTCAAATCTCTATCAATCTTCACCTTGATACCTCACTTCCTCACTAATTTCATAAGGGTTTGGGTGTAATTTGGGAGCTTTGAAGTGGAAGGGATCAATCTTGGAGCAACTTGGAGCCAAGAATCCTTTAAACACCAAAAGTAGGGCATTTTAAACCTCTTGTACTTCAAATTTGTTTTTTTGATTTGCTTACTAATTTGGCTGAATATTCTTAGTTGTATTAATTGATGATATATGGATATTAAAGTATGAATTTTGGTGGAGTGTTTGGATGATGTTGGAAAATCCATTTTGACAAAACAAGTTTTGAAGCATGTGCTGGAATTCTAGATTTGTATTGGCAGTTATAAATCATGAATTTTCTGATATATTTGTAGATATTTTTATGAGCTAGAAAAATTATATGTGGAAGCTACATCGTATACTAGTTCCACAATTTTTCTTGAGCTCTGTTTTTGACTCCTAATGCCTTAAAAAAAATCAAGAATCGAAATAGTATCCATGTTGTCTGGATTATTGGAACTAAAGCTATAAACTTTGCTAATTTTATTACCACATCAAATGATTGAGTTATCACTTGAAATTTTTACAAGGTGTTGAGGACATATTGAAGTCCAATATGAATTTTTGTATGATGTGATATGTTCATTTGATTGGGTAATAAAATTGGGGACTATGGCGGTTGGCTTGGAAATAGAGGGTTGTGACCTCCAAATTTGTCTAATTTTGTTAACATAGTTAGAGAACTCTTTTTGCTTGGAATCTTATGGACATATTGAAGTGTCTTGGATAATTTTATAGCCCTAAATTGATTGTTTGATGTGCAAATAAATTTGTATTACAAAGTTATGAAATCTGCCATATGCTGGAATTAAATCCAAGTATTGATTTGATGATATAATGACATTTGGTTCAAGTATATTGTGTATGAATGCATGCTAGTGACTTAAAGGTTGGTTTATGAGTCATGATTGAAATCACATTGTGAATGATATATTGAATTAAGTTCTATACCCATAAGAACCATAAGATCCTCTCTGACTTGTCGAGGCAAATAAAGAAACATGAAATCATCTTTGACTTGTTAGGGCAAATAATGCAACATAAGATCCTTTCAACTTGTTGCGGACAAATAGAGAGGCTGAGATCCTTTTCAACTTGTTGAGGGAAAATAGAGATAGATGAGGTCCTCTTCGATTTATCAAGGGCACTTAAAGATAATTTTCCTATATTGGGCATCTACATAATTGTATCATATATGAATCATTTTGTTTACCATTATTTACTATGATTATGAGCTCATGATAAATGTGTACCAAGTGATTGATTTTTTAAAAGTAACCTACTTCGGAGAGATTATTTTGAAATTTAAAAATTGACAGTTATTATGTAATGCATGATCACCTTTTTCTTAATAAACTGAAGTGGCTGATGATGACGATGATACGAATTTCAGGATATATTTTACGCCTCCTGAGAATTTAGAATTCTCACCCTATGTATTTGTTTTTCCATGTCATCTCCAAGTTTATCCAAAAGACAGTGGGTGTAACACCCAATAATTAACCGAATACACCTAGGTTGTATCTGATTAATTACTAGACTTTACTCTTTACTTCAGTTCTTTCATCATACTTTGAAAATACTTAGTGAAATTACGAGCCATTTTTTTTAAAACATAATTGAAAACGTGAGCCGCACATAACGTGAACAATAATCGAAATAAAGCGAATAATGTGCAGATATAGCATGAAAAACACATCATATTGGCTCCATCATATAATATCCATAATTACATAACACATAGGTAGTTTGCCTACTAACAGAATAAGACTAGGTGTAGGTAATCTAACAAAACAAATAATATATGGATAGAAGGACATCCATTAATGGCACCTAGTAATAACACTCAGGGATAGGGATAGATATATGAAATATACGAGTGAAACTAGAGGATCAAGTTCAGCTACCAGGTGAAGGCCTCAATGTGATTCACGAACGCTTCCTCCGTTTCTTGAAGACGAGATGGAAAGAAAAATAGAGGGAGTGAGAAACTTATAAAAAGAATCTCAGGGTATTCACCTCATGATGCATTATGTCATCATCATCGTCCCCAGGAACCTCGGGTTTCTTTATGAAAATGTGAGCATATTAAGACTCATTTATTAATCTTCGAAAATATACTTTATCGAGGTTTATCGTTTTAATCATGCATCTTATAATGCAATATAACTTAACATGTCATATTTATAATGAACTTTTCCTTTTATCAACACATCTTATAATGCATCATAAACTTAGCATGTCATGTTTATAATGAACTTTTCCTTTCATCAACACATCATATTCCTTATCTTCATATCATAATAACATGCATAGAAGAACATCATATTTCTCATCATCATCTCATAAAATGCTATGCACAGAAGAACATCATACCATAATAGCTATGCACAAGACATGGTGCACATATTTCATTCCTTTAGTGTCCTAGGTGACTTAAAATCTTGTCATCATCATCATTATTTTCCTTGGGGCTACCCTATACTTCACCCTTTGGGAGTAATCTAGGTTATGAGCTCATACCTTGCTAGTCGTCACCAGCACATACTTATCCCTTTTGATAAGTAAAATTTCGTCTCTACCCTTTTGAGAGAACGGACTAGGGGGCAAGAATCACCTTTCACTGCCTATAGTTTGATTGGTCCAAAGGATCATTTTCATCACCTTTTCACCACCTATAGTCTGATGGGTCCAAAGGGTCATTTCCTCATATATTTTAAGTCACCTTTAAGTCTTTGCATGTTATATCATAATACAATTCTCAATTCATAATCATTTATAATTTTCTCGTTTATAGTCTTATTCTGGAATAATATATATATCAACTATAATCATGCATCCGGGAGATTCCTAGGAAAGAGATGTGGGTCACAAATGGAAATGCTTAAATACTAAGTCTTTCCTAGCCAGAACCTTTCCAAATTACACTTTTACAGGAATATACTTTCTTCCAGCAACAAGGGTAAATTTTTAAGTAACAAAGAATATTTCATTATTTCATGTATAAGCATTCTCATTGTTTGCAACAACAACTTAACATGCAAGCCTAGGAATCATTCAATGACGTCAAATACTTAATAAGCATCAAATCACTACATAGACTTATCATTTAAAACATCAAAGAGGCATCATCATAAATCCTTATCGAAAGCTCTTAAACAACTGAAACTCTAGAATCGGGCAACCTCAATTATTGAACTAATTAATTATGCATCTAAGGGATTTATTACCATCAATTATAAGCCTTAAGAACATTATTAGACTATATGAGGCAGCATATAAAAATCATATTTAAAGCTTTACGTTGCTTTATGTAGTTAATTTCACTTCTAACATGCATAGAATTATTCCTTATCAATAAACATAATTATCACAACTTCAAACATATCAAATCATAGTAATACTAACTCAGATCAGTGCTGAATCATGAACCTCACATAATTGCTTAATATCTTATTTTAAGTACATGCAAGATATTAGTTTCTCGTAATATCATTTTAAGCCTTAAAACTCTTTTAGAAACTAATTCTTTTTGGTAATCTTGAAAGAAATTATAGAACCAACTCAGTAGCTATTTAAAAATTACTTTAGGCCTACCTTAATCATGAGGTCAATTTATACATTGAAAGAATGTTCATGATTAAAATTCTCACTTAAGATAAAAGGAGCAAGTCTTGAGCTTTTAAAGATTTAGGTGATACTAGAATCATAAACATGCTATGCAACCTCATTTTAATCTTATCTTTATAAGGTGATAACTTGGAATTGTAAACATGATGCAAGAAACTAAGGCGGTAGTCGCACTGGACCAGGAGAGGGAGAAGAGAATCTTAATAAAAGAAAATAAGAAACCCAGCGCGATAGTCGTCCTGGACCGGTGAAGGGAGAAGAGAATTCTTATTAAGCTCCAACTCAAGACTTCTTAAAGAATAAATTCTTTGACTCCAATAATCTTAAGGAAATATGCATCCTTAGGATACTACCATTTTTCAACTTTGCTTGTGATATTTGGGCAAGTCTTTGAGCTCTAGGATCTTTAGGTGATGACATAAAATAAACATGTCATGCGTTGATTCTTTTAGCCATTATAAAATAAAGTGAGAGCATAAAATAAATATGAGATGCATCCTCTTTATTATCTTTGAAGATTAAGTGACAACTTGAAACATAAACATGAAATGCAAGCTTGGAAATTTAAACATGAATATGCAAGTTCATTTATTCATTCTTGAGAATTTAGTGATGACATAGAAAGTAAACATGGTTATGCAAGGCATAAACTTAAACATGGATGCAAGTTCATTTTATTTCTTTACTAGAGCTCCTCCAAGACTTTAGAGAAATATAAATTCAACCCAATATATCTTAGCAAGACAAAGTGAAAAATACATCTTTCAAGTTCTAAACTCAAGATCATAAAAACATCATAAAAATATTATTCTTTAAAGTTTTGCATCAAGTGGAACTTTCAAGCTTTAGAGGCCTAACTTGTGATGGATTCACAACCCACCCTCAAGGTCCTCATCATCAAGCCATCATCTTAGTCCCACCTAGGCCATATGGCCGAATTGTTCAAGAAAAAGGAAGAAGAAAACCAAATGGAAAAACTAGAGAAAATCCATGAAATCATCATTTTGAACCAAGAACAACACTTAGCAAAGCATAGAAATAAACTTAAAAACAACTCCCTACCTAATTTGATTGAAGGAAAGGAATAGGACTTGGTTTCCTTGAGTGAAATAAAAGAAAATCTCTTTGAGAAATGGGAGTAGAAATTTCGGCCAAGGAGGAGGAAGAAAGAAAGCTTTTGGTGCTCCTAAAACTAGAATTTGTGTAAGTTATGAGCAAGGCTTCCAAGGCTCCTCAAGTAAGCATATTTATAGAGGAATTCAAGCTCATGTATGATAAGAGGAGGAGGCATAATTTTCGGATTTTTCATGGGGAACAAAGGGAGGAAAATCATTTCTTGTTTAAGGCATGTTTTATGCCATGTTTTAGGGAATTTTTTGGCATTTTGTTTTAGTGTATTATCTTGCAATAATTCTAATGATTATGGCTGAATTATTTCGTGCATTACAGCCTCATAGAAGAGGGTTTTGTGTGTTCCATATATTATTTAGGTGTAGGCAAGATATTCATGCAATTTAGAGAATTTACGGTTAAGGGTTTAGGTGAATTAGTAAGCAATTTGAGTGTTTTAAAGCAATTTTAGGTTCTAATCAATTTAAATGAATAATTTTGACTCTAGATTAATAATTAGAATTTAATAAGCTTTAATTTGAGCCTAATATTGCTTAGGTTTCGTTAGACGAATAAAATCTCAAAATTTGTAAAACTACAAGAGAGGGGCAAAACGGTCATTTTACTTAAAAATTGCCCGAGACCACCCGAGCTTAACCAATGGTTAATCATGGCTTAAAAACACCTTTTAAAACATTTTAGTGAGGTTCGGGCTAAGTCGGCACGCAATCGGGTTAAAACGCGGGGGGCGTTTTGGTCATTTCGCGTCGAGAGCTCAAAATTATGATTCTTCTCCTCTATTAACACACATAACACAAACAATCCCTTATTATTATCAAAACATCCCCTTGAGGATGGGTGGGGCCCACGATCCTCATTTTCTAAGTAAAATAACCTCAGGGCATTTTGGTCATTTTACATGTATAGAAAATTGGGGTTTGCAATACTTGCACGAATTGCTCCTAACTTCTTTTCTAACATTATATTCCTTTATTAAGGATTGTTTGGTCTCAAATTTTATATAATATTTACCTACGGAATTCCTAATGACAGTAAAAATTACAGGAAAATTGGGCGTACACAGGCCGCTACAGGGAAGAATAAAGTGGAATTGCAGGAGTTAGTAGCGGAAACCTTGTCTCGTTGTACTTAAGTATATGCATATGTCTGGAAATATAAAAGATAACATATGTACTATAAAGCTCTTAGAAGAACTTCCTTTTGTACTTGACTTGTATTAAATATATACGTTGTTTCTTGCTATATATGTTGATAGAACCATGAGTTAGTTAATACATGATTTACCGATTTGCTATAGATAATTAAGAAAGACCTTAGAATTTATAAGTAACACTCTCGAGTACGATACCATGACTTAAGGATGAGGTTGTACTTGGGAAGATGTTACATTTTCACCTAAGGTGTGGCAAGCCATCTTACAAACCCTTAATCAAAGAACGTGAATATGACATGAAACAAATTAAGTAGAAATTTAATAGGTTAAGGCAACAACATGGAATATTTTCTTAGTTGCCAACAAAGTGGATTTGGATGGGATGCTAAAACTAATACTGTCACTGCTATAAAAAAAGTTTGGTCAACTTACATTCGAGTATACGTTTAGATAGAAGTTAGCATGTTTATTCATATTTATATATTTTGAGATTTAGCATACATAATTTTTTACTTTTCTTATAGGCACATCAAATGCCTACACCTTTTAAGAAGAAAGGTTTAGATAATTACAAACTCGGGTGATATTCAATAAAAGTAGTGCAACAGGGTGCTTCATCATCCATCTACTCAAGATCCACCCAACACGGATGATGAATTTGAGCTTGATAATAAATTTTTGCATGACAGGGTTCATGTAAATCTAGATGAAAATGATGAGGAAAATGATAGCCCAGAAATAGAGAGAGTTACCCATAGTGGTAAAAGAACAATTAAAGTTGCTAACCGCAAGTCCAAGAGAGAGAGAGTAGGAGCATCCAAGTGGAAGATGCACTTTAAGCATTCATTGAGTCATCTAAGTTCAAAGCAGAAGCTATGGTTGAGGCGTCTAAGAAGAAAGCCAAAGCTTTAATGGCTAGAACTGAGAGGTATAAGGCAAAGAGTTTAGAAGCCACTAGTTCTATAGCTATATCAGCGAGTACACTATGGCTAGATGTATAACAGAGCTTGAAAAGATGGATCATGTCTCAAATGACTCTTATATGAAGGCAGTGGAAAAATTCAAAGATGCTGATTATGGAAAAACATTTTTAAATATGATTGGGCATAGGAAAAAAGCATGGTTGGATAAACTTGAGTGACTAATTTTATGTATAAATATTTGTGTTGATGATACTTATTATGTATGTGTTTTTTAAATATATGTGACTGGTTTGTTTTGACATATTATTTTGTTGTTCAAAACGATATGTAATAGTTAATATTAGTACTTATTGAAATGCATGTTATGTTTAATGTCAGGTTCAATTGTGATGGAAATTGATAATCATTTGCAATGAAAGTATCTTAGAAGATACTTTTGAAATATCTTCATCCTCATCTATTCAAACGATGATGAATTTGAATTTGCTGAACTATTGTTGCTAAATTTGATTGCTGATTATGAGTATCAATTTTATAATAAAATTCCTGTTAGAATATTGGCATTAAGTGGTCAAGAATTTTTTAGTGAGCTTTTGAAGGAATTGGAATAGTTTGCTTTGAATTATTGCACATGGAAAAAACATGTTATGTTGCTTTGTGTGAAGAATTGAGAAGCAAAAATTATTTAGAAGACTCAAGAGGTGTGTTTTTAGAAGAACAAGTAGCAATGTTTTTGTTCATTATAGGACATAATGTAGGTCATAGAATAGCAGATTGATTTCAACATTCAACCCAAAAGTTTCTCATCATTTCAAGAATGTTTTGAGAGCAATTTGTCACTTAGGTAAAGAAATCATAAAGCAAGAATCCACAGAATTGCCTAAGCATATCCAAAATAATCCAAAATATTATCCGTGATTCAAGGTTAGTCCTTTTTCTTTCCTCACATATGATGTTTGGTGCTATTTTCTTTCGTCAAATTAAGATATTAAGCTAAATTTATATGTTATATCATATGTTTGTACTAGAATTGTATTGGCGCGATCGATGGAACACACATAAGTGCATGGGCTTCAACCAATAAGCAAACATCATGTAAAAGTAGAAAGGGTCATCACACAAAATGTTTTGTGTATATGTGACTTCAATATGCTATTCACATATATATATTCTGTTGGGAAGGTAATACTCATGATTCAAAAGTTTTTCTGGATGCACTTACTAATCAAAATGCAAATTTTCCTTGGCTTCCGAAGGTGATATATTTTTATTTGATACCATAATTTTCGTTATGTGTTAAATTGCTCTTTATTAATTGTTATCTAATGATGTTGTCAGGATTCTGTTAATACTTATTCATTGCTTTAGGTTCATTTTATCTTGTGAATTCTAGGTATCCGTGTATGGAGGCTTTCTCCCACCCTACAAAGGTGAAAGATATCATGCACAAGAGTTTCATGGGCGAGGTCGACAAGCTAGAACTGCTAAGGAATTATTTAATTTTAGACACTTTTCTTTAAGAATGACAATTGAGAGATGTTTTGGAGTCTTGAAAGCAAGATTTCCCATTTTGAGGTGAATGCCACCATATAAGCCTTTTAGGCAACGCCTTATTATCGTAGCATGTTGTGTAATTCATAACTACGTGCGTAAGTGGGAATGCGAGATAGATTGTTTAGAGAATGAAAGGATAAGGATCTTTCTGACGTTGAAGCTACAAATGATAATGTAAATGTAGATGTGAATTCCAATAGGGATAACACAACAACATTGACTGAATGCAAGGGAAATGACAAGATATCATGACCAAATTGCAAATTGGATATGGCTATAAGAAAATCAAGCATAGGTTATAAATAGATTTATAAATGTAAATTGACATCAAGTTATGTTAAGACTATTTTTAGAATATGAATTTGTATTAAGACTTTATTTATAAGTATGTATGGAAATTATTATTTATAAACATAATAGTTAAAATTTGTCATTTATAGTAATGCAATTTGCCAAACAATTTTTTATTTTATTAGTTTTAAAAGTTATTTTTTAAAAAAATTATCCAAACAGGTTTTCTATATTTTGTCATTATAAAATTGTTTTTGAAATTACATTGCCAAACAAGTTTTTCTGGTTTTTGGTTTTTAAAAATCGAACTGAAACTTGTTTTCCAAAACAATTTTAAAACATTTAAGAACAAAAACACTTTCAAACAACACCTTAGTTTGCGAAGGATATTTTTTTGCTCACAAGGGAAGAGTAATGCTCTACCCAAAAAAAATTGAAGAGTAATGTTTTAGAGTTTTCTCCGATATACCTATAAAATTTTAAGGTAGTGATATCTTTTAGTTATTTGTGAATAAGAATGAGATATGTTTTCCATTGGCCCAAGCTTTTGGAATCTATCAAATCAAGGATCAAATTACAATCATTTATTATACAAAGGGGTATCGATATACCAAAGTAAATACAATATTTTGGGTAGATTCAAAAAGTTACGAGATTGAAATTATTTTCATTATGATTATAAAGATAATTATTTTTAATATAATTAATTACATTCACATAAAAAATCATTAATTACATAAAAATTAATTCATGTTTAAATATATTAATTTAAAAATATTTATAAAATAATATGTCATGGCCTATCTAGGAATATGACCGGACGTAGGAATTGGGTTAAGGAAGCTTCTAGTAATATGACTAACTAATATGCATAAATATTAAATATGTATTCCAAATGCGTCAAATATAACTAAATTCCAAAATTTTGAAAATGCTTCCACAACACAAATCCTAAGTGTAAAACTGCATAATAATCATAATATGGATCGAAGGCAAACATAACTGATAAAATAAATAACTAGAAGTCAATAAATAATTATAGAAACTATGTATGTCCCAGATTATGCCTACACAATTACTGGAGCACTACTATAACTACATAAACCTATAACAAGCTTCACTCCTAAAGTCACCAAAAGAATGTTACACTACTAGGAGGATCCTATGATGCAACTGAACATGTAGTTGTATTGGAGGGAGGAAAAGAGAAGGATAAGTTCATTAACACTGAGGAGTGAGTCTTCACTCACAACCCGCATGAGACAACAAGAATAAGCCATAATATATATATATATATATATATATATATATATATATATATATATATATATATATATATATATATGCAACTGATATAAAATATTTTTATATTTAAATACAAATAATTGTACTAAAAATAACAATTCAACTAATTCCATAACAATAACTAGTAGAGAAATAAGGGTTGAACAAAATATATTACTTGTGAAGACCATATTTTGTCTAACTTTTTTATTTATTTAATTATTTAATTTTTTCTTTCCTTTTGTCAAAAAAATAAAAAATAAAAAAGGGGAGAGAAAGTATGTTAGCCCAATGCAATCTCTTAGTCTAGGTTCCAGCCATCAGTTTTAACAGTTGTGCCTGCCTTTTGTTTTATTTAATTTCAAGTCCAAAAAAAAAGGAAAAAACAAAAAGAAGGAAAAAACAAAAAGTAGATTAGGGAGTGCTTGACCAACGATGATCTCAGACAAAGGGAAAGAATGCAAGATTGTCTGGGATCAGAGATTGTATCAATTTATCATAGAATCACATCAGAATCAAATCCTTCCAATCCTTTGAATCACGACAAATTGAGATGATCCCTCAATCAGACGTAAGTGTTCCGGTCATGTCCAAAAAATAATTAGAGATAAAAAATTAATTGACAAGTGTGCATAAATATATGGGCTTATCATCAGGGAGGACACGTAGAGATACACAGAAATTAGAGAAGACACAAGGAGAAATATAGAGAGAAGCGTGCGTTTTGTGAAGGTTTGGGCATCTCAAAGAACAGCTTCATGCTACCATTTTTGTTTTTGTCTTACACGTTGTTGTAACACCTAATAATTAACCCAATACACCTAGGCAGGATCTGATTAATTACTAGACTTTACTCTTTGCTTCAGTTCCTTAATCATGCTTTGAAAATACTTAGTGAAATTACGAGCCATTTTTTTTTTAAACATAATTGAAAACGTGAGCGCTTAACGTGAATGATTTAGCAAAATTTAAAAGACACATAGGAATTTACAAACATCACATCATAATATATTAGCTCCATCATACAGCATCCATAATTACATATCATATAGATATTTTGCCTACCAACAGAATAAGACTAAGTGTAGGCAATCTAATAAAACATAAATAATATATGGATGGAAGGACATCCATTAATGGCACCTAGTAATAACACTCCAGGGATAGGGATAGATATCTGAAATATACGAGTGAAACTAGCAGGATTCAAGTTCAGCTACCCTGAGCCTCAATGTGATTCACGAACGCTTCCTTCGTTTCTGAAGACGAGATGGAAAGAAAAATAGAGGGAGTGAGAAACTTATAAAAGAATCTCAGGAGGGTACTCACCTCATGATGCATTGTGTCATCATCATCGTCCCCAGGAACCTCGGGTTATTATGAAATAGTGAGCATGCTAAGATTGATTTATTAAGTTCGAAAATATACTTTACCGAGGTTCGTCCTTTTAATCATGCGTCTTATAATGCATCATAAACTTAGCATGTCATGTTTATAATGAACTTTTCCTTTCATATATAATAACATAGTTATGCATAAAATCACATCATATTCCTCATCATCATTTCATAATACTATGCATAGCAGAATATCATATTTCTCATCATCATCTCATAAATACTATGCATAGCAGAACATCATATTCACATAATGCATTTACTTAGTTTCTTAGGTGACTTAAAGTTACTTTCATCATCATTTTCCTAGGCCACCCTATACTTCACCCTTTTGGGAGTAATCTAGGTTATGAGCTCATACCTTACTAGTCGTCACCAACACATACTTATCCCTTTTGATAAGTAAAAATTTCGTCTCTACCCTTTTGAGAGAACAGACTAGGGGCAAGAATCACCTTTTCACCGCCTATAGTTTGATTGGTCCAAAGGATCATTTTCTCATATATTTTGAGTCACCTTTAAGTCTTTGCATGTTATATCATAATACAATTCTTCATTCATAATCATCATAACATTTTCTCATTTATAGTCTTATGCCGAAATAATATATACCAACTGGAATCATGCATCTGGAGATTCCAGGAAAGAGAGGTGGGTCACAATGGACACGCTTAAATACCAAATCTTTCCTTAGTCAGAATCTTTCCAAATTGCACTCTTAGGAATACACTTTCTTCCAGGAAATATGTCTTTATTTCATGCATAAGTTTTCATTGTTTGCAACAACAACTATAACATACAAACCAGGGAATCAATCAATGACACCAAATTCTTAATAAGCATCAAATCACATTTTAAGTACACATAAATTACTAGCTTCCCATAAAATTTTTACAAAGTTTTAAAACTCCTTTAGAACTAATTCCTTTTGTTAAACTTGAAAGAAGTCATAGGACTTTAGGCCTAAATTAACCATGGGACCGATTTATAACTTGAAAGAATGTTCATAATTAAATCTTTCACTTAAGATAAAAGGAGCAAGTCTTGAGCTTTAGAGATTTAGGTGACATCTTTGAATTATTACCATGCTATGCAACCTTATTTTAATCTTATCTTTATAAGGTGATAGCTTGGAATTATAAACATGATATGCAATTCTATTTCTTTATCTTTAAGATTTAAGGTGATAACTTAAAAATTAAACATGATGCAAGAACTTGTAATATAAACATGATGCAAGACTGGAGCTGGTAATCCGCATAGGAGAGAGGGAGAAGAGAATCTTAAGCAACCGGAGCGCGGAGTCCGCATAGGACCTGAGGGGATGAGAATTACATTTTTTTTTAAGCTCCAATTCTCAAGACTTCTTAAAGAATAAATTCTTTAACTCCAATTATCTCATTTCTTTGCTTATGATTCATAAGCAAGTCTTTGAGCTCTAGGATTTTTAGGTGATGACATAAAATAAACATGCCATGCATTGACTCTTTTAGCCATTATAAAATAAAGTGAGAGCATAAAATAAACATGAGATGCAACTTCTTTATTATCTTTAGAGATTAAGTGACAACTTGAAATTTAAACATGAAATGCAAGCTTGGAAATTTAAACATGAATATGCAAGTTCATTTATTCATTCTTGAGAATTTAGTGATGACATAGAAAGTAAACATGGTTATGCAAGGCATAAACTTAAACATGGATGCAAGTTCATTTTATTTCTTTACTAGAGCTCCTCCAAGACTTTAGAGAAATATAAATTCAACCCAATATATCTTAGCAAGACAAAGTGAAAAATACATCTTTCAAGTTCTAAACTCAAGATCATAAAAACATCATAAAAATATTATTCTTTAAAGTTTTGCATCAAGTGGAACTTTCAAGCTTTAGAGGCCTAACTTGTGATGGATTCACAACCCACCCTCAAGGTCCTCATCATCAAGCCATCATCTTAGTCCCACCTAGGCCATATGGCTGAATTGTTCAAAGAAAAAGGAAGAAGAAAACCAAATGGAAAAACTAGAGAAAATCCATGAAATCATCATTTTGAACCAAGAATAACACTTAGCAAAGCATAGAAATAAACTTAAAAACAACTCCCTACCTAATCTGATTTGAAGGAAAGGAAGAGAACTTGGTTTCCTTGAGTGAAATGAAAGAAATATTCTTGAAAACTTGAAGAAAGAATTCAGCCAAGAGGAGGAGGAAATGAGAGCTTTTGGTGCTCCTAAAACTAGAATTTGTGTAAGTTATGAACTAAGCATCTAAACTATCTTCAAGCATACCTATTTATAGAGATTTTGCAGCTCATAAATGGACAAAGGAAGGAAAGAAATCTGACCAAAAATTAGAGAAAAAATAAAGAAGAAAAATCATTTTGTTTGGTGGCTTAAAACATAGAATCATGTTTCCATGTTTTCATGATTCTTTGTTTTTGTAACACTGAAAAATTACTTAAAAATTAATTTGAGCTTTGTTAGTTGTAATTTTAAAAATATAACAGTTTAACAATGATGAGGGTGGCCCAACGGACGTTTTAAAAAAAAAAAAATTTGGGCCGGTGAATAGTAACCTTGCTGCCTCACAGCCCGCGAGTTAAACCTATTTCGGTATTGAGGTGCCCAAAATTAGGAAAACATGGGAATAAGGTTAGAAATAGGTGGGAATGATAATTTTATACTTAAAATTAATTTTCGGGCAATATCAGTTAATCGGTATTGTTTACCCGTTCGTGAGATTTCTGTTAGCTTCTTATATTTAATGAAACTTTCAATGAAAGTTTGCCACTTAACTAGACAAGTGTGTGGCTTAGAAGAAGCCACACCATTACTACTTTATTGCAACCAATAGGATGTTTACAAAAATTATTAGACTTATCTTTAAGAAAATAAAACATTTTGTACTTGAAATTATTATGCAATTTGTCATAAACTCATAAAATCAATATCTTATCATTTCCTTCATCAAAATTTCGTCCAGAACACTCCAAGAAGCTCTCCTCCATTGTTCTTCCTCTCAAACTCCATTAACAAACTTGGAGCTTCATAAACCCTAGCCTAAACTTGATAAAACCTCAAGATCTCTTCACAAAACATGTTCTACACCTAATTCTCTACCAATCTAACCAACAAAATTTCCATTCCTTATCAAAACCTTGTCTTGTACCTCACACCTCACTGATATCAGAGGGTTTGAAGTTGGATTGGGAGCTTTGGAGGAGAAGGAAGCAAGCTTGGTTAATCTTGAAGCCAAGGAGCTAATAGGTTACTCAAAGTAGGGTTTTTCTTGCCTTCTCTTGTCAAATTTGTTCTGATCGTTTGGGATGAGTTATGTCCGAAATTTCTGGTTATATTGGATGATATTATGTTGATCATGTAACGCCCTGGACGAGGCAGGGAGTGATCGTTGTTAGAAGGCACTACAAGGAGCGGCTCCTGCCTCCAGCGAGGGGTACATGAATGAACCGATTACACACCCGAATGAGAGGATCTTGAGTCTGGATAGGTATGGGACTATACAGTGAGGGAAGGCTTATATGAATTGATTGTACTACCTATGCCAAAAAAAGATGCATCTTTCTTTTCGGAGCCTATCACGAAAGAACTCACAGTAGCGTGCTTGACTTGGTAATTTTGGGATGTGACCTCCTGGAAGTTTTCCCAGGAAGCGTGTGAGTGAGGACAAGCACGCTGAAAGACCATGTTGGTGGTGGCAGCGGATCCATAAAGCGAGGGACGTTACAAATGGTATCGAGCCTGCACCTCTCCCAGGATTGTGGTTCCTGGGACGAACCAAGCGGAAGCGGTGGGCATGTAACGCCGGGACGAGGCAGGGAGTGATCGCTGTCAGAAGGCACGGACAAGGAGCCCTGCCTCCAGCCCAGGGGTACATGAATGAACCGATTACACACCCGAATGAGGACTTGAGTCTGTATAGGATGGGACTATACAGTTAGGGAAGACTTATATGAATTGATTGGTACTACCTATGCCAAAAAAAGATGCATCTTTCTTTCGGTAGCCTATCACGAAGAACTCACAGTGAGCGACCACTGGGTAATTTTGGGATGGGTACCTCCTGGAAGTTTTCCAGGAAGCGTGCGAGTGAGGACAAGCACGTTGAAAGACCAGTTGTTGTTGTGGGGATCCATAAGAGCAGGGACGTTACAAATGGTATCGAGCCTGCACCTCTCCCAGGACTGTGGTTCGGGACGAACCAAGCGGAAGCTGGTGGGCATGTAACGCCCGGGACGAGGCAGGGAGTGATCGCTGCGAGAAGACACGGACAAGGAGCGGCCCCGCCTCCAAGCGGAGGGGTACATGATGAACCGATTACACACCCGAATGAGAGGGATCTTGAGTCTGGATAGGTATGGGACTAGACAGTTAGGGAAGGCTTATATGAATTGATTGGTACTACCTATGCCAAAAAAGATGCATCTTTCTTTCGGAGCCTATCACGAAAGAACTCCAAGTTAAGCGTGCTTGACTTGGGGTAATTTTGGGATGGGTGACCTCCTGGAAGTTTCCAGGAAGTGTGAGTGAGGACAAAGCACGTTGAAAGACCATGTTGGTTTGTGCAGTCGATCCATAAATAGGAGGGACGTTACTTTTCATTCTTTGGATTTTTGTGTAATAATTTTCTGACTTATTACTCAATAATTTCGTGCATTACAGCCTTGTGGAAGAGGATTTTGTGTGTTCCATGTAAGGTGTAGAGAATTTGCGGTTAAGGGTTTAAGTGAATTACTAAGCAATTTGGGTGTTTTAAGCAATTTTAGGTTCTAATCAATCTAAATAAATAATTTTGACTCTAGATTAGTAATTAGAATTTAATAAGCTTTAATTTGAGCCTAAAATTGCTTAGGTTTCGTTAGACGAATCAAAAATCTCAAAATTTGTAAACTTACAAAGAGGGGCAAACGGTCATTTTACTTAAAAATTGCCCGAGACCACTGAGCTTAACCAATGGTTAATCATGGCTTAAAAACACCTTTTAACACATTTTAGTGAGGTTCGGGCTCTAGCGGCACGCAATTTGAGTTAAAAAGTTAAGGGCGTTTTGGTCATTTCGCGTCTGAGCTCAAAATTAGGATTTTTCTCCTCTATTAACACACATAACACAAACAATCCCTTATTAACATGAAAACATCCCCTTGAGGATGGGTGGGGCCCACGATCCTCATTTTTGAGAAAATAACCTCAGGGGCATTTTGGTCATTTTACACAGAGAAAATTGGGGTTTGCAATACTTGCACGAATTGCTCCTAACGTTATATTCCTTTATTAAGGATTGTTTGGTCTCAAATTTCATATAATATTTACCTACGGTAATTCGGTAATTCCTAATGATAGTAAAAATTATAAAAATTGGGCGTTAATTGTCCCACTTGTTGTTGTGTGATCTTTTAAATCATATTTTGGTTTGCCCAAATCACCACTAGAATTGTCACTTCAATCATTCCATCACTTTGTATAATCCTACCATGAACCAAAGAAAATGGGGAGAGGGAGAGAGTAAGAGAGAGAAGTCGTTCGGGCTACCTTACCCCGCCATCGCCTCCGACGTGCGGTTGATGCCACGTCACGCCGCCTAGCCCGACACCATTGCACCAAAGACTCGCTCACTGAGATGAACCATTGCCAGGAGAGCCCCTGCGCTGCGCCACCCGAACCCACGTCTCCTCCCTAACTCATGAAATGGAGGTTGTCGACGTTGCTCTTGGTGACGAACCCAATCCCGTGCCCCTCATCTAACCAGTGCCACCCCAAGCTCCCCCTCTTCCCTTTACGTTGTCCATCGCGCCGCCTCCTTTAGTCTCTGCACTTATTTCCTTTTGTGTGTCATAATGGTTTGGGACTTAGGCTCTATTTGGATTGGTGGAAGGGGATGGAATGGGTTAAAGTACCATTGTTTGGATACAAATTACTTGAATAAATGGTATGAAGGCAATGAAACCAATTCCATCCAATCCCACCAATTTCCCTCATCTAGCTTCCCTCTAATTTGGGGTGTATAGGATGAAACCGCCCCCTTCAACCAATTTTTATGCAATCACCACTCTATCCCCTTCACCCTCTTATTCTTTCTATTGTGGGCTTCCAGCCATTATTCTTCATAGCTTCATTGCCCTCACAAAACCTCCACTTAGCGCTTCTTGTTTGGGCAAACCCTTTCCCTCTCAACCACAAATGGCCATGTACGCCATGCTCCGTCATGCATCCTCCGCCACTCTACCTCTGGCGTTGCGCCAACTTGCATTGTCATCTTTGCCTTCCAGAACCTTCCATTTCCTTAATTAGGACGCTTGCGTGTTGCCAACTTGATCATGAATGCTGGGCCCAGCGGAGTCTTCTTGGAATGCAAAATGGACATGGCCACGATGGTACCCGAAAAGATATGTATATGCGTTGAGTGCTGAAATCAAAAAGGGACTTTTTTTTCGGTCATGTTCAAAAATGGACTTCAACTTCGCATAAGAAAAGCATGTATATATATAGTGCTAATCAATGGCCTTATTATCTCCAGGAGTTTAAGATAAGACCAAACTCATCTTATTATTTTTCATGTTAAAACAACTAAATTGTAACATATTTATCATAAGGGTAATTATGAAAAAATAAATTATAATTATTTTGATTCTATTCCTTTCCATTTTGTTATCCAAACATTGGAGTGATAATCATACTCCATTCCATCTTTAATAATCCAAACAATGGTGTGAGTATTCGTTCCATTCCATTCAACTTCATTATATTCTATTCACTTTATTCTATTCCGCCCCATCCACCATTATTTATCCAAACAAAGCCTCCTGGATTAGGTTCGTTGCTTATTTGGGCTTTTTATTTTGTTATTATTAGTTTTGTTTTCAAGGAGTTTGGGTTTGTTTGGGTTGTTTTTTTTTTTGTGAAGCTTTATATTTGGGCTGGTTTTATTTGGGTTTTCATGTTTTTGGGCTTGTTTGGTTTGGAACTCTTTTTTTGTTTTCTTTTTTGGTGTTTTGTTTTATTTGGGATTGTGGTCTAGAGTTTATTTATTTATTTATTTATTGTTTGTGGGTTGTTTGTAAGTTTTTTGGGTTTTTTTTTTGTTTTGTTTTGTCTTAGGATTTTAGTGAGTTTTTTCTAAAAGAATGTTTCAAAAAAATTGTTTTTCTTTCATCCACACAATAATCAACAAATGTGATTAAGAAGTCAGTGCTTCTTTCATAAGTGTTGCATTGTAAGGGTTCACTAAGTAGCCTAGCCTTAAATCCTATGCATAAATGGATTTATCTTTTCAAACAATTTACTAGTCAAAACCATTTTTCACAAATAAAATCAATCAACACACTTCTTTTTTTTTTTTTTTCTTTTAATTAAAATTCACCAAACACACACTTATTTTCTATAAGAACGATGTGGCTTTGGGTTCCTCATTGCACTGAAGGATACGTTGTAGCCAACAACTATCAAGCCCAATTTTTTTTTATAAAATTTGTTCTTTAAGTTTTGTTTTAATTTTTTTTTCTTTTTTTTCTTTTATCTCTTTTTGTAAATGTATACTTGTTATAATTTTTGGGGAAAAATTAAATATTTTAAAGTTATGAATTAATTTGCATAGTAAACTCTAGGGTAACTGTATTGATATGAATATATTAAGGGTATAGTGAGATTAAGTTTTCATCATTCCCTAATCATAATTAGACTTCCAAATCTCAAATCTTTTTTTTTTTTAAAAAAAAAGACCAGTTTTGCAAATTAAAAGGTTTTCCAATTTTAGCCAAGAATTAAAATTGGTGGTGACTCCTTTTTTAAATTAGTTGTCATTTTTGTCGTGATGCCTCCGGGACATCATGATTTACATCTCATTGGGACATTTAAAGAGTCAAGCCAATTGGAATGAATTATGCAAATAAATAACTTTATAATATCTATTTTTCCCCTTCAAACTGCTTCTTTTTTCTTTTCTTTTATAAGTGTGTCCTTTTTGCTATCTGTACATAATTGTTTTTTTTTTGTTTATCTTATTTGTAACGCAAACCTTAGGATAGATGAGCTTTTATACATGTGTTTGGGCTGTGTTTTGTAGGAATATGTATGGTATTTTCGATCAAAGATTGGCATGCTCCTCACATATTATGCACATTTGACAGAGGCTATCACTACCTTGTCAAATTAGAAATTAATTTATGCTAAGCTTTACCAAGAAAATGTAATAAAATGGCACAACCTAGGTTATCTCTCAAGAAGGTTTTATCACTTAGTTAAGGAAATGTAGGGGTTTTGAAGAATAAGAAGAATTAAGCAATTTAAATTAAAGATAATAGCAACAGAGAAGAAAGCACTAGTGCAAGGTATTCCTAGGATTATAATTAATTATCATTGACCAAATATTGAATCCATTAGTGGCTATCAGGAATTAATTACGAACAATTTTAATAGTGATCAACTGATCCTAGAATTTGATCAATGCAAATAACCAATAAACGAGATATCAATTTATTTAGAAATTATAATGATTTAAGGTATCAATTGCTATAGCCTAGCCTCCAATTGGAAGGTTGATTCTACTGTTTCCTCAAATATAAACCAATAAATCTATCAATTTATGCCCAAAATGTTTCTCTAAACAATGATCACCAATTTAGTTATTCCATAAAAATTATAGCAATTATCACAACAATTATAGGATAGAAACTGAGAATATTGAGAAAACTAATACGTTAGTGACTTTAAAAGTGAACTTTCTAACTAAGAATGTGAAGAAAATGCATTAAGGAAAGCTTTTCAAAAGAGACAAGGAAATAAACTAAAAGTAGAAATAAAATAAGAGATGAAGGAGAAGAGAGATACCTCAAGAGTTTTCATACTGGTTCGGCCAATTGTACATAGTTTAAACAAGTTGAGTTTCACTAAACCCTTCTTAAACCAGAGAATGAACAAAGATAGTCTTTACAATATCCTTCCCAAGTTCTACCAGTGACCAGGAGACAACCCCTACTATCACAACCTAAGTAGTTATTCACTAGCCTCTTCAAGAACGAGTAGTCTTTATGCCTCTTCAGCTAAGCTGAGTAGTCTTTGACTAGCCTCTCCAAGCTAAACCTGACCAGGAATACACTTTTACTATCACGTTGCAAGTAGTCTTTTGATTAGCCTCTCAAGCTACTGGATCGAGGTTACAAAGGTTTGTGTTTGGGTTTGCAACTCAAACTAACATATACTCAGGTTTCCTTAAGATTTACAAAGAAAGATCTAAGAAATACTTGAATGACTTCTTTCCAACTATTCTTCCTTGGAAGAACATATGAACAATGAAAGAACATAGAAATAATATTTTTACAAGCAAAGGAAATGATTACAAGATGTAATGAGCTTTACAAAAGGATGAGGAGAAATTTTCAGAGTTTTTGCTCTTTGTGTAGCGTCTCCATTTTCTTTAAAAGCACAACATCTCTATTTATAGATGGTCTTCCTTGTGACCATTTCCCTTGATCAGATCTCCAAGTGACACATGTTGATCATCCATTTGTGTCTTAGAACAGTCTAGAAGAGTAGCATGATGGGTGAACTCAAGTTTTTCCTCGGTCTTCAAATAAAACAACAAAAGGAAAGAATCTTTATCCATCAAGAAAAGTATACAAAAGAGCTTTTAAAAATGTTTAACATGGATCAAGCCAAACCTATGGGTACCCCCATGCATTCATCTCAAGTCATTGATGCTGATGAGAATGGTGATAAAGTATCAGAAGCAGTTATTGAGGAATAATTCGTTCACTTTGGATCTTACAACAAGTAGACCTACATTCAATTAAGTGTAGGAATTTGTTCTAGATTCCAATCTAATCTAAAGCAATCATACTTAAATGTTGTCAAAAGGATTTTAAGATATTTATCTGGTATTACTAATCTTGGCTTATGGTACGAGAAAGGTACATCTTATGAGATTGTAGGTACTATGATGTTGACTTTGCTGGAAAGAGTAGAGAAAAACAAGTGATGTGCGTTTCTTTGAAAAGAGCATAATCACTTAGTAATGCAAGAAGCAGAACACCATTGCTCTTTCTATAGCTTATGCTAATATGTGGCTTGGAGTTGCACCCATATGTTGTGGATAAGGAACTAGCTCTAAGATTATCACCTAAAGTATTCCAAAATCCCTATCTTCTGTGATAATACTAATGTTATTAATCTTGCTAAAAATCCTATCCAGCACTCTAGATCCAAGCACATCGATGTTAAACATAATTTTATTCGGATCATGTTCAAATGGGGATGTTGAGTTAATGTTTGTGAATATTGAAGATCAAGTGTCTGATATATTCACAAAACCATTAGCTGAAGATTGTTTTTGTTGTTTGAAAATGCTTTTGAACCTTAAAGCTTTTAAATTTGCATAAACATTCATGCATAAACATCTCTGGGTACTCCCCTTCATGATTTTGAAATGAAGCCCAAATGAAGATATCAATTTGCAAGAATAGATGATTAGTTTGAAGACCTGAAGAATCATGCAAGATCAGGAAAGTCATTGCAATCTCACAAAGATGATTAGATGGTCAAAAACTAGTTTTATGAGGTCTCTCAAAGGTTCAAAATCTGAAGATGAACAAGATGTGAGAAGCAGTGTTATCTCGATAGGTCAGAAAGTGGACAAGGTTCAGAAAATGGTTCCAAGTTTCATAAACTACTTATTCTGGAAGAGTGAAAAAGGTGGGATAACTCCCACTCTTTTTGAGCTTTTCTTTCCCACGTCACCTCATCATCAGTCTTGACGTCCCATCACTTAAATAACTCCCTACTCCTCACACGTCATGCTTTGTTCACTTGTCTTCAACCTCAAACACTCTCACCTTTACCCAAAACCGTTTCATATTCTTACTCATAAAGCCTTCTTCTCAGGAACCGTACCGCCTTCAAACCCTCAACCTTCTTTGTTTAACCCCCTCATACACGACTTTACTATGGCTGAAGGAAAACACTTTGACAGAAGTTTGGCTCACATAGGAACTCTCCTGATGTACCAAGATTCACTCCTGCAGTAGCACTATGCTAAAAACTTCTCCCAATGGAAGATAACTCTGGGAAAAGGCTTGAGTAGGGAACTAATGACTAAGGTTCTCGTCCATTAGAAGTTATCTCTTTTAAGGGATAGAAAGGTTTTTTCCACATCATAGATCGAGTATACCTGATAGTGACCTTCTACTCCAGACATAACTATCCAAATCCTGTTGAATACCTCTATTCGGGGTGTTGACATGGAAATAGGAGTCTTTGACATCTCCCACATTATTCAAGCACCTAACTTCGAATCAAATGCTCATCTGAAGGAGATTGGTTAACAACTCTTGGAGTTTCGCTGGAGGCTCTAGATGTCTTATTAATTCTCCTAGATACTAACCTAGTGAGATAATAACTCCATTACTAAGTCCTGGGCACGACAAGTGTTTACCATTGTCCAGTTCTTTGTGCTCCCAAGGGAAGCATGCACCTTTGTTGGGATAGACTACATGTTGCTTTACGTCCTGGCAAAGAAAGGTAAACTTCCCAGATTGATCTTTGACTACACGCTCAATGCCATCTAACTAGAGAAAGGAGAACTACTATTATACCTTATGGAGTATTGCTGACCAGGATCTTTGAACACTTGAACTACTTGTTGGCAAACGAGTGGTATGAGCATATGGAAGGTATTGAGTACACCCCCAACTCTTTCAAGACTCTAAGGAGAGCTATTGGTGCTGTCATAACCATGTCAGGAAATAGAACTCTAAGGATCAGAAAATAATACTTGAAAAGGCGCCCTTGATGTTGAGAGTAGGGAAAGAAAAGAAAGATGATTGATATCAAGAGTAGCTCAAAGAACACTATAGAATCTGAGGAAGGATCAAGCTTAGAACACGGTTGAGAATGTACACATTATCATAATCAAGCTGAGGGAAGAAGAATTTTCCTCTTCGTTTAGTCTTCATTTTGAGATGGAATCCTCTAAGGATAAGAAGCTAAATGAAGAACCTGGACCAAGCCACCCTCCCCACCTCCCTATCTCTACTCCTATCGAAGAGCCTCATATCCTTACTCCTACTATGCCTTAACCATTCCTGACGAGATGTTGATCCTTCTTTAAGCCAACCTTCACCTACAGCGCAACCAAGCTACTCTGAAGTTTAATACTGTTACATAATTAGCGCCATATGCTTGACATGCTTGGAGAATGGAAACTCAGTCAAAGACATGAAGCTCTGCCGTTGGAGATCCTCTGAGAAGTGAAGTGGAGGCTGATGATGGTGTCACCTTAGTTCCAGCACACCCTTTTTGTTGATGACAAATGGGGAAAAGAAAGAAGTTTTAGAAAATCTTGTGCTAGGAATGAAGGGGAGCCTAGAATTTTTTTTAATCAGCATTTGCATTTTTTTTGTTACTTGAACAATGTTCTTTCTTTTTATTATTGCTTAATATCTGAACATTTATCTTTTTGATACATATATGATATTTATCTTTCTTAAGTTTCTTTTCTATTAGGCTTTCAAGCTCTGATATATAGTTATGCTATGATATATCTTGAGGAAGTAGCTAATCATATATCTTGCATATGGTGTATGTTGTATAAGTCTTAAGTGCTTGTTTTGATATGCTCTGATTCTTAGCATACTTTAATCTTTTTAGCTTATCTATATCATCTCTAGCACATATCTAATAAATGCCCTGAGATATACATAGCTTTGACATATATTTATTAGTGCTTTGATATGTTTTCTCTGATACATGATCTTGGAGTTTTTATGATAAAAACACATATACTCTGATACACAAATATGAAGTCTTCTTATATATCTCATAAGCTCTGATACATATACTCTATCGCAATAGTGATCAATTTGTTTTTGAGCTTCAAAAACTTCATTTGTATGCAAAGTCTATATGTAACATGCTTTTATGCACAAAATTGCATCGTGTTTCAAAAATTCATTTCGATGAAGATGTGCAAGGTATGATTTCAAGATCAAGAGAAAATATCACAAGTGTTACTTTTCAAACATGAGTATTTTCATAAAAGTCAAAATGACTAAAATCCAGCTATATTTATTCAGAAAGATTAAATGATCACATCTTTCTTTTCTCAAAATAAACCTTATTTGAAATAAAACAGCTTGATTTCAATCACTTAAGGCAATGAAGCATTTTTTATTATATCTATATCATGCCATAAAAAGACTTTTAAAATCATATCGTACTTTTTTTAAAGAATATTTGTTTATCAAGCTCTACATTCTATTGTATATTTCTTTCAAAATTTCTTAAAAAGATTTTCTAAGAATTGGTTTGTCATCATAAGAAGGGGGATTGTTAGCTATAGGACCCTTCAGAACACTTCAATACTATATGTTTTGTGTAACGCCAGATTTTCCATGTACAAATGACCGAAATGCTCCTGAGGTCATTTTACCCGAAAATGAGGATACGTCGCTCGGCCATCCTCAAGGGGATGTTTTGATGATGATAGGGGATTATATGTGTTATGTGTGGTAATAGAGTAGAAGAATATCTTTTTTGAGTTTCGACACGCGAAATTACCAAAACGCCCCTGTGGCTTTGTCATCGTTTACGTGCCAATTGAGCCCAACTTTACCAAAAGGTTTTAAACGATGTTTTTAAGCGAAATTTAACAACAGGGTTAAGCCCGGGTAGTCCCGAGAGTTTTAGTGTAAAATTACCATTTTGCCCCTATAACGTGTACAATGAGCCTAATGACGTAATTAACCAAACCTAAGCAAATATTAGGCTCTAATCGAAGATTAATTTATTTCGATAATTAATCTAGAGTCAAAATAATTTATTAAGGTTAATTAGAACCTAAGATTGCTTAGTTAAACTCTAATTTCATTCTTTTATTCAAGATTCCTAGTCATGGAATCTTGAATAACAATTTCTCTTCCAATTCCTTAAATCCAGGAATTGTGTTTATGACTTAATTTGACTTGAAAAGAGTTTTAATTTGTTAATCTAGCAAGCTCACTCCCTAAATCAAGTCTTGACAACCTTAATTGGCTATTACCTCACCTAAACACTTTCTTACAAACTCTTAATCAAAACCTTAATCAAAGAAACACCTAACCACATTATTAAACCACAATTAAATGAGCAATTTGTAACACCCTAATAATTAACCCAATACGCCTAGGTCGTATCTGATTAATTACTAGACTTTACTCTTTGCTTTCGTTCCTTAATCATGCTTTGAAAATACTTAGTGAAATTACGAGCCATTTTTTTTTAAACATAATTGAAAACGTGAGCCGCGCATAACGTGAACGATAATCGGATAAAGCATAAAATTACAGACATATCATGAAGAACACATCATTTTGGCTCCATCATATGATATCCATAATTACATTTCACATAGATATTTTGCCTACCAACAGAGTTAAGCTAGATGTAGGCAATTTAACAAAACATAAATAATATATGGATGGAAAAACATCCATTAATGGCACCTATTTATAACACTTCATAGATAGGATAGATATCTGAGTTACGAAGGTCTAGTTCCTCAAGAATAATAAGCTGGTTCACAAGATCACGTGCATCTACCAGGTGAGAGCATCAACGAATCACGAACATCACCATCACTTTCTAAGACGAGATGGAAAGAAAGAAAGAGGGAATGAGAAACTTATAAAAGAATCTCAGTAGGGTACTCACCTCATATGCATTGTGTCATCATCATCGTCCCCAGGAACCTGGGTTTATTATGAAAATGTGAGCATGCTAAGATTGATTTATTAGTTTGAAAATATACTTTACCGAGGTCCATTTATTTTAATCATGCGTCTTATAATGCATCATAAACTTAGCATGTCATGTTTATAATGAACTTTTCCTTTCATATATAATAACATAGTTATGCATAAAATCACATCATATTCCTCATCATCATTTCATAAGTACTATGCATAGCAGAACATCATATTCACATAATGCATTTACTTAGTTTCTTAGGTGACTTAAAGTTACTTTCATCATCATTTTCCTGGGCCACCCTATGCTCCACCCTTTTGGGAGTAATCTAGGTTATGAGCTCATACCTTGCTAGTCGTCACCAGCATATACTTATCCCTTTTGATAAGTAAAAATTCCGTCTCTACCCTTTTGAGAGAACAGACTAGGGGCAAGAATCACCTTTTCACCGCCTATAGTTTGACGGGTCCAAAGGATCATTTTCTCATATATTTTGAGTCACCTTTAAGTCTTTGCATGTTATATCATAATACAATTCTTCATTCATAATCATCATAACATTTTCTCATTTATAGTCTTATGCCGAAATAATATATACCAACTGTAATCATGCATCTAGAGATTCCAGGAAGAGAGGTGGGTCACAATGGACACGCTTAAATACCAAATCTTTCCTTAGCCAGAATCTTTCCAAATTGCACTCTTAGGAATACACTTTCTTCCAGGAAAGAATATGTCTTTATTTCATGCATAAGTTTTCATTGTTTGCAACAACTATAACATGCAAGCCATGAAATCATTCAATGAAATCAAATACTTAATAAGCATCATCATAAATCCTTAAAACTTAAATAATTGAAACTCTAGAATCAGGTAACCTCAATTATCAAACTAATTAATTATGCATCTAAGGGATTAATTACCATCATTACCATTAATCATAAGCCTTAAGAACATTATTAAACCATATGAGGCGGCATAGGCAGAATCATATTTAAAGCTTTACGTTGCTTTATGTAGCTAATTTCACTTCTAACATGCATAGAATTATTCCTTATCAATAAACATAATTAGCACAACTTCAAACATATCAAATCATCATCATTTATTGGTACTAATCTCATATCAGAAGCCGAATCATGAACCTCATATAATTGTATAAAATCACATTTTAAGTGAACATAAAATATTAGTTTCCCGTAGAATCCTTGCAAAGCTTTAAAACTCTTTTAGAAACTAATTCTTTTTGCTAAACTTGAAAGAATCTTCATAATTAAAATTCTCACTTAAGATAAAAGGAGCAAGTCTTGAGCTTAAGAGATTTATGTGATATCTTAGAATCATAAACATGCTATGCAACCTCATTTTAATCTTGTCATTATAAGGTGATAACTTGGAATTATAAACATGATATGCAAATCCATTTCTTTATCTTTAAGATTTAAGGTGATGACTTGAAAATTAAACATGATGCAAGAACTTGAAATATAAACATGATGCAAGAAACTGGAGCGCGGTAGTCCGCATAGGACCAGTGGAGGGAGAAAGAATCTTAAGAAAAGCGCGTAATCCGCATGGACCGGTGAAGGGAGAAGAGAATTATTATTACATCTTTTTAAGCTCCAATCTCAAGACTTCTTAAAGAATAAATTCTTTAACTCCAATAATCTTATTTCTTTGCTTGTGATACTTGGGCAAGTCTTTGAGCTCTAGGATCTTTAGGTGATGACATAAAAATAAACATGTCATGCGTTGATTCTTTTAGCCATTATAAAATAAAGTGAGAGCATAAAATAAATATGAGATGCAACTTCTTTATTATCTTTGAGATTAAGTGACAACTTGAAACATAAACATGAAATGCAAGCTTGGAAATTTAAACATGAATATGCAAGTTCATTTATTCATTCTTGAGAATTTAGTGATGACATAGAAAGTAAACATGGTTATGCAAGGCATAAACTTAAACATGGATGCAAGTTCATTTTATTTCTTTACTAGAGCTCCTCCAAGACTTTAGAGAAATATAAATTCAACCCAATATATCTTAGCAAGACAAAGTGAAAAATACATCTTTCAAGTTCTAAACTCAAGATCATAAAAACATCATAAAAATATTATTCTTTAAAGTTTTGCATCAAGTGGAACTTTCAAGCTTTAGAGGCCTAACTTGTGATGGATTCACAACCCACCCTCAAGGTCCTCATCATCAAGCCATCATCTTAGTCCCACCTAGGCCATATGGCTGAATTGTTCAAAGAAAAAGGAAGAAGAAAACCAAATGGAAAAACTAGAGAAAATCCATGAAATCATCATTTTGAACCAAGAACAACACTTAGCAAAGCATAGAAATAAACTTAAAAACAACTCCCTACCTAATCTGATTTGAAGGAAAGGAAGAGAACTTGGTTTCTTGAGTGAAATGAAAGAAAATATTCTTGAAAACTTGAAGAAAGAATTCAGCCAAGAGGAGGAGGAAATGAGAGCTTTTGGTGCTCCTAAAACTAGAATTTGTGTAAGTTATGAACTAAGCATCTAAACTATCTTCAAGCATGCCTATTTATAGAGATTTTGCAGCTCATAAATGGACAAAGGAAGGAAAGAAATCTGACCAAAAATTAGAGGAAAAAAATAAGGAAGAAAATCATTTTGTTTGGTGGCTTAAAACATGGAATCATGTTTCCATGTTTTCATGATTCTTTGTTTTCATTCTTTGGATTTTTGTGTAATAATTTTCTGACTTATTACTCAATAATTTCGTGCATTACAGCCTTGTGGAAGAGGATTTTGTGTGTTCCATGTATTATTTAGGTGTAGGCAAGGTATTCATGCAATTTAGAGAATTTACGGTTAAGGGTTTAAGTGAATTACTAAGCAATTTGGGTGTTTTAAGCAATTTTAGGTTCTAATCAATCTAAATAAATAATTTTGACTCTAGATTAATAATTAGAATTTAATAAGCTTTAATTTGAGCCTAATATTGCTTAGGTTTCGTTAGACGAATCAAAAATCTCAAAATTTGTAAAACTGCACAAAGAGGGCAAAACGGTCATTTTACTTAAAAATTGCCCGAGACCACCCGAGCTTAACCAATGGTTAATCATGGCTTAAAAACACCTTTTAACACATTTTAGTGAGGTTCGGGCTAAGTCGGCACGCAAATCGGAGTTAAAAGCGGAAGGGCGTTTTGGTCATTTCGCGTCGAGCTCAAAATTAGGATTCTTCTCCTCTATTAACACACATAACACAAACAATCCCTTATTAACATCAAAACATCCCCTTGAGGATGGGTGGGGCCCACGATCCTCATTTTCTAAAAATAACCTCAGGGCATTTTGGTCATTTTACACGTACAGAAAATTGGGGTTTGCAATACTTGCACGAATTGCTCCTAACTTCTCTTCTAACGTTATATTCCTTTATTAAGGATTGTTTGGTCTCAAATTTTATATAATATTTACCTACGGTAATTCGGTAATTCCTAATGATAGTAAAAATTACAGTAAAAATTGGGCGTTACATTACTCCCCTCCTTAAAAAGAATTTCGCCCTCGAAATTCGTTACTAGAATAGCTCGGATACTTGTGCTTCCATGTAACTTCTTCGGTTTCACTTTCTGTTCAACCTTGTTCCTTAATTGCTTAACTCCTCGGTCAACGATTCTCGTGGGTGGTAAGTTAAACGTTAGGTCATCTCTTAATTGTACATGTTCTGGCTCTAGTACATGACTTGGGTCAGAATGATATTTCCTTAACTGGGAGACATGGAAAACATCATGAAGGTTGGACAGACTCTGGGTAGGGCTATACGTAGGCTACAGATCCTATTTTGCTAAGGATTTCAAATGGACCAAGAAATCTGGGCTCAATTTCTTTACTTTCATTGCTCGGCCTATGCCTGGTGGGGGTGATTCTTAGGAACACATGGTCCCCTTCTTGAAAATCTAGCGGTTTTCGCCGCTTGTCCGCATAGTTTTTCTGCGACTTTGAGCAGTGAGAATCTTATCCCTAATCTTCTTGATTTGTTCCGTCGTTTCCCTCACAATATCCGGTCCAGTAGACTTTGCTCTCGGGCTCATACCAACATAGAGGTGATTGACACTTCCGTCCATAGAGGGCCTCGTATGGTGCCATACCGATACTTGCATGATAACTGTTGTTATATGCAAATTCAATAATGAGGTACTTATCCCAACTCTCTTTGATCTAAAACACATGCCCTCAACATGTCCTCCAAAGTTTGGATAGTTCTTTCAGATTGACCGTCCGTTTGGGGGTGATAAGCCGTGCTCAAACACAGCTTTGAACCAAACGCCTTCTGAAAGGCTCCCCAAAATCGTGACGTGAATCGCGGATCCGATCCGAGATTATCGTCGACGTACTCCATGTAATCTTACTATCTCCTGAATATATAATTGTGCTAACCTATCCAAGGAATAAGTCACCTTAATAGGTAAAAAGTGGGCTGACTTAGTCAACCGATCCACTATTACCCAAATGGCGTCATGATTCGCTTGGGTCCTCGGTAGTCCAGTTACAAAATCCATGGAGATACTATCCCACTTCCACTCGGGGATTGATAGGGGTTGCAACATTCCAGAGGGTCTTTGGTGCTCAATCTTCACCTTTTGACATACCAAGCATTTATTCACCCATGTGCACACATCCTTTTTCAATCCAGGCCACCAGAACATCTTCCTCAAATCTTGATACATCTTGGTGGCACCAGGATGGAGGGTGAAATGACTCTTATGGGCTTCCTCCAAAATATCCTTTCGGAGGTCACCACTAGCAGGTACACATATACGACCTTCAAACCTCCATAAACTATCATTCCCTTGGGTAAAACCTTTCAACTTATCAGCTCTTACCGCCTCTAAGGTCTCTTGAAATTCTGTATCTTTCCTTTGGGCTTGAGCAATTCTTTCCTTGAATTCACTTGTCACACTAAGGTGACAAGCTCTTATGCCCTTAGTGGTCAAGGTCATTCCTAGGTTGAGGTCTCTAAATTGCTCAATTAACTCAATCTCTTTCACCATCAAACGGGACACTTGTAAGGATTTCCTACTTAGGGCATCAGCTACAACATTAGCTTTACCTGGATGATAGTTTAACCCGAAATCATAATCTTTTAAAAACTCCATCCACCTTCTTTGCCTCATGTTTAGCTCTTTTTGATCAAAGAGATATTTCAAACTCTTGTGATCAGAAAACACCTCAAACCTCACTCCGTATAAATGGTGTCTCCAAATCTTTAGAGCAAACACAGCGGCTAACTCAAGGTCATGGGTGGGTAATTTGCCTCATGTGGCTTGAGTTGCCTCGATGCATAGGCCACCACTTGCCTATCTTGCATCAGTACACAACCCAAACCCTTCCTCGAAGCATCACAGTACACTTCGAAAGGCACATTGGGGTCGGGTAACACTAAAACAGGGGTTGAGGTTAGCTTGTGTTTCAGCTCTTGAAAGCTCTTTTCACACTCCGGGGTCCATGAAAAAGAGGTGTTTTTCCTAGTTAGCTTAGTCAAGGAAGGGAAATCTGGAAAATCCCTTGATAAACCGACGGTAATAACCAGCTAAACCTAAGAAGCTCCTTACTTCAGTTACCGTGGTTGGTCTTTCCCAGTTTACAACCGTTTCCACCTTACTAGGATCTACAGCAATTCCTTTCTTAGATACTACATGCCCTAAAAATTTCACCTCATCCAACCAGAATTCACACTTAGAAAGCTTGGCATATAGTTTCTTTTCCTTCAGGATTTCCAGTACTATAGTTAGGTGGCGTTCATGCTCCTCGTGGGTCTTAGAGTAGATGAGAATGTCATCTATAAAGACAACCACAAACTGATCTAAATAGGGTCTAAAGATCCTATTCATGTAATCCATAAAAATTGCCGGAGCATTGGTTAATCCAAAGGACATTACTCAAACTCAAAATGGCCGTATCGGGACGAAAGGCCGTTTTTGGTATATCTTCATCTCTCACCCTAATCTGGTGGTAACCTGACCTCAAATCAATCTTAGAAAACACGTTGCCCTTTAAGCTGGTCCATCAAGTCATCTATCCTAGGCAAAGGGTATTTGTTCTTCACTGTCACTTTATTCAATTGCCTATAGTCAACACACATCCTCATACTCCCATCCTTTTTCTTCACAAACAACACAGGGGCTCCCCAAGGTGACGCACTAGGTCTAACAAACTTTTTCTCCAATAAATCTTCCAATTGAGCTTTTAACTCGGTCAACTCTAATGGGGACATCCTGTATGGGGCTATGGATATGGGACCTGCACCCGGAAGCAATTCTATGGAAAACTCTATCTCTCTCTTGGGGGAAACTCTGGTATCTCATCTGGAAATACTTCGGGATAATTCCTTACTATTGGTATCTCATCGATACTTTGCTCAAAGTCTACATCACTAGCGGCTAGGAAAATATAACCTTTATTCTCACCCTTACCACATCTATTTCCAGCGTTATGTATAGACTTATGGGTTTCTTAGGTTCAATGGGAACGAAGAAAAGTGATGGTTTTCTCATAGGTTAACAGGTACACGGTTGGCTTCAAGCCAATCCATGCCAAGAATCACATCTAAACCTTGCATGGGTAAGCAAATGAGATCTAAAACAAATGATCTATTCTCAATAACAAAATGGCAATCTAAACAACATTTACAAGTCCTAACGGGTTTTCCAGGAGGGTAGAAACAATAAGGTCAAAAGGAAGTTCAGTCACATGTAAGTTAAGGCTTTTAACACATGAGTGGGAGATAAAAGAATGGGAAGCGCCAGAATCATATAGTACAATTAAGTTTTTACCATGCATGTTACACTTACCTTCCACGAGATTCCGTGACTTTGTCGTTTCTTCAGCATTAACGGTAAAAACCCTTCCTTGATATTGCGGCTTGGGATTGGGGTTGGCGGGTTCCTCTCCATGCATTCTCGAGAGTAGTGGCCCTTTTCCACACGATAGCATACATTTGTTCCGGCTCGACATGGCATGCTCCCATGATTCTTGCCGCACTTGGGACATTCCATGGATGGTGGGGGTCGTGGAGGTGCTGGACCCCTTTGTGGTGCTTTCCCTTGTTGTTGTTATTGTTGTTGTTGTGATTGTTGTTGGGGTTGTTGTTGTAATTGTTATAGCGGTTGTTGTTGTTGTTCGGTCTTCCTTGATGAAAGTTCCTTTGTGGCACTTGTGATCTTGATTGATGTGGAAATGGAGGTCGATTTTGCCTCTTGAACTGTTGACCTTGAGGTGTCAGCTTTTGATGATATTCTCAGACTTTGAAGTACCCAGCTTCTCTCCGCCCTTCTTCAATGATGCGGCATTTGTTGACTAAGGTAGAGAAATCCCTAATTTCCAAGTGCGCAACTCCACATTAAGTTCTGCCTTTAACCCTGACTCGTATTTAATGCATTTCCAATACTCATCAGGGTTACCTTGGTACATCCTTGAGAACTTAATGAGTTCCTCAAATCTGCAGGATATGAGCCACATTCATATTCCCCTGGACAAGTTGCATGAATTCAATGTCCTTAGCATTTCTAACCGACTCCGGAAAGTACTTCTCGTAAAAATGGACCTTGAATAATTCCCAATCAATGTCCACTTCGGTTGCCTCCAGGAGTCTTCGAACACCAGTCCACCAGAAGCCGGCATCACCCTCAAGCATGTGGGTGGCAAAAGTGACCTTCGCTCCTCCTGAACATGGAACTACAGCAAAGACCTTCTCAATATTCCGAATCCATTCATCTGCTACATTAGGATTCAGGGTCCCTTGAAAACAGGTGGATTCGCCTTACGAAATTCCCCAAACGAGCATGTTCGGGAATTTCATGTCCTTGATTTATATTAGCTTGACGATTTTGATCCATCCGTTCCATCATCATTCTCATGGTCCTTGCTACGTCGCGAAGTGCTTCAGCGGTCTCATTATCTTGGTTATTCTGTGCCGCGCTCTAGTCGTTGTCGTCGTGCCATTGGTCCCTATACACACAAAACAGGCAACACTGAGGTGATCAAGCCCAATATTCCATGCAAAGTGAGCAAGTTACCATGGCACTTTCAACATACAGGAGTCATGTATTTCTAATCCTCAAGCTCATCCTAATGATAAACATCTACACATGACATTACTAACGTATTATGCTTTAGAAGCATAGTGTCCAATCCTCAGGCTCCGTGAGAACCGAACCTCTGATACCAAAATGTAACACCCTAATAATTAACCCAATACGCCTAGGGTATCTGATTAATTACTAGACTTTACTCTTTGCTTCGTTCCTTAATCATGCTTTGAAAATACTTAGTGAAATTACGAGCCATTTTTTTTTTAAACATAATTGAAAACGTGAGCCGCGCATAACGTGAACGATAATCGGATAAAGCATAAAATTAACAGACATATCATGAAGAACACATCATATTGGCTCCATCATATGATATCCATAATTACATATCACATAGATATTTTGCCTACCAACAGAGTTAAGCTAGTGTAGGCAATCTAACAAAACATAAATAATATATGGATGGAAACATCCATTAATGGCACCTAGTAATAACACTTCAGATAGGAATATATATCTAAAATACGACGTTCCTCAAGAATAATAAGCTGGTTCACAAGATCACGTGCATCTACCAGGTGAGAGCATCAACGGAATCACGAACATCACCATCACTTTCTGAAGACGAGATGGAAAGAAAAAAGAGGGAATGAGAAACTTATAAAAGAATCTCAGGAGGGTACTCACCTCATATGCATTGTGTCATCATCATCGTCCCCAGGAACCTCGGGTTATTATGAAATGTGAGCATGCTAAGATTGATTTATTAGTTTGAAAATATACTTTACCGAGGTCCGTTATTTTAATCATGCGTCTTATAATGCATCATAAACTTAGCATGTCATGTTTATAATGAACTTTTCCTTTCATATATAATAACATAGTTATGCATAAAATCACATCATATTCCTCATCATCATTTCATAAGTACTATGCATAGCAGAACATCATATTCACATAATGCATTTACTTAGTTTCTTAGGTGACTTAAAGTTACTTTCATCATCATTTTCCTGGGCCACCCTATACTCCACCCTTTTGGGAGTAATCTAGGTTATGAGCTCATACCTTGCTAGTCGTCACAGCATATACTTATCCCTTTTGATAAGTAAAAATTCCGTCTCTACCCTTTTGAGAGAACAGACTAGGGGCAAGAATCACCTTTTCACCGCCTATAGTTTGATGGGTCCAAAGGATCATTTTCTCATATATTTTGAGTCACCTTTAAGTCTTTGCATGTTATATCATAATACAATTCTTCATTCATAATCATCATAACATTTTCTCATTTATAGTCTTATGCCGAAATAATATATACCAACTGTAATCATGCATCTAGAGATTCCAGGAAAGAGAGGTGGGTCACAATGGACACGCTTAAATACCAAATCTTTCCTTAGCCAGAATCTTTCCAAATTGCACTCTTACAGTAATACACTTTCTTCCAGGAATAGAATATGTCTTTATTTCATGCATAAGTTTTCATTGTTTGCAACAGCAACTATAACATGCAAGCCATGAAATCATTCAATGAAATCAAATACTTAATAAGCATCATCATAAATCCTTTGAAACTTAAATAATTGAAACTCTAGAATCAGGTAACCTCAATTATCAAACTAATTAATTATGCATCTAAGGGATTAATTACCATCATTACCATTAATCATAAGCCTTAAGAACATTATTAAACCATATGACATAGGCAAATCATATTTAAAGCTTTACGGTTGCTTTATGTAGCTAATTTCACTTCTAACATGCATAGAATTATTCCTTATCAATAAACATAATTAGCACAACTTCAAACATATTAAATCATCATCATTTATTGGTACTAATCTCATATAGAAGCCGAATCATGAACCTCATATAATTGTATAAAATCACATTTTAAGTGAACATAAAATGTTAGTTTCCCGTAGAATCCTTGCAAAGCTTTAAAACTCTTTTAGAAACTAATTCTTTTTGCTAAACTTGAAAGAATCTTCATAATTAAAATTCTCACTTAAGATAAAAGGAGCAAGTCTTGAGCTTAAGAGATTTATGTGATATCTTAGAATCATAAACATGCTATGCAACCTCATTTTAATCTTGTCATTATAAGGTGATAACTTGGAATTATAAACATGATATGCAAATCCATTTCTTTATCTTTAAGATTTAAGGTGATGACTTGAAAATTAAACATGATGCAAGAACTTGAAATATAAACATGATGCAAGAAACTGGAGCGGAGTCCGCATAGGACCAGTGGAGGGAGAAAGAATCTTAAGAAAGGAGCGCGGTAATCCGCATGGACCGGTGAAGGGAGAAGAGAATTATTATTACATCTTTTTAAGCTCCAATCTCAAGACTTCTTAAAGAATAAATTCTTTAACTCCAATAATCTTATTTCTTTGCTTGTGATACTTGGGCAAGTCTTTGAGCTCTAGGATCTTTAGGTGATGACATAAAAATAAACATGTCATGCGTTGATTCTTTTAGCCATTATAAAATAAAGTGAGAGCATAAAATAAATATGAGATGCAACTTCTTTATTATCTTTGAGATTAAGTGACAACTTGAAACATAAACATGAAATGCAAGCTTGGAAATTTAAACATGAATATGCAAGTTCATTTATTCATTCTTGAGAATTTAGTGATGACATAGAAAGTAAACATGGTTATGCAAGGCATAAACTTAAACATGGATGCAAGTTCATTTTATTTCTTTACTAGAGCTCCTCCAAGACTTTAGAGAAATATAAATTCAACCCAATATATCTTAGCAAGACAAAGTGAAAAATACATCTTTCAAGTTCTAAACTCAAGATCATAAAAACATCATAAAAATATTATTCTTTAAAGTTTTGCATCAAGTGGAACTTTCAAGCTTTAGAGGCCTAACTTGTGATGGATTCACAACCCACCCTCAAGGTCCTCATCATCAAGCCATCATCTTAGTCCCACCTAGGCCATATGGCTGAATTGTTCAAAGAAAAGGAAGAAGAAAACCAAATGGAAAAACTAGAGAAAATCCATGAAATCATCATTTTGAACCAAGAACAACACTTAGCAAAGCATAGAAATAAACTTAAAAACAACTCCCTACCTAATCTGATTTGAAGGAAAGGAAGAGAACTTGGTTTCTTGAGTGAAATGAAAGAAAATATTCTTGAAAACTTGAAGAAAGAATTCAGCCAAGAGGAGGAGGAAATGAGAGCTTTTGGTGCTCCTAAAACTAGAATTTGTGTAAGTTATGAACTAAGCATCTAAACTATCTTCAAGCATGCCTATTTATAGAGATTTTGCAGCTCATAAATGGACAAAGGAAGGAAAGAAATCTGACCAAAAATTAGAGGAAAAAAAATAAGGAAGAAAATCATTTTGTTTGGTGGCTTAAAACATGGAATCATGTTTCCATGTTTTCATGATTCTTTGTTTTCATTCTTTGGATTTTTGTGTAATAATTTTCTGACTTATTACTCAATAATTTCGTGCATTACAGCCTTGTGGAAGAGGATTTTGTGTGTTCCATGTATTTTTTAGGTGTAGGCAAGGTATTCATGCAATTTAGAGAATTTACGGTTAAGGGTTTAAGTGAATTACTAAGCAATTTGGGTGTTTTAAGCAATTTTAGGTTCTAATCAATCTAAATAAATAATTTTGACTCTAGATTAATAATTAGAATTTAATAAGCTTTAATTTGAGCCTAATATTGCTTAGGTTTCGTTAGACAAATCAAAAATCTCAAAATTTGTAAAACCACAAAGACAGGGGCAAAACGGTCATTTTACTTAAAAATTGCCCGAGACCACCCGAGCTTAACCAATGGTTAATCATGGCTTAAAAACACCTTTTAACACATTTTAGTGAGGTTCGGCTTAGTCGGCACGCAAATCGAAGTTAAAACCGTAAGGGCGTTTTGGTCATTTCGCGCGTCGAAGCTCAAAATTAGGATTCTTCTCCTCTATTAACACACATAACACAAACAATCCCTTATTAACATCAAAACATCCCCTTGAGGATGGGTGGGGCCCACGATCCTCATTTTCTGAGTAAAATAACCTCAGGGGCATTTTGGTCATTTTACACGTACAGAAATTGGGGTTTGCAATACTTGCACGAATTGCTCCTAACTTCTCTTCTAACGTTATATTCCTTTATTAAGGATTGTTTGGTCTCAAATTTTATATAATATTTACCTACGGTAATTCGGTAATTCCTAATGATAGTAAAAATTCAAGTAAAAATTGGGCGTTACACAATTTCTTCTCCTCCCTTGGCTGGAAATCTGGCCGAATTCATACCAAGAAATGTGTCACATGTTGATTTTATTTCACTCAAAGACCATGCTTAAGCCATGCCTTCCCATACCTAGCCATTCCTTTAACCATGCCTTTGAATGACAAGCTTTTGAAGATATTTTCCCCCTTGGCCAAGAGAAACCGTTGGCCATCCTTCCCCAAATTAGCCTCCATTGTTTCATTTTTCTATAAATACCAATCCTTGAAGAACTTGGTTACATTTTAGATCATTTGCCAAGTTTAGCTTTCTTGTATTTTCTCTCATTTTCTAAAATTCTCTTCATCTTGTTCTTCCTCCACCATTAAAGAAACATTTCCATCACCACAAACCACCACAAACAACCTTGAACCACCACTCCTCCACCTCAAACCACCTCTCAAACACTCAATCTTTCCATTTCCAAGCTTACTTTTTCAAGGAAAATTCATCTTCCTTGAGTTCATTGCTTGGCCGAATTCATATTATCCTCAAAGAGAAGATTTTGTCTTCTCATTTCCTAAAGAACACAAGCTTTCTTCAATTTCTTTCAAGACTTCTTTAGGTAGGGGTTTTATTTCAAAGTTTTCTTTACTTTCTTTGAGAAAAGTTCTAGATTTCTCTTGGTTCTCAAGCTTTTCCTTTGCTCCTTTCATTTTTGGCCTTGGAGCCTTTATATGAAAAACTTTAGCTTGATGATGAGGTTTCAAGATAATGGTCTTGTGATGTCATGTGAGAAACCTCTAAAGCTTGAAAAACTTGGTCTTGGACCATATATGCTTTTAGTTTTTTTCCTTTTTCTTTACTCAAAGATTTTGGTTTCTTCTCCTTTTTCCTTCATGATTTCGGTTTCCACTTCTTTATTTGAGCAAAGTTTGATAAAAATGTTAAGTAGATCACTAAAAGTTTTGTTAAAAAATTAATCATATGTTTCAAAAAGCTCTAAGCTTACCCTTGTCAACCTTAAAGTTGGTCGGCCATTCTAAGAGTTTACTCTAGATTGAAGCCCATGAGCAAAAAATAAAGAATATGAGTAGTTCTTTGTATGCTTGTTTAGATAAGTGTTGAGGTTTATGTCTTAGTCCATTTTCTTGAGCTTGATGATGAAGTTCAAAACCAAAGGCTTTGAAGACTTGGTGCTAAGAACTCTAAAGCTCACTTTATGTTGTAAAGATACAAATTGGATTAAGGTTGTAATGTTCCTTTAAAGTCTTGCAAGAGCTCTAGTTAAGATAAAATAAGTTGCATTCATGTTTATGTTTATGCCTTGCATAGCATGTTTATTTTGATGCCATCACTAAGCTCTCAAGAATAACTAAATGAACTTGCATTATCATGTTTAAATTTCCAAGCTTGCATTTCATGTTTATATTTTAAGTCATCACTTAATCTTTAAAGATAATAATGAGGTTGCATCTCATATTTATTTTATGCTCTCACTTTACTTTCTAATGAAGATTAAAATAAGTGCATAGCATGTTTATGTTTATGCTATCACTTAACATTCTAGAGCTCAAAGACTTGCCCAAGTATCCTACATAAAGTTTTAGAAAATGGAGGCATTCCAAGGAAGCCATTTCGGCCTTGTGATGATGATGATGGACTTGAGATGAATTCATCTAATCATAAGTGCCCATAGCCTATGTCTTGGAATTTTTCTAGGCTTAGGTGTACTTAAAGAATGTTATGAACAAGATTTTATGTTCTAAAATTATTTTATGAACTAAATACTAATGAGATAAATTAGTTTCTAAAGGAGTTTTGAGTTCCTAAAATTATTCTAAGAGAAAACTAGTAACTTATATGCATTTAAATCATGAATCTATGTGATTATATGATGGTTGCATATTGGATTCTGCCTTGTGTACTTGGCCACTGTATAAATTCTTTTTTATGGTGTTAAAATGTGTAAAATTATGTTTGAGTGAAGCAATGATCGATTTAGGGAAGTTAGGAAAGAACAAGTAACTAGAAAGGACTTAAAATGAGAATTCTAGAACACTTAGATACAAGAAGTGCAAATTCTATTCCAGCATAATTAAACTTAAGGAAAATGGTTTATAATTAATGGATATGTGTAGGAATCCCTAATATTTGGTTTAAGAATTAAAAATAGAGCCTTAGGTGAAGACGGAACTTAGAAAGGGTCAAAGACAGAGAATTAGAACCCGTAATCATATAATAATTTTTTGCCCAAGTTATGCAATGCTGTTTGGTTATATTAGTAAGCATAAACATTAGAGGAAACTATAGGTAGTGATCCCTTAGGTGAAATAAAGATCCATAATGAAAGTTAGGATAATAGAACACAAGTTTAAGACGTAAGGGCCAAAGCATAAAACACTATGAGATAGGAGGTGTGATGTGAGAATGAGTTTGAGTGAGTATATTTATGATGTATGGGAATATATATTACATGCCATGAGTATGAGGATGTGTGGATGTATGACTTGATGTGAGCATGAGACTATGTTATATAGATGAATGGGTGAACATGCTTATATGATATTAAAGATTTGCTTGAATAAGAAATTGCATGAGAAAGTATGTGTTCAATAAGTTATGTGGCATGACTCAAATTTGAGGAAATTCGTTGTCAAGCTGTTATGTTGTTGAATTTCCATCAAATTTGAGAGATTAAAGAAGTTTTGAAAAGAAAGATTTTAAATGTGACATGCGAAATGCATTTCTCCTACTACATTGAGGAAAGTAAACCCGTGGGGGGTATGGTTAGACCATACCAAAGCGGACAAAGTCATGGTCCTAACCGGTTGATGCGTTTCGAAGAAGGAAAAAGTCCCATGATGGCTGATCCTAGAAAGAAATATGATTCTCCCTCTTTTTCCCATGTAAATCTAGTGACGACTAGTTAGGTTTGAGCTCATTCCTAGGCGATAGGTGATTGAAGTTTTGGTGACCATGTTAAAGTCGGAGATGGCATGTTGGTTGGATTTTTGGTGATGAGTATGAGGGTGGAAAAGCAAGAGAAGGAACTCGAAGAGTTCGATTATGATAAAGTAAAAGATGCATATGCACATGCCACCTCATTGTCCTATTGATGCATTTTATCTAATTATGTGAGATGTGTTATTTATACTATTAGGTATGGTCATGTATACATGAGATATCTGTTGCATTCATGTCATTAAGACCCATGCTAAAAGACACCCACTTCGGATAATAGGATTTGAGAACTTAAAATAGAACCTTATGCATGCACGCCTCTTTCATAATAAAAACCGAAGTGGCTGGATGACGACGATGACACTTGTGTTAAGTCGAGCCCTATTGAGAATCTTGAATAAGTTTCTTACCCCCTTTGTTTCTTTTGTGTCGTCTCCAGATGGGAATGACGTCGTTCGTGATCTTCTTAAGGCGCGAGTGTAGGAGTCACCTTATCTAGTTATAGGAGGGCAAGCGGAAGCATGAAGACTAGTCTAGCCTTGTTAACATTCTTTTACGTTAGTTAAAGTTGTTTGGTATAATTGATACCCCTAGGTGTCCCTATATTTATAAGGACATCGTTGTTATGTTATGATATACTACTATAATTTATGTTGTGATTATTCTATGGTTTATTCATGGTTGTTATGATGACGTATATCTAGTTGTTATGTTTTACGTTTAATAGTCGGTATCTATGTGCATTCATGGCTCGCATTTTAAGTCTTAAGTTCAAAAAGAAAAAAAAATTATTAGTCGTATTTTATTACTCGGATTGTAAAGAAAAGTAAGTCAAGATTTGAAACAAAGGCGTAACAACTAATAACTAACCGAATGCGACCGAGCGTATGAGGTTAAGAGTTAGGGTGTTACATTTTGAGTGATAATATAACCAATTTTGAGAAATATTTTGAAGAAGGACTAATGTTTCCTTTGAGTTTATTGAAGCAACAAACAAGTCTTATCACGTTAGCATACATAGTTCTTAAAAAGTAAATATTTTCACATGACATGTGCAAACATGTTTAATCACATTTGAAGAGATTAGGACTTAATAAAAGTGAAAAATATATCATGGAATGAACATACATATACTTAACAGATTGAAGAAAATTCTCAAATACAAGAAACCAAGGCTCAGATCTTTAGAAAGTAGCACGCAACTTTAGAAAGACGTTTCAAGTGTAGATTTCTATCCATATCTAAAGCAAGTGTGTTCTACCATCTTCAATCATTATGCTGTAATCATAACATTCACAACAAGCTCTAGAAGAAAGAAGATCAACCAAAATTTCAAACTTAAGCGTTTCAGAAAGCACGTTTCATAGTGAAACGGTGCACTTTATAGGAAAATGAGGGAAATTTGAAATTGAAATTTAAAGTCAAACCCGGTATACTGACATGACATCTTTTCTACCAATTTGATCAACTACCCTAGCTTCTAGAAGGAAAAGTTCAAAAACCTCATTCAAAAAGTAAAAAGTAGTTTCTAGAGGTGACCTTAGAAACCTCTATTTCACAATGGCTTTTGCAAGAGCTCTTGACACTATTTAGCTACTCCTCTAGACTACATTTCCTCACTTGGAAAATAGATCAAGGGCAATGGTCATAAAGGCTAGATCATCTTATAAATAGAGGTAATGTCCTTACAACTAAAAAGACTTTTGCGAAGAAGTGCTGAAATGCTGAAAAATTTTCTCCTCATTTTTCTGGAAAGAAATTACTGCTTGTAATCAGTTTCATACTTGTAAAAATATTCTTTCTATGTTCTTAATAAATCATACATTCTTCTTAGGCAGAATCATTTTTCCAGGTCTATTATTATTCATCTTATGAATACTTGAGTGTTGGTTAGTTTGAGTGTTAAACCCAAATACAAACCTTTGTAACCCCGATCCAATAGTGATCATTGTGAGTCAACTTGGAGAGACTAAGCAAAGACTACTTGTAACATGATAGCAGTAAGCTACTAGTCACGGGTTAACTTGAGAGACTAGTTAAAGACTACTCAGGTGTGATAGTAGAGTGAGCTCCTGGTCACTTATAAGAGCTTGGAAAAGCTATTGTAAAGACTATCCAACTTTCTTGGGTTGAGAAAGGTTTTAGTGGAACTCAATGGTGGTTGAGAACTAGATGTACAGGTTGACAAACAATATTAAAACACCTGTGTTGTATCTTTTCTCCTTTAACTCTCCTCTATTTGCTTTGTGCTTATTGCATTGCGTTTCTGAAAACCTTTACAAATTTTAATATATATCTCATTAGAAAGTTACTTTTTGACGTAACTAACACTTTTCCTGCACTTCAAGTTTAATACTTGATAGTATATTGTCGAAGTTTTCAAGAAAAGAAAAGGTAAAGCACGATTAACCCCTTTCTCATGCACCATTCTACCTACACAAGTATCCTACTACACTTGACAAGTGTATGGCTAGGGAGTTGCCATACCATTGTCTTAGCCAAGAATTATTAAGAACCACATAAAATAACAATTTTTATTACAAAGAAATAACTTTTCGGTGGAAAGAAATTCCAACATATCTAATAATAAATGACACAAAAATCGCACTTAATCATCCTTTTCTTCCAAGGATTTCAGCTGAGCCTTATTTTATAGCCCTTCATTTTCTTCTTCATCAAAATACCAAAACCTAGCTTGAAATCCAAAGTTACAACATCAAAACTCCATAACCAAAGCACAAACTCCAACCTAGCTCTAAAGAAAATGCACATCTCACTTCACCACCAAGAGTAGCTATTGTTTTGCTACCTAGGGGAGTTTTTGGCTGGTTTTAGATTAAAGATTGGGTGGAAAAACACTTAGAAGAACCAAGACAAGTTCAAAAGACTTTTAGCAACAAGTAGGGTTTCTTTTAGCGTTCTTTTCTCAAAATTGATCTTGAAAGTTTATGATATGTTTAAGTTTGGGATTTTTAGTTTTATTGAATGTTTAGACGTAGATGTTGATGTGTTTGCATGGGTGGATTAAATGGATATTGTTAGAAAATCCTTTTTGTCAAAAGAAGTTGTAACAGGTAGGTCAATTTGCATGATTTTTCTCACCTATTCGAAGACATGATTTCAGCTAAATTTTTTATATGAGGAAGATAACATATAGAGGTAACTTTAGTAATTTTCTTGAGTCCATTTGATGAGGTTTACTATTTTTAAAAATTCAGAACTCAGTCTATTAGAGTTCTACCTCGACAGCCAACTTTGAAACACTAATTTTGTATAATTTTGTTACTTTATCAAATGATCGAATTTTGATTTGAAATTTTTACAAGATGTTGTGGACACCTTGAGGTCTAACCCTGAATTTTTATAGGATTTATTGTGTTCATTTTATACGTTAAAAAAAAATTGGAAATTCTGATTTTGGCTGGAATTAGGTAGCTATTGACATTCAAAATTGTATAATTTTGTTAATATAACTAGAGACCTTATTTGACTCTGAAATTTTTACAGATAAATCCATTATTATTCGAGCATTCATTTCACTTTTTTTGGGGGCCTATTTATTGGTTTCGCGAGAAAATATCTTGGTCTAGCAAAAACAATTAGAGGATTTAAATTGATTCAAAATTCCATTTTCTAATGAGAATTCTACATTCCTTAGTTTTTTTTATTTATAAAAAAAATCTCGTCTCATACACTTATTGAATTATCTCCAAAAATTGTTTTGCTATGTTTTGATGATGTTTAATAATTTAAGTATAATTTTCTTCAAGGCTGGAATTCTAGATAGCATGCCAATTAGTTGAAACTATGATGAAATGTCATTGACTTGATCTCATTTATACTATGTGAGTTTGTTGTTGACATTATGTACATGTAAATGAGAAATGCTCATGACAATTACTCCTATATGAAAAGAAGATTGAGATTATGGCTTGAGATGATGAGTAATATGTATGCATGATATACTATGTAGCTCAGTTGTTGATTCTATGCATATATGATTATGATGCTTGTGCATGTGACATGGAGCATGAAATATGAATTAAGAGACCCTTCAACATTGAGTTAGGGAAAGTAAATGTGGCTAGAAATAGATCTCTGTGAAAATCGGACAAAGTGAATCCAATGATCATGTATAGGAATAAGCTTAGCTCTTAGATCTATTATCTAGGAGTGGAATAAGCCACCATATGTCAAGGGCACAAGATAAGACCTCTTCGATGTGCAAAGGCACATAAAAGATAAGATCCATTATGATATGTCAAAGGAATGTAAAAGACAAGAGATATATGAGATCCCTTTGGGCATATCAAGGGCATTTAAAGATAAAAAAGACACACACAGGCACACACACACACACACACATACATATATATATATGAGATCCCTTTGTCATACTAAGGACACGTGGAGATGAGAAGATGTTTATGGGATCCTTTTTGACATATCAAGGGCATGTGAAGATAATATCACTAAACACAGTCATTGCATTTATCATATGCATACTTATTATATTGAATTACTTGTCTAAGATGATTTACTATGTGCTTGAGCATTCTGATATATGTGTATTATGTAACACTCTAATATTTAACCTAAACACGCCTAGGACGTCGTAGATTAATTATTAGTCGTTACTTCCTTAAAACCTCTTTTGGAAATAACTTAGCGGAAAATACAGGTAAATTTTTTTTTGAAATGAAACATGTAAAACAAAGTGCGAGCCATTGCGCATAACATAAACGAACGTGAAGCGGAAGAATAAATAAATCATACAATTCAAAAGCCATAAAGAACACATCATCATGAAAACATTCTTCATAACATTAATTAACATAGTTTAGTACATCACTACTGAAATATAAAGGAAAGCATAAAGTCTTATCCATATAAGTGGGAGAGCTTGCAGGACAATAACATAAATAAGAAACATAACAATGAATACATGAAACCCCAAAAGATACTCCCAAACTAGGACTACTCCCACCCCCAATCTAAGGATGGTGCTCCTCCTCGTCCCTCGATGGCACATATCCAATGAATTGGGCAAGCTCCTCGGGTGCATGAAGACGGAAGGGTGGGCGAGCATGCCCTCCATGACGTGGGTGCATCTTCAGACGTTGTGCTAACCTCCGCCGTCACGTCTCCTCGCTACCTATCCCAATGTCCATGGGTGGCAGGGGGCGAACCCTCTGAAAAAAATGAGAAAGGGGGATCCTTTGACGGGTCAGTCTCCGAACGTCTCAGGCGAGGCACGTACTCGGGTAGCTTCGTATCCTAGGAGGAGGACGAGCGCAACGTTCTCTCGTCTCGAGGTCACATCCTCTCAAAAATCATGTCATCGCCATAGGGAGAAGTCGGGGTGAAGCGAAAACTAAGACGGAAAGGCAAAAGGGCATCCCATGTATGCAAAAATGTGTATAGCACAACAACCCTTGAAATGGTATGACTGGTGATCGGTCGTAGTGCAACTCCTACACGGGCGCATCAACAAAAATCACGAACGATATCATTGAGTCTAGAGATCTAATGGAAAGAGAAAGAGAGAGAGGGTGAGAATCTTGCTAAAGAATCTCAGTAGGGAAATCCTCTATCCTAATGTCATCGTTTACATCCCAGGAACCTTGGGTTTATTATGAAAAAGGTTAAGCATGCATAGGTTCATTATGAAGTTTCAAAGATATTATAACCAAGGTCCATGTCTTTTATAATGAATCTTAATGCATGTATGCAACATAATAGTTCATGGATGCATGGCAGTCTTTAGGCAAACCAAACAATAATCAATCAACATATAAGTGGCATGTAACTTCTCTTTGAACATCATTCCTTCATCTAAATCTTGTGACACCAAACATAATAGTAACCGCATCCTTTAAACTAGGCTATGAGCTCATACCTTAACTAGTCGTCACTAGTTCTTACTTATCCTCTTGATAAGCGAATCATAAACATAATCATAATCATAATCATCATAATCCCGACTCCAGAGTACGGGTAGGGGGCCTAAGGATCACCCATCATGGGACTTTTTCCTTCTTCGAAACGCATCGACTGGTTAAGACCAACGACTTTGTCCGCTTTGGCAGGCTAATGTCTATGCCCTCACCTTTACCTTCCCTTAGGAGAAGGAGAGTATGTCTTGTGTCACCTTAAACATCATATTTCTCAAAAACTTTCTTAGTCTCTCAAATTTGATGGAAATTTGGGCATAACAGCTACTCTGAATTTCCTCAAATTTGAGTCATGCCACATAATCTCAATCACATGCATCATTCTTATGGAACTTTCTCAAATCAATAACTTTCTAGTTCACATGAGCATATTCCTCAATCTCATTCATATTTCGAAACCTCATGCATCTCAAATACATGGCACAACACTTCATCATATCAACATGTCAATTATACACATAAGGTTTCATACTTGAAATGTTAACATATTCACATCATTAAGAATATACTCTCTCAGTCTCATGCTCACATTACACATCCTATCTCATGGTGTCTTATGCTTTGACCCTTACGGGTCTTAAATTCTTGTTCTAGTAATCTTATCACCCATTGCAAGTCTTTGTCATATCTAGGGGATTGTTCTTTATAATTCTTCTAACATTATGCTCACTAATTCATGCAACAGCATTATATAGATTACTCATCAAGGTCATTTATTCAACTACGAGGATTCTAGAATCTATGCCTTAAACTCTTTTCTAAGTTCTCTCTTCGCCTAAGATTCTATATTCAACTCCTAGGCATAATTACTAGTTATGAACCATCTTCCTTAAGCTCAATTATCTGGAACGAAGTTATTATTCTTGTGTCTAAGTGCTTTAAAATTCTAGTTCTACATTCTCCCTATTTGTTTAGTCTCACCAATCCTCCAAAACATTCTTCACTTCGCTCAAGAATAATATTACGCATTCTAACTCCTCAAACAAAATTCATACAGTGGCCACAAAGGATAAGATAGAAACCAAAAATTTTCATCACACATAATTACATAAACTCATGTTATAAGTGCACACGAGTTGCTAGTTTTCTCTTGGGACAATTTTAGGAGCAAAAAGGTGTTCTGGTAATCGATTACATGTGCCTGGTAATCGATTACCAGGAGCTAAATTTATTCTGGGTTCAAAACAACCAAGTAATCGATTACATAGTATGGTAATCGATTACTTAGGGTTAAATCGTTTCCAAAAAAAAGAACATCGAGTAATCGATTACACTAACAGGTAATCGATTACAGGGTTTTAAGGACCGTTATGGGCATGAAGAATAGCCTTGGTAATCGATTACATTGTCTGGTAATCGATTACCAAACCAAAAACCCTTCGAAAAATCACTCTGGTAATCGATTACATAAGCTGTTAATCGACCTAGGACCTCCGGAATTTGAGAAAATATGATTTTTGACACATTTCAAACTATTTAAACACCTTGAGACCTCATAAAACATTTTTCCAACATTTTCTGAAATCATCCTTTCATTTTACAAAATCAAACCATCCTTGTTTCATACTAAACATATTCACTTATCATGGTTAAGATTTCCTTTTTAAGGTACTTAGGGCAAGTCTTTGAGCTCTAGAGTATTTAGGTGATAACATAATCTTAAACATGCTATGCACTTCATTTTACTCTTTATTACAAAGTAAAGTGAGAGCATAAAATAAATATGAGATGCAACCTCATTATTATCTTTAAGGATTAAGTGATGACTTGAAATATAAACATGAAATGCAAGCTTGGGAATTTAAATATGGTAATGCAAGTTCATTCATTTATTCTTGTGAGATTAGTGATGGCATCAAAATAAACATGAGATGCAAGACATAAACTTAAACATGAATGCAACTTATTTTATCTTAACTAGAGCTCTTACAAGACTTTAGAGGAACATCAATAGCCTCAACCCAACATGTATCTTAACAATGGAAGATGAGCTTTAAAGTTCTTAACACCAAGTCTTCAAGGAAGACTTTGGTTTTGAACTTCATCATCAAGCTCAAGAAAGTAGATTAAAACAAGAATAACAACATTTTAACAAAACAAACACAAATAGAACTACTCATATTCTTTATTTTATTGCTCATGGGCTTCAATCTAGAGTAAAACTCTTAGAACGGCCGACCAACTTTAAGGTTGGCAAGGGTAAGCTTAGAGCTCTTGGAAAACATGTGATTAATTTTTCTTTAACAAAGCTTTTGTGATCTACTCAATATTTTAGCAAACCTTGTTCAAGCAAATGAAAAAGGAAACCGAAACATAAACCAAGGAAAAGAAAAGAACACAAGCATATATGGTCCAAGACCAAGTTGTTTCAAGCTTTAGAGGTTTCTCACATGACAACAACAAGTCATTATCTTGAAACCTCATCATCAAGCCAAAGTTTTTCTCAATCAAAGGCTCTAGGCCAAAAATAAAAAGAGAGGGAGAACTTGAAAAAAAAACCAAGAGAAAACTAGAACTTTTCCTTAAAGGAAGCACACAAAACTTAGAAAATAAACCCCTACCTAAAGAAGTCTTGAAGAGAGGAGGAAAAGCTTTGTTTCTTGAGAGGAAAAGAGAAAGAAATCCTCTTGAACTCTTGCTGAAAAACTCGGCCAAGGAGGAGAGAAAAGGAGCTCTTTGTGTTTGGGAAGAAAGTTTGAAGTTTGCTCAAGTGTGTAAACATTCAAAGAGCTTTCAAGCTAGTGTATTTATAGAAGATTGAGAGCTCATGGATGGCCTAGAGGAGGGAGGAGTGGCCGGCCATTTGAGAGGAGAGAAGGGAAAATATCTCTTGGCCAAGGCATGGTCTTAGGCATGGTGTTGGGCATGGGCAAGGTATGGTGGAAAGCATGACTCTTTTGTGTGTAAAATAAATCAACATGTGAGGAAAATGGGGGAGGATTTTCGGCCAGCATAATCAGCCCAAGGGGGAGGAAATTGTTTCATCTAATTGTGGTTTAAAGGTGTGTTTAGGTGTGTCTTTGATTAGGCTTTTGATTAGGAATTTGTAAGAAATGTTTAGGTGAGAAAATGGTTAATTAAGGTGGTTCAAGACTTGATTAGGAAGTTGTCATACTAGATTAACAAATTAAATTCATTTTCTTAGTCAAATGAGGTATGGCACAATTCCTTAATTTAAGAAATTGGAGAGAAAACACTATTCAAGATTCCATGACTAGGAATCTTGAATTAAAGAATGCAATTAGAGTTTATTTAAGCAATCTTAGGTTCTAATTAACCTTAATAAATCATTTTGACTCTAGATTAATTATCAAAATAAATTAATCTTCGATTAGAGCCTAATATTGCTTAGGTTTGCTTAATTGCGTCATTAGACTCACTGTACACTCTCACGTTCTAGGGGCAAAATGGTAATTTTGCACTAAAATTGCCCGGGACCTTCTGGGCCCTACTAAACATCAAACATCACTTAAAAACATCATTCTAAACTCCCTGGAAGAATTTGGGCTCAAATGGCACCTTTTACCCGTGTAGAACACAGGAGGGTATTTTGGTCATTTTGAGCCGAAAGTTTAGAAAACGAGATTTTCACCTCGGATAACAACCATAACAATTATAACCCCTTCAAACATCGAGTTGACCTATTCGAGGATTGTTAACTGCCTTTAATTCGGTAAAAATGACCTCAGGGCATTTTGGTCATTTGTACTAAAATAGCAGAAATCAGGTATTAAGGGATTGAATGCTAAAAGAAACCCACTAGAAGGATGGTTTTGAACATTAAAATGAACCTTTGCTATATCCTGCATGATCATATTTTTCTTAATAAACGAATGGCTGGGATGATGACGATGACATGAATTTTTATGTATTTAGGAATGCCCCCTATTGAGAGTTTCACAATTCTCACCCTCTATATTTTTGTGTTTTTGTATCATCTCCAGATTTCTCAAGAGAACAATGGGGCTACTACCATGGAAGAATCTGATTTGTAGTAGTTCAATAATTGAAGTCCCTTATCAGTTTTACTTTATTGTATGTATATGTTTGTAAATACATAGGAAGAGGATGTACATTAATGCTAATAAAAGATCTTTCTTGTATTTGGATTTGTATTCAATAAATACTTTGTTATCTTTTTATATATTTTAGTAAAACTACGATATAGTTACTACACGAATCAATCAAATACGCTATATATATATATATATATATATATATATATATATATATATATATATAAGAAAGGTCTACTAATTTCTAAGTAATAACTCCCAAGTCTAATGTTATGGCTTAAGGATGATATTGTACTTGAGAGGATGTTACATTATGGTGTTAGAGTAGTTCATCCTAATTGGACCTAGAGGATTGGACTGACTATATTCCAATGTATAGATGAGTCATGTCTTGAGTTTTATCGGTATAATAGGATATAAGATTTAGATATGCATGACAGTCTATTGAGTGTAGTTGGTTGCTATCACACTTAGCCTAATATTGAGTCTTGATAAACTCAATATATTTTGTTGGTGTGTTCTGGAACCAATGGCAAACCGCAGATGTACTAGGAATAGGAATGTTAAGCCGACAAACATGATGGGTACTTTTCGTGAGATGACTGCTACTATGAAGGAACGCGCTACAATGGCCAATCGGATGATGGAGAGATTAGACCGAAATGCTGAAGGAAATCTAGGTAAATCCAGGGGAAACAGAGGTGGATGTAGAATACAAAAAAATTTGAGTTTACGAAAGCCAATTCAATGCCTTTTAGAGGAGCCTTTAATCCAAGTAAAGCAAAAGAATGGATTAAGGCAATGGAAAATTTTCTCGATGCTTGCTTATCAGAAGATAAGAAAGAAGCTTTCATTACCTATATGTTGGAGGCCGATGCAGAGTTTTGGTGGAATGACACTAAAGGATTATTTGAGACTTCTCAAACTATAATCACTTGGAACATCTTCAAAGAAGCCTTTTATCGAAAATATTTCCTTGCTACTGTAAGAAATGCGAAAGAACTAGAGTTCATGGGCTCAAGCAAGCAATCATGAGCTTGGCAAAATACGCAGTGAAATTTGAGGAACTCTACAAGTTCTCTACTATTTATCAATGTAATCCTGATGAAACTTGGAAATGTATCAAATATGAAGGTAGACTATAAGTAGATGTTGAAGTTGTTGTCGAACTCTTAGAGATTAGAGACTATGCTGCCTTGTAGACAAATGTCAACTAGTGGAAGAATATAACACGAAGCTGGTGATTGCCAAGTCCGCTAAGGACAATTTTAAGAAAAGAATGACACCTAAATAGTAATACTAAGGGGATGCCCCACCTTTAAAGAAGTAGTTTCAACCAAGTTCATATGAGGATAAACAGGAACAAAAGCCGACCATGAGGCGCGATTGCCTAAGATGTAGGAAGGACCATGAGAATACACCTTGCTTGGCTAGGCAATATGTATGCTACCACTGGAAAACCAGGGCATAAGGTCAAGGAGTGTCTAGAGATTTATTCAAAACCAACTATGAAGCCACAACATCATAGTAGTTCATCCTAAGTGAGGGACATCACCACTTGAAGATTCGATTGAGGTAGGAATGCTTTTACTACATTAAAGGATTTGATTGTTACCTTTGGATTGTGTAACACCCTCCTAAGTATAACATCATCCTTAAGTTATGATATTAGACTTAGGAGTTGTTACTTATAAATTAGTGGACCTTTCTTAAATATCTATAGCAAGTTTGATTGATTCGTACCATAACTAATTTGTAATTCTATTAAAATATATAACAAGAATTAAGTATTTATTAAATACACATTCAAATATGAGAAAAAGCTCTTTTATGAGCTTCAAAATACATCTATTCTCTATTATATTTATAGACATAATCATACAACTGCTGTAAATTTCATTTAAACTCCTAAATTTGATTCTTTTGTGTAGCAGCCTCATTGTTCTTCTGGATGAATTTAGAATGACACGAGAACACAAAACATAGGGGTGAGAATTCTAAAATTCTTAGTAGGGTATCCCCAAAATGCATAATAAAATCCATGTCATTGTCATCGTCGTAGCCACTTCAATTTATTAAGAAAATGTGATCATGCATTACATAACAATGGCTAGTTTTTGGCTAGTTTTAAAGTTCAAAATTATCCTTTCGATGTGGGTTTCTTTTAAACGTTCAATCACATATGTCATAGTACTCAACCTCATAGTAATCCATTCTAGACAAATAATTTAATAAAATATGCATATGCATATGATAAATACATTGATCTTTCTTTTACTTTGGTATTTTTCTTAGCTTCACATGCCCTTGATATGTCGAAGGATATCTCATCTTTCTTCACCTGCCCTTAAGAAGTCGAAGGGATCTCATCTATACCATTCTCATCATTATGTGCCCTTGGTACATCGAAGGTGATCTCATATCTTTCTTGTCTTTTTGTGCCCTTGACATACCAAAGGGATCTCAAGTTATAGTCTCCATCTTTTTTTTCAAAGTGCATTCATTAATCACATGTAGAGAATCAACCACAAGTGATTCTCATTCGTTCCTCATAAACCAATCTTTAAAGTCTATAGCATGCATTCATACATATCATACTTAAATCAAGAGTCATTATATCATCAATTCTAGGCATTGGTACAATTCCCACATTGGAGATTTCACACTTATGTAGCAAGAATTAATTTGCATATCAAACAACTAAAATCAAGGCTACAAAAACTATTCATGACACTTCAATGTGTTCATAAGGTCCAGTGAAAATTTCAAGGCAAAACAAGCTCCCTAGCTGTGGTAACAAAATTAGACAAATTTGGATAGTCATAAAATTCTTATTTTCAGTCACAACCTGAAGTCTCAATTTTATTACCCTATCAAATGACAGATAAAATCCTACAAAAATTCAGGGTTGGAATTTCAACACCCTGTAAAATGTTCAAGGCAAAATTCGATCATTTGATATAGTAACAAAATTAGACAAATTTAAAGCTTCAGATTTGACTCTAGATCATAACCTTAACTATCTTGGTTTCTTATTTTTAGAAAATAGTAAAAGTGCTCAAAATGACCTAAGAAAAATCCTGAAAACACCTTAACATATTAGCTTCATCACATAAAATTTTTAGCTCAAAATAAGGTCTCTAATTAGGTTAGAAAAATCAAAATAATTTCACTTGCTTGCTTAAAATCTGATTTTTCAGCAACATAGCTCAAAATATATTTTGAGAAAAATTATATTCTAACATCATCCAAATACTCCACCAAATTAAACACGTCAATATCTATATATTATTAACCAATACAACCAAAAGTATCAAATTAAATCAATAAAAAAATTGTACAAACATATTTGAAATAGAAAAAGTTTCAAAAACCCTACTTGTAAAGCTTGAAGACTTCTAACCCCTAAGGATCTTCTAGGAATAGTTCATTTCACCACTAGCTCCTCAAATCAACTCTAATTCCTTCCTTTAATAGTGGGTTGTGAGATCTCAAAGTGATAAATGGTGATGGATTCAAATTCTAATTGGTTAGTTTGGTAGATTGTGATGAGTAGTTAAAGTTTTGTGAGGAAGATTTTTGATTTAAGTGAGTAAAAACTAAGGTTTGGGGCATTTGAACTTAGGTTTTGAGAGAAAACACCATGGAAGCTTTGTTTTCTAGTTCATGGCCGAAAATGGGAGAGAATGGAGTGATAAGGTTGGTGGTTTATGTTTATCTTGGTCTAGGTTTGTAATTATGTAGATAAGTTGTAGATTTCTTTCCTTCTTTTTGAAAAAGAAATGAAACGAATGACTAGGATTGATTTATTGGTCAAAGAATGAATCTTGGCTATCCACTTGGCTTAGGATAAGTGGCTCATTTTAACATGGTGAGCAAAAAACTTTTTCAATGTTAAAATCATGCATTGAAATTCCATGAATGGATAAGATATTGTCCATCGAGTAAAATATAATAAATAAAAGGCTAAGATTAAAAATTGCTTTTCAAGTTTTAATCAAAGCTATCCACTTGGCAAAAAGTGGTTTATAGAGGGTTACTTGGCCACCAAGTAACTTTTACGGGTTAAAAATCACACATCAAAACTTTACCGAATATGTAAAACACCGTACCCGAGAAACATAAAATATCTACATGGGCCCCAGGCATAATACTCGATATGGGTCCTCGGGTCTAGTTCTCCTAGCCCTAAACATGCTTGGCCCTAGTTCCATGGTTACTATTCATCTATGAGCCTAGAAATTCTAACGCCCTAATTTCTGCGTTTGAGTACAAATGATCGAAATGTCCCTGAGGTCATTCCTGAATTCAAGACAGTTGTCTCAGTCTGAATGGGTCAACTCAATGTTGGAAGGGGATTACATTCGTTATGTTTGATATCGAGGTGAAAATCTCATTTCTAAACTTTCGGCTCAAAATGACCAAAATACCCTCCTGTGTTCTACACTGGTAAAGGGTGCCGTTTGAGCTTGAAATTTTCTAGAAAGTTTGGAATGATGTTTTTGAGTGGTATTTGATATTTAGTTGGGCCCGGAGGTCCGTAGTTTTGGTGCAAAATTACCATTTTGCCCCTAGAATAGTGTACAGTGAGCCTAATGACGCGATTAAGCAAACCTAAGCAATATTAGGCTCTAATCGAAGATTAATTTATTTCAATAATTAATCTAGAGTCAAAATGATTTATTAAGGTTAATTAGAACCTAAGATTGCTTAGACAAACCCTAATTGCATTCTTTAATTCAAGATTCCTAGTCATGGAATCTTGAATAGTGTTTCTCTCTCCAATTCCTTAAATTAAGGAATTGTGCCATACCTCATTTGACTAAGAAAATGAATTTAATTTGTTAATCTAGTAAGATTACCCTTCTAATCAAGTCTTGACAACCTTAATTAGCCAATTTCCTTACCTAAACACTTTCTTACAACTCCTAACCAAAACCTTAATCAAAGAAACACCTAAACACATCACTAAAACACAATTACATGAGCAAATTAATCCTCCCCCTTGGCTACCCAATCTGGCCGAATGCATGGTCTAGGAAGAGTGTCACATGTTGATTTTGTTTCCCTTAAAGAACCATGCCTTAGGCCATACCTTGCCCATGCTTTCAACCATGCTTGCCATGCCTAAGCCCATACCCATGTAAAGAGATATTTTCCTCTCTTTTCTCCCCTTTGGCCGTCGGCCATCCTTCCCTTTGGTAGCCTCCATGTTGCCAATTTTCTATAAATACCAAGCTTGGAAGAACCTTGATACACTTTAGATCATTTGCTAAGTTTAGTTGTCATGCACTTTCTTGCATTTTCTCTCAAATTTCTCTTCATCTTCTTCATCTTCTTCTTCCTCTCAAAGAACCTTGCCACCATCACAAACAACCATAAACTACCACTATCTCACCTTAAACCATCTTTCAAACACCTAAACTTTCCATTTCCAAGCTTAGAAACTCAAGGAAAAATCATCTTCCTTGAGCACCCTCCTTGGCCGAATTTATCTTCACTTCCAAGAGAAGATTTTGTCTTCTCAACTCTTCAAGAACTCAAGCTTTCTTTCACTCTTCAAAGACTTCCTTAGGTAGGGGTTTTCTTTCAAGTTTTTCTTCACTATCTTTGAAAAAGTTTCTAGCTTTTTCTTGGTTTTTAAACTCTTTTCTTCTTCCTTTGTATTTTCGATGGTGCCTTTTGTTGAACAAAACTTTAGAGGTCTCATGGAAATGGTTTGGTGTTTGTCATGAGAAAACCTCTAAAGCTTGGATCTTGGTCTTGGACCATATATAACTTGGTTTTCCCTTTCTTTACAAGTTCAAAGGTTTGGTTTTTCATTTCCTTTCCCTTATGATTTTGGTTCCTTCTTGGTTTTTCCTAGTTCAAAGTTTTGGTTTTCATTCCTCTATGGTTTTGGTTTTCCTTTCCCTTATCTTGTTCAAGCTTTGGCTCCCATTTCCTTTTCTTCTTGGTCTCGGCCTCCTTGTTTTGGTTTTGGGAAAAAGGTTTGCTAAAAATATGAGAATGGTTTTTTGAATGTTTGTTGTGGTTTTTGCCACTTGAATCATTTTCTTGAGCTTGATGATGAAGTTCAAAACCTTAAGACTTCTTTGAAGTCTAGGTGCCAAGAACTCTAAAGCTTGCTTTATGATACATAATGGGTTGAGGTTTTATGTTCCTTTAAAGTCTTGCAAAGAGCTCTAGCTAAGATCTAAAATAAGATGCATTCATGTTTACTTTAATGCTTTGCATAGCATACTTATTTTCAAGTCATCACTAAACAACTTAAAGATTAAAACAAGAATGTGCATCCTCACTTAATAAATCTCAAAGCCTACCTATTTCAACCTTAAAGTTGATTGTTGATTTGGGGTAAATACCTCAAGGGGCCTAGAGCACTAAAATAAAGAATTGAACCTTGCATTTCATGTTTACTTTCTTGTCTAGCATGTTTATATTTTATGCCATCACTTAAATTCTAAAGATAACAAATGAGTGCATCTCATGTTTATTTTATGCTCTCACTTTATTTTCTAATGAAGAACAAAAATGAGGTGCAAAGCATGTTTAAGTTTATGTCATCACTTTAATGATCTAGAGCTCAAAGACTTGCCCAAGTATCCTATGTAAGGTTTTAAGAAAATGTTGGTTTTTCAAAGAAGCCATTCGGCCTTGTGGTGATGATGATGGACTTAGTGTGAGTTCCTCTAATCACAAGTGTCCATAGTTCATGCTTTGCAATTTTTCTAAGCTTAGGAGCACCTAAGCAACATTATGAATGAAATTATATATTTTAAATCTATTTTATGAGCAAGTTAATTTAGCTACTGACCTCATGTGTAATTACATGATTTTAATGTGAGGATTTGAGTTCTAAAAGAGTTTTGAGTTCCTAAAACCATTCCAAGAGAAAACTAGTAAAACTATGTACTTCTAAAGCATGATTTTATGTGGTTTTTGGTGAAATCATTTCGGTTCTGTAACTCCATGCTTGGCCACTATACTAAATCTATTTTATGGTGTGGAAATGTGTAAAATTATGTTTGAGTGAAGTAAGGAACATTTTAGAGAAATTAGAAAAGATTAAGTAACTAAAAAGGGTTCAAATTGAGAATTCTAGAACACCTAACTATGGAAGAATGCAAACCTGTTCCAGCATGATTAATTCAAGGATAAATGGTTCATAATCAGTAAAACATGTATAAAAACCCTTCATAAATGATTAGGTATTAATTACAAAGTTTAAGGTGATGATAAGGACTTAAAATGGGAATTCTAGCACACTTAGACATGGTAATATACAATTCTATTCCAACATAGCTAGATTGAGGAAAAATGACTTATAACTTAGTAAACATGCCTAGGAATCCGTCATAATTGGTTTAGGAATTGATTATGGAGCCTTAGACGAAGACAGATCTTAAAAGGGTCACGACAGAGATTCTAAAGCCCCGTAAGCGTATGATATTTTTCTGCCCTTAAATGTATAATGCTGTTTGGAATTTTTAGTAAGCCTAAATCTTAGTGAGAATTATAAGTGATGATCTCTTGGGTTTAATAAGGATGTAATATGGGTATTAGAATGATTGGAACATAAAGTTTAAGACCCGTAAGGGCCAAAGCATAAGACAATAAGAGATAGGAAGTGTGATGTGAGAATGAGACCGAGCGAGTATGCTTGTGTTATGTATGAATGTGTTAATGTCATGAGTTCGATAACATAAGGATTCATGTTGTGTTGTGATGATGATTTCAGTATATTGTGGGCATAATGCATGAGACCATGTGATAAAGATGAATCAAAGAAAGTATGTTTTTATGATTGAAAGGTTTATTTGATTTATGAGACAACACGCATTATGTGAGTTATGTGGCATGACTCAAATTTGAGGAAATTCGAGTGCAGTTGTTATGTTGCCGAATTTCCATCAAATTTGAGAGACTTAAGAAAGTTTTGAAAAATAAGATGTTTAATGTGACACACCGAGACGTACTTCTCCTCCACGGTAAGGAGAAGGTAAAACCGTGAGGGCATCGACATTAGCCTACCAAAGCGGACAAAGTCGTTGGTCTTAACCAGTCGATGCATTTCGAAGAAGAAAAAGTCCCATGATGGGTGATCCTTAGGCCCCCTACCGTACTCTAGGAGTCGGATTATTATGATTATGATTATGATTCGCTTATCAAGAGGATAAGTAAGAACTAGTGACGACTAGTTAAAGTATGAGCTCATAGCCTAGTTTTAGGGGTGCGGTTACTATTATGATACTTAATGTCACAAGTTTGAGAAGAAGGAAATGATGTTCATGAGAAGTTACATGCCACTTATATGATGATTAATTATTGTTTGGTTTGCCTAAAGTATTGTCATGCATTCATGTTCTGCTATGCTGCATACATGCATTAAGATTCATCATAAAAGACACGGACTTTGGATAATTATCTTTGCGAAAACCTCATAATGAACCTTTGCATGTTTAACCTTTTCATAATAAACCTAAGGTTCATGGGATGTAAACGATGACACTAGGATAGAGGTCTTCCTCCTGAGATTCTTTAGCAAGATTCTCACCCTCTCTCTGTTTCCTTTCCGTTACATCTTCAGCTGCCATGGCGTCGTTTGTGATTTTTGTTGATGTGCCCGTGTGGGAGCTGGACTACGATCCGATCACCAGTCCTACCATTTCGAGGGTCGTTGTGCCATGCGCATTTTTGCATACTGGGTCGTCCATTTGTATTCCCGGTCTCCAGTTTCGCTTCACCCGACTTCTCCTTATGACGACGATTTGATTTTTGAGAGGACGCGACCCAGGACGAGAGCGGACCGTGTGCCCGACCATCGTCTTCAGCAGTATGTGGCTATTCGGAGACCGATCCGTAGAGGATCCCCCTTCTCATCCTTTCTCGAGGGGTCTCCCCTACGGTTCCCATGGATATGGGGAGGGGTATGAGGATACGGTCACGCAGCAGAGGCTAGCACGATGCCGAGATGCGCCCACGTCGTGGAGGTCATGTTCGTCCACCCTTCCGTCTACATGCACCCGAGGAGCTTGCCTAGTTCATTGGGTATGTGCCACCGAGGACGAGGAGGAGCGTCACCCATAGTTCGAGGGAGGGGGTAGCCTTAGTTTGGGAATGTATCTCTTGGGACTTCTCTTGTATCCGCTATTTATGTTTCTTATATTTTATATTTTTGTCCAAGCTCTCCCACTATATGGGTATCACTTTATGCTTTCCTTTATGCTTGAGATGATGTCCAAACTATTATGATTATGATGGATGCTTTTATGGTTGAGGTGTTCCTTATTACATTTGCTTTGCATGATTTATTTGTTCTTCCGCTTTACGTTTCTTTTATATGGTACAAAGGCTCACATTTTGTTTTATGCACATATATTTCAAAAAAAATTTACCTGTATTTTCCGCTAAGTAATTTCACAAATGAGTTTAAAAAGGAAGTAATAACTAATAATTAATCCTGACATGTCCTAGGCGTGTTTGGGTTAAATATTATGGTGTTACAAAATCACTTTTCACGCTCGGCCCAAAATATTTTTTTTTTAGTTTTTTTCAACTCGTCCATTGGGTCTTCCTCATAATTGCTAAGACTATTAGATTTTTGAAATTCTCACTAATAAAATTCAAATTAATAAATTTTAGGGTATTATAGATTGGCTGTGTATTAATTGCTTGTTTGAATTTTGTAAACTTAAACTCTTTTTTCAAGTCAATGTCAAATGAATTTTAAGGCCAAAATTTCTTTTAAGGAGGGTAGTATTATAACACCCGAAATAATTCCAAAATTTATTTAGACTTTATCAATGAGAGTTTGAACATTTTTAATGTAGTCATTGATAAGGGGCATTTATGCCACTTATCTTGCTATCAAACCTTAGCTTTTTGCATGAGTTTTCAGAATTATTGATGCAATTAATAAAGATTTTGATTTATTCCTCATTGTGTGATTTTAATCAAATTATTGGCTTTTGCACTAATTTTGGAATAATTTGTAATTACACCTGTTGCATTTGACTTGTCTTTGAGTACGGTTTATGCGCATGAGCTTTGGATCAAGTGTAAAATGTCAAGAACAAGGTTGGAAACTATTGGGAAGGAGTTAGGAGCAAAAAGGGAAAAAAGCATGGAGGCTCACATTCGAGTAAGTGCTGGAACGCTTGCAGAGTGATAACCATTAAATTTTGGCCTCATTATTCTCAGAACTGATACTCATTTAGCGTTGCAGTACTCTACGAAATGACGAGATATACTGTAATACCTTAAAAATTATTTAAAAATTAATTTGAGATTTATTAGTCATAATTTAAAAAATCTAGGTTAGCAATGATAACGATGGCCCAACAGACGTACTAAAAAAAAAGTTTTTGGGGATGAATAGTAACTTGCGGGCCCCAACAATTGGCAAGCCGAAACCCAGATCCTGGATGAAGAAATACAGGACAAAAGAGAGGGTTAAGGTTAGAAATGATAAAGAATAAGAATTTATACCTAAAATTAATTTTTGGGTAATGTTTGACTAGGGTATGTTGTTTTACCCATTCGGTAGAGTTTTGATATGCGATTTTTAACACGTACAAGTTACTTGGTGGCCAAGTAACCTTTACCAACCACTTTATGCTAAGTGGATGGCAAGGATTGAAACTTGAAAATTAAGTTTCAATCATGGCTTTTCATTTATTATATTTTACTCGGGAGCTAATATCTCATCCGTTCGGTAAAATTTTGGTGTGCAATTTCTAAAACCGAAAGATAGTTTAATCATTATACATGGATAATGTATATCCATTCAGCCCAAGTGTAAGGCTAAGATTTAATCTTGGTTTACAAGATTAAATAGCCACATTTGTTTTTCTTTTCTTTAAAGAATTACCCATTTATATTATATGATTTTTATAGTTTAACACAAGATAAATACAAGAAAAGCAACCTTATCTCTCCATCATACATAATTTCAGCCAAACCTCTCCAATATCACTTCCTCCATTGTTCTTGCTCCCAAACCCTCATTCTTGCTTTCAAATCCCCAAAACACTAGCTCAAAATCACTAAAACCTCAAGATCTCTTCACAAAACTTATTCTACTCTCCATAATCTACCAAACTAACCGATTAGAATTTAAATCCATAACCTTTATATATTTTGAGGGCTCATAATTTGATGCCTAAGGAAGGGTTTGGTGTCAGTTTGAAGGCTTTGAAGGGAACAAAACCATTCTTGGATCATCCTTGGAGCCAAGATCCTTAAAGCCACCAAAGTAGGGTTTTCTTTGGCCTTTTCTTTTCAAATTTATTCTGAACATTTCTGATTGATATTAGTCCTAAATTTCTAGTTTATTTTGATGGTGTGTTTGGATAATATTAGAAATCATTTTGTGAAAGAGATTTTCAACCATGTTGCTGGATTTTCGGCTTCTGCATAGGCAGTCATTGATAATGAATTTGTTGATGGAATTGTGGCATTTTCATGAGCTCAAAAAATTATATGTTGAATCTAACATCATAGCTAATTCCACAAATTTTCTTGGGCTCTGATTTTGACTCCTAATGCCTTAAAAAAATCAAGAACCAAAATGGTACCCATGCTGTTTGGATTGTTGGATCTGAACCTCTAAACTTTGCTAATTTTATTACCACACCAAATGATTGAATTATCACTTGAAATTTTTACAGGGTGTTGAGAACATATTGAAGTTCAACTTTGAATTTTTTTGTAATGTGATATGTTCATTTGATTGGGTAATAAAATTGGGAACTATGACTGTTGACTATAAATAGGGTGTTTATGACCTCTGAATTTGTCTAATTTTGTTAACATAGTTAGAGAATTCTTTTTGCTTTGAAATTTTTATGGAACATTGTGGACACATTGAAGTGTCTTAGAGAATTTTGATAGCCTCTGAATTGATTGTTTCATGTGCAAATAAATTGTGCTACGAATATGTGAAATCTGTCATTGTGCTGAAAATGAATTGATGCTTTGAATTGATAAAATATTGACATTTGGTTCAAGTATGATGCATGTGAATGCATGCTAGCAACTTAAAAGATTGGTTTATGAGACCTGATTGAAAATTTTATTATGAATAGATACTTATATAAGCTTGATGATGATGTATATATTAAGTAGATAAAAAGTGCCCTTTAATGGGTACGGAAAGTCCCTTCAATGTATTGAGGGCATGTACATTTTAAGAATACAATACTATAATATGGAGTAGTATTACGTGTGTATATTAAGTGATTGAATAATAAAATAAACCCACTTTGGAAAGATGATTTTAGAACTATAAAATGAATCTTTAGTTGGTATTGCATGATCATATTTTCTTAATAAATTGGAAGTGGCTTGGGGCGATGATGATGATAGTAGGAGTATGTAACTAGGGAGTTGCCCTACTGAGAATTGTATAATTCACCCCTGTGTTTTGTGTTCCTGTGTCACCTCTAGGTTGATCCAAGAATAATGGGGCTGCTATGTGAAGAGCTTGGACCAGGTAGTTTAGTAGTTGATATTTTTACTTTATTGTACTTAGTTGGAGTTATATGTATGTAAATAAAATAGAGAACGTATTGTACTAAAGCTCTTAGAAGAGCTTCCTTTTGTACTTAGCTAGGTATTCAATAAATTTTGTGTTTCTTTGTTATACATTTTAATAGAATTAGTATTAGTTACTTCACGATTCGATCGATCTTGCTATAGATAATTAAGAGAGGTAGCTAATTTATATGTAACAACTCCTAGGCATAATTTCATGACTTAAGAATGATGTTGCACTTGGGAGGATGTTATAATATCAGCTCATTAATATATTTTTTGGTCCACTTTGGCCCAATTTTAGAGCAGTATTTAAAGGATTGATACAAACTTTTACCCTAGTTTTTGACTCACTTTAGGCTACCACTTTTAGTTGCTATTATTTTCTCTCCACATCTCTCTGCATCTTTTCTCTCTATCTTCTTCTTCTTCTTTATTCTTCTCTTTCTTAGGGATTCCATTAGTGAAGGTGTTTTGTCTTGGAGATTATGGCAAGGATGATTGCTATTATTTCAAGTTCTCTTTTATCTTCATTGTTGTAATCTTCAGAGATGGAAGAGTATATTTATTTACTAGTGTAAGGATTTTGGATGGATTGGAATAATGTTTAGACCCCTTTTTAATATTAAATGCATTTGTTTTCTTATTGTTCCAGTTTATTCCTATAATTATTGTGGTGATTGCTATAATCTTTATTGGAATAACTAAATTGGCAATCGTTGTTTAGAGAAACCCTTTAGGCATAAATTGATAGATCTATTGGTTTATGTTTGAGGAAAGACATTAGAATTAACTTTACGATTGGCGGTTAGGCTAGCAATTAGTTCATTAAATCAATGTGATTTCTAAATAAATTGAGATCTCGTTTATTAGTTATTTGCATTGGTCAAATTCTAGAGGTCGATTGATCGATAGTATAATTGCAGTAATTTATTACTAATAGCCACCAATGGGTTTAATATTTGGTCAATGATAATTAATTTCCAATCCTAGAAATACCTTGCACTAGTGCCTTCTTCTCTGTTGCTACTATCTTGTTGCTATTATCTTTTAAATTAAATTGCTTGATTTTCTTTCCTCAAAACCCTCAATTTTCCTAACTAAGCATTGAAGCCTCCTTAAGAAATGACCTAGGTTGTGCCCTTTACTACATTTTAGTAAATCTGACATTAAAATAATTTTCTAATTTGAGGAGGTATACAATAGCCTCCGTCAGTTGTCATGAGAAATGACAAGGAAAAAAAATGAATAGTAATCTTATGGTCCCATCGAGAAAGTTGAAACCCTAGAGCTAATACCAGAATACCTGGACTGAGAAACATAGGAAAAAGGTTAGGAATAATGGGGTTCTAGACCTAGAATTAAATTTTGGATAGTTTCTATTTTACTTGCTTGGTAAAATTTTGATGTGTAATTTCTTACATTGTATGAAACTTTAGTGCAAGTTTCCTACTAGCTTGACAAGTGTGTGGCTAGGGAGTTGCCACCCCATTGCCTTAGCCAAGAATTATTAAGAACCACAAAAAATAACAATTTTTATATCAAAGAAATAATTTTTGTGTTGGAAAAAATTCCAACATATCTAATAATAAATGACAAATAAATTACACTTTTTCATCCTTTTCTTCCAAGGATTTCGGCCAAGCCTCATTTTACAGCCCTCTTCATTTTCTTATTCAACAAAATACCAAAACCTAGCTTGAAATCCTAAGTTACAACATCAAAACTCCATAACCAAAGCACAAACTCCAACGAAGCCCTTGAAACCCTCAAATCAACCTACAAAGAGTATCCTCATCTCACTTCACCACCAAGAGTAACTGTTGATTTGCTACCTAAGGGGAGTGTTGCCTGGTCTTGGATTAAAGATTGGGTGGAAAAGCACTTAGAAGAACCAAGACAAGTGCAAAAGACTTATAGCAATAAGTGGGGTTTCTTTTCAGCCTTATTTTATTAAAACTAGTTTTGAAAGTTTATGACATGTTTAAGTTTGAGATTTTTGGTTTTATTGAATGTTTAGATAGAGATGTGGATGTGTTTCCATGGGTGGATTAATTGGATGTTGTTAAAAAATCCTGTTTGTCAAAAGAATTTGTAAGGGCAGGTCAATTTGCACGATTTTTCTCACTTATTAGAAAACATGTTTTGAGCTAAATTTTTTATATGAGGAAACTAAAATATAAAGGTAACTTCAGTAATTTTCTTGAGTCCATTTGAAGACGTTTACTATTTTAAAAATTAGAAACCAAGTTGGTTAGGGTTTGCCTGAGCCAACTTTGAAGCTCTGATTTTGTATAATTTTGTTACTTCATCAAATGATCCAAAATTTGACTTGAGATTTTTACAGGATGTTGTAGACACCTTGAGGTCCAATCTTGAATTTTTACAGAATTTATTGAGTTCATTTGATATGATAATAAAATTGAGAATTCTAACTTTAGCTAGAATTAGGTGGTTATGACCTCGGAAATTGTATAATTTTTAGTATAGCTAGAGACCTTAGTTGGCTCTAAAATTTTTACAGGGTCTCATAGACATATTGAATTATCTTTGAAAATTATTGCTCTGTTTTGAAGTTGTTTAGTAATTTAACTATAATTTTCTTCAAGATTGGAATTTTGGAGAGCATGCCAATTACTTGAAACTATGATGAAATGTCAATGACTTGATCTCATTTATACTATGTGAGTTTGTTGTTGACATTACGTAAATGAGAAATGCTCATGACAATTACTCCTATATGAAAAGAAGATTGAGATTATGGCTTAAGATCATGAGTAATATGCATGCATGGTATACTGATGTTATGCGTATATGATTATTATGCTTGTGCATGTGACATAGAGCATGAAATATGAAGAGATCCCTTTAATACTGAGTCAGGGAAAGTAAACCTGGATATGAATAGATCTGTGTGAGAATTGAAGAAACTAAATCTGATGATCATGTATCGAAATAAGTTCAATTCTAATAAGCGGTCTATTACCTAGGAGTGGAATAAGTCACTATATGTCAAGGGGAAGTAAAATTAGAGATACCCTTTGGTGTGTCAAGGGTACGTTAAAGATGAAATCCCCTTGATATGTCAACGACACATAAAAGATAAGATATATATATATACCCCTTTTGGCATACCAAGGGCATGTAAAGATGAAAAAGATGTATATAAGATCCCTCTTCCACATATCAAGGGCACGTGAAGATAATATCACTAAAGATAATCATTACATTTATCATATGCATACTTATATTATATTGAATTACTTGTCTAAGATGATTTACTATGACCTTGAGCATAATGATACATGTGTATTAAGTGATTGAATGCTAAAAGAAACCCACTTCAGAAGGATGATTTTGAACTTTAAAATGAACCTTTAATATGTGCTGCATGATGATATTTTTCTAATAAACCGAAGTGGTTGGGGTGATGACGATGACATGAATTATTATGTATTTGGGGATGCCCTACTAAGAATTTCACAATTCTCACCCCTATATTTTTGTGTTTCGTGTTGGATTTCTCAGAACAATAAGGTTGCTACCATGGAATAATTGATTTGTAGTAGTTTGATAGTTGAAGTCCTTTCAGTTTTACTTTGTTGTATGTATATGTTTGTAAATACATAGGAAGCTAGATGTACATTAAGGCTAATAAAAGAACATTTTCTTGTGTTTGTGTTTGTATTTGTATTCAATAAATACTTTATTATCTTTTTATATATTTTAGTAGAACTAAACTTGCTACTACACGAATCGAATAAACTATAGATACTTAAGAAAGATCTGTAATTTAAGTAACAACTCCTAAGTCTAATGTCATGTCTTAAGGATGATTTTGTATTTGGGAGGGTGTTATATTATGGTATTAGAGCAGTTCATCCTATGAGGACATGAGGATTGGACTTACTATGCTTCCTACGTATAGATAAGTCATGCCTTGAATCTTATCTATATGATAAGATATAAGGTTTAGATATACATGACAGTCTATTGGTGCTGTAGTTGGTTGCTATCACATTTAGCATAATATTGAGCCTAATTAACTCAATATCTTTTGTTGGTGTGTTCAGGAACCAATGACAAACAACGACATACTAGGAATGGAATGCTCCTGAAGATATGATGGGTACTTTTCGTGAGATGGCTACTATGAGGGAACGAGCTAAGTGGCCAATGGATGATGGAGAGATTAGACTAGAATGCTAGAAGAAATCTAATGGGAAACCTAGGGGGAACAGAAGTGGACGAAAATCCAGAGATTGCTGAGTTTAGGAAATCTAACCCAATGCCTTTTAGGGGAGCCTTTAATTCTGAGTAAAGCATAGGAATTGATTAAGGTGATGGAGAAAATTTTCTTGATACTTGCTTGTCCAGAAGATCAAATAATGGCTTTTGCTACCTATATGCTAGAGGTCGATGTAGAGTTTTAGTGGAATAACACTAAAGGATTATTTGAGGCCTCTCAAACTATAATCACTTGGGACATCTTCAAAGAAGCCTTTTATGAAAAATATTTCACTACTTCTATAAGAAATACAAAAACTTGGAGTTCATGGTGTACACCAAATTTTTTCCTGTTGTGCAAAATTACAAAATGCCCCTAGGTAATTTTCGCACGAAATTTAAGGTTGAACAATCCTTAATTAGGAATTTTAACATTAGCGTAACATTATATGAGGCTTGGATATCAATTTGATCGAAAATCGCAAATCTCGATTTTTCGTGTGCAAAATGACCAAAATGCTCCTGAGGCTATTTTTAGGAAATAAAAAATAGCCAATCGGCTATCCTCAAGGGTTAGTTTTATGTCTGAAAGGAATTATTTGTGATATGTTGATATTGAGGTAAAAATCTCAACTCCGATTTTTTAGCATACGTAAAATTATCAAATTACCCTTGTGGTAATTTAACACGATTAGTAACCTTAAACACGGTTATCACTCGGAAGTTTAAAATGTTTGTTACAAGTACTATGTAATATCTGAAAATGTTCAGGTAATTAGAGGAGTTATGTGAAATGACTTCTTTACCCCTAGTTAGTGCGTAATAAGTTCACTTAAGTAATTAACGCAATATTAGGCTCTAATTCATTTCAAATTGATTTCATTAATTAATCTTGGGTTAAAAATAATTACTTGAGGTAATTAGAGCCTAAGAATTGTTTAGGGAAATTTAATTTCTTTCTTAATTACAAGGACTCATATAAACTTAAGAATGTTAAGATTAAGGTAAATCTAGTGTATTTTCTTTCTTTGTCTTAAGATTATGACTTATGTTACTAATTGATTTTCAACTCAATTGAGATTAATTCCATTACTAGTATAAGATTACTCTTTTACCTTGTATTGGTAAATCCTAAACACTTGATTTTTACCATTTACACTAAGTTACCAATTCATGATTTACTATCTAATTAAATATGCTATTCTATATGTCCTACCACTTATCAAAGAATCAAAATTGTCTCCTATTATCCCAAACAATGCCGCAGCCTCCATGCCCTCCATCACCCCATGATTTATTTTTTTAAATAAATAATATACTTACAAACATCATTGCCTTACCATTTGTTTTCTTTGGAGTTGTCTCGCTCAAGATTGCTCAAAAAAATTCTGCATTCTCTCAAGAAACTCCAAGCTTTCTTCTTCTTCCTCCTCCATATCCAAGAAGCTCCATTCTTGATAGTCATCCAAGTTCTCAACCTCAAACTAATGCATTTCCACCATAGATCAACACCTAAACACCTAAACTTTCCAATTCCAAACACAAGAGCATAAGAAAAATCCTTCCTCCACTCTAACTTCCCTTGGCCAAACTCATCATCATCATTGGAGCAGAGTTTTTCTTGTTACTTCATAAAAGATCTAGCTTTCTCTTTTGAAAACAAGAAACAACTTGGTAGGGATTTTATTTCATGTTCTTTCTCTTGTTCTTTCCTTTAAATTTCGATTTTATGGCTTGATGATGACCATGGCTTGATGATGAGGAATCATGGTGGTGGTTGTGAATCCATCATATAATAGACCTCTATAGCTCAAGGTTTAGTTTTGGTTGTCAAAAGATTAATGGAATAATTGTTAATTTTCTTTAAGTTTATTCTTTTTGAGCTTGATGATGAGTTCAAGAAATAAGGTTCTTGGAACCATGGTAATAAGAACTCTAAAGTTCATTTCGTTTTGTTCAAATTAATTGGAGTCAAAGAGTTCATTCTTTAAAAATCTTGAGTTTTGAGCTTAACAAGATATAAAAAGGAACTTGCACCCATGTTTATGTTTCAAGCCTTGCATAATGATGTTTGTATTTCAAGTAATCACCTTAATTCTTGAAGATAATAATATGGACTTGCATATCATGTTTAAATTTTCAAGTCTTGCATATCATGTTTAAATTTCAAGTCATCACCTTAAATCTTAAAGATAAGAAAATAGACTTGCACATCATGTTTATATTTCAAGCCTTGCATATCATATTTATATTTCCAAGTTATCACCTTATAATAACCAAGATTAAA
>JAMLFY010000011.1:23621083-23726083 GCA_030441495.1 Dalbergia oliveri
TAGCAAGATTATTCAAGGATAAATGATTCACAATTAGTAAGACATATACAAGATCCCTTCATAAATAACTAGGTGTTGATTTCTAAGTTTAAGATGATGATAAGAGATTTAAAGTGGATTATAACTTAGAGAACATGCCTAGGAATCCCTCATAATTGGTCTAGGAATTAATTATGGAGCCTTAGACAAAGATGGATCTTAAAAAGGGTCACGAATGGAGGTTCTAGAGCCCCTTAGGCAAATGATATTTTCTGCCCTTTTATGTGCAATGCTGTATGGAATTTTTAGTAAGTTCAATCTTAGAGAACAAGTCTAAGTGTAAACCTCTTGAGGGTAATAAAGATGCAAATACAAGTTTAAAGCCCGTAAGGGTCAAAGCATAAGATACTATGAGATAGGTGGACGAGAGAGTATAATTATGATGATGAACCTCGTGCACACTATGATGATGTGAATATGTTAGTTCCTTGAGTATGAAACCTTATGTGCATAACTTGATTTGGTGATATGATGGAATGTTGTGTTAAGATGCATAAGGTTTCGAAATATGAATGAGATTGAGAAATATGCTCATGTGAACTAGAAAGTTTTTGATTTAGAAAGTTCCATGAAAATGATGCATGTGACTGAAGATTATGTGGCATGACTCAAATTGAGGAAATTCTGAGAGTAGGTCATGCCGCCGAATTTTTGTCAAATTTGAGGGACATAAGAAAGTTTTTGAGAAAAATGATGTTTAATGATGACATGCCGAGACGTATTTCTCCTGCTCGATAGAGAAGGTAAAACCGTGAGGCCATAGGCATTAGCCTGCCAAAGCGGACAAAGTCGCTGGCTTAAGCCGAATGCGTTTTGAAGAAGGAAAAGTATATGATGTTTAAAGTGACACACGAGACGTACTTCTCCTGCAACGTGGGAAGGTAAAACCGTAGAGGCATAGACATTAGCCTCAAAGCGGACAAAGTCGCTGGTTAGCCAAGTCGATACGTTCGAAGAAGGAAAAAGTCCCATGATGGGTGATCCTTAGGCCCCTACCCCCTACTCTCGGAGTCGGGATTATGATGATTATGATGAATATGATTATGTTTATGATTCGCTTATCAAGAGGATAAGTAAGAACTAGTGACGACTAGTTAAGGTATGAGCTCATAGCCTAGTTTAAGGGGTGCGGTTACTATTATGATTGGTGTCACAAGTATGAGAAAATGAAAGATGTTCAAGAGAAAGTTACATGCCACTTATATGTTGAATTGATAATTGTTTGATTTACCTAAAGTCCTGCCATGCATCCATGAACTATTATGTTGCATACAAGTATTAAGAATCATTATAAAAGACATGGACCTTGGATTAATACCTTTGCGAAAACCTCATAATGAACCTATGCATGCTTAACCTTTTCATAATAAACCCAAGGTTCCTGGGACGTAAACGATGACACTAGGATAGAGGATTTCCCCTGAGATTCTTTAGCAAGAATTCTCACCTCTCTCTCTGTTTCTTTCCGTTACGTCTTCAGATATCGATGACGTCATTCGTGATTTTGTTGACGCACCCGTGTGGGAGCTGCACTACGATCAGAGCATCAGTCCTACCACTTCGAGGGTCATTGTGCATGCGCATTTTTGCATACGTGGGATATCCTTTTGCTTTCCCCGTCTCCAGCTATCGCTCCAATTGACTTCACTCTTTGGCACCTGATTTTGAGAGGACGCGACCAGTGACGAGCGGGAATCGCGTGCCCATTTGGCATCTTCACGGTGCAAGGTTACCAGTACGTGCCTTGCCAAGACGTTCAAGACGACCCATCAGAGAATCCTCCTTCTCATCCTTTCTTGGAGGTCCGCCCCTCCGTACCCATGGATTTCGGGATGGGTAGCAAGAGGTGAGCGGAGGTTAGCACGACGTAGAGATGCGCCCTCATCATGGCGGCATGCTCGCCATCCTTCCGCCTTCACACATCCGAGGAGCTTGCTCAGTTCATTGGATATGTGCCGAGGGATAGGTAGGAGCGTCATCCATAGCATGCGGGAGGGAGAGTCTTAGTTGGGTGTTTATCTTTTGGAGTTGTTCCATGTATTTGTTATCATATTTCTTATTTTATGTTATTTATACAAGCTCTCCCACTAGTATGGGTAAGACTTTATGTTTCTGTTATATTTCTGTAGTAATGTACTAAACTATGTTATCTAATATGATGAGGAATGATGTTTATGATGGATGTGTTCTTTAATGCTTATGTCCTGTATGTTTTATTTATTCTTCCGCTTCATGTTGTTTTATGTTTGCAAGGCTCGCACTTTGTTTTATATGAATCTTTTTAAAAAAAAAATTTACCTGATTTTCCGCTAAGTATTTTGTAAATGAATTTAAAGAGAAGTAATAATAATAATTAGTCTTGATACGTCCTAGGAGTATTGGGGTTAAATATTAGGTGTTAGGAGAGGCGGTTGAAGGCCACCCACATAGAGGAGGTCATGTCCATCCACCTTTTTGCTTGCACATCCAAGGAGCTGACAAGTTAATTGGGTACATACCTTGAGGGACAAGGATCAGAATCATTAGTAGTTTGAGGGAGGGGTAGCCATGGCTTGAGTTTGATCTTTCGAGGTTTCCATGTACTTCTTGTTTTATGTTTTTCTGCTTATGCACCTACTTTGGTTCATGTATTGCAAGCTCTACCTATCTTATGTGTACGATGTAACACCCTAAAATTTAATTAAAAATTAATTTGAGCTTTATTAATCATAATTTCAAAAATATAATAGTTTAGCAATGATGAGGCGGCCTAAGGACCTATCAAAAAAAAAATTTCGGGCGGTGAATAGTAACCTTGTAGGCCCCACAAGCAGTCAACAGCTGAAACCTAGATTCGGGCCCCAAGAGGTGCCTGAAATTAGGGAAACATGGGAATGAGGTTAGGAATATCTGGGAATTATAATTTTATACTTAAAATTAATTTTCGGGTAATATCGTTTAATGGGTAACGTGTTTACCCGTTCGCTTTCATGTGGTTCTTACATCGAATGAAACTTGCAGAGCAAGTTGCCACCTAAGGAGGACAAGTGTGTGGCTTGAGATGTGCCACACAATTACACCTTTATGACTAACCAATAGGAATTGCACAAAATTACAATAATTATCTTCAAAGAAAACATTTTGGACTTGAAAATTCTATGTATTTTGCCCTAAACTCAAAATATCAACATCTTATCATTTCCCTTCATCACAATTTCGGCCAGACCTCTCTAAGAACCCTTCCTCCATTGTTCTTCCTCTCAAACTCCATTAACAAGTTTCAAGCTTGCAAAACCCTAGCTCAAAGTCACTAAAACCACAAACTCTCTTCACTAAACTTATTATATTCATCATAACCTACAAATCTAACCGATTATAATTTGAATCCATCACTTTTTCCAACTTTGAGGGCACACAATCAGAGGTAAAGGAAGGGTTTGATGTTGGTGGGGAAGCTTTGAAGTGAAGCAAAAGCATTCTAAAGCATCCTTTGGAGCATAGAGCTCAAGAGCTCTCAAAGTAGGGTTTTCTATGGTCTTCTCTTGAAATTTTACTTATCTGTTTTCTCTGGTTTTATTCAAAATTTTCATTTTATTTGGTTGATGTTATATTTTTATTGATGTGTGAATTTTGGTGATGGGCTTGGATGGTGTTAAAAATGAGTTTCCACCAAAAGAAATTTGAACTAGGCTTGGATTTCAAGCTCTCCTAGTAGGTAATACGAATTTTCTGACATATTTGTGGGTGGTTTCGTGACCTACAAAAATTATATGTTGTATTTGACATTTTAAAATAACTATATGAATTTCCTTGGGTGTTATTTTTAATGTTTGATGCCTAGAAAAATCAGAAACCGAATAGGAGGATGGTGATTATTGAAGCTGAAGCAATAAAGTTGTCTGATTTTATTAACATAGCAAAGGATTGAACTAGCCTTTGAAATTTTTACACAAAATTAGTAACATATTTAAATATCACTGTGAATTTTATTGTGCATTGGTTCAATCATTTGCTGGGGTGAAAAATTATGAGAACTCTAGTCTAAGCTGTGAATTGGTGGTCCCTGACCATGAATTTGTACAATTTATTGAGGGAGTTAGAGACCTCTGTTGGTGTTGAAACTTTTATGGGCCTTGTGGACACATTGAAGTGTCTTGGGTAATTTTTATAGCCTCTGAATTGATTGTTTGAGGGGCAACATAATTCATGTTACAATGGTGTAAAATCTGCCATTATGCTGGAAATGCAACAATGCTTTGAATTGATGAAGTAATGGAATTTTTGGTTCTAGAATGACATGAGTACTTGATGTTACCTTTTTGGCTGTATGTCTTGTGACATATTAATGCATACTAGATAATTTAAAAGGTTGATTTATAAGATACAAATGAGAATTTCGTTGTGAATGGATGCCTGTATGTGTTTTATGCATGTAGTGAATGATGTACTGAATTAAATTCTATGATCCCAAGAAACTTGAGATCCTCTTGACTTGTTAAGGGCAAATAATGAAACATGAGATCCTCTTTGACTTGTCAAGGGCAAATAATGACATACGAGATCCTTTTGACTTGTCAAAGGCAAATAGAGTGAGTGAGATCCTTTTCTTGTCAAAGGCAAATGGAGTGGATAGAGTGAGTGAGATCCTTTTGACTTGTCGAAGGCAAATAAGAGGGATGTGATACTTTTGATTCATCAAGGAAAATCAAAGATGAATTTCATTATATTGGGCATATACATATTTGTGTATATTGGTTCTTCTTGGTTGCCATAACTTACTATGAGTATAAGCTGCGGTAAGGTGTATTAAGTGATTGGTCCTTCTTAAAAGTAACCCACTTTGAAAAGATAGATTTTGAACTTTAAAAATGAATAGTCATTATGTAATGCATGATCACCTTTTGTTAAATAAATCGAAGTGGCTGGGGCGGTGATGATGAACTTCAGTATATGTTTTAGGGACGCCCTACTGAATTTTAGAATTCTCACCCCTATGTATTTGTTTTTCCGGTGATCCAGGTTGATCTAGAAGACGGTAAGGCTGCTAGGAGAAGATCAAGTGGATTTTGCAGGTAGTTAGTACAGAACTTGTGTTTTTTGTACTTAAGTGTATGTATATGTCTGTAAAACATAAGAGACAACGGATGTACTGTAAAGCTCTTAGAAGAGCTTCCTTTTGTACTTGATTTGTATTAAATAAATAAGTTGTTTCTGGCTATATATCTCAATAGAACCACGAGTTAGTTAACACGCAATTCGATCGACCCTTATTATAGATAATTAAGAAAGGTCCAAATATAAGTAACAACTCTTGAGTATGATACCATGACTTAAGGATGGGGTTGTACTTAGGAGGATGTTATATATGACTTTATGTTTTCATTTTAGTTGATGTATCTAGTTATGTACCAAACTATGATATTTAATATTATGATGGTTGTTCCTATGATTGAGGTGTTCTTTATTGCTTTTATATTGCATGATTTATTTTCTCTTTCTGCTTTATGTTTTGCCATCGGTATGATGGCATCACCTCTGGCAGGAGCGTCAGTACTTGCAAGTGGATTCAGAATCTGAAGAGGATTACGAAAGTGGGAGCATCTCTTGGAAAGGGTACGGGAAGGTGCAGGTGGGGTGAAGAATACATCAGAATGTGCCATATGAAAGGACACACCATCATAAGAGAAAGTAGGATCAAAATCAGCAATGAACATCGACGAACTAAATGAACGACCAAAGAACACGTAAGCTGAACCCTGAATAGCCTACTACATATAGGGAATCTAATAAGGTCATAATGCCATAACCATTGTTGCGAATCAGGAAGAATATCATGGATGACATTAGGATTGAATACAATACATAATGCATACAAACATAGGGATGAAAATATTATATAATTCTCAATAGGGCATTCCCTCAAATGTAAATGTAACATAACTAACAATGTCATTATACAAGAAATATCATGTAAAGTCATATGCATAAACAATAATAAGTTTGCATTCCTGCCCAATGGTGGGAAGACTTAGTTCTATATAAAGTGGTATCTAATAGATGACTCTACAATGGGTAATTATACCTAATAGTATCTGCAATGGACAACTCCACAATGAGTAATAGGCTACTTGTCAGGACATGAGCTCATTCCTATACATGATCATCGGACTTCATTTTTTTCTTCTTTTCAAAATCATAGTTCTATTCCTAGCTAATATGTTTATTTACTCATAATATCTTTAGGAAAGTCTAATGTTTATTTTTAGCCAATATTTTTTTTTAGCCAATATGTTTTTTTTTTCTCTTTTGTCTTCCCTTTTATCCAACATAAGTCTTGTCTCTGTTTTACCTACATGTTAGAACATGCACACTTGAAGTTCCTACATGCTCTTTTATCACATATATTCACTTATAATCTTTCTTTTACCAATTCATGCCCCAATTACATAAAAATATTCATTCACAAATGAAATTCTCATTCATTTCTCATAAACCAATCCTTAAGGTGTAAAGCATGCATTTATATTCATCATATTTGAATTAAGAGACATTATCTCATCAATTCAATACTTTGTTCAATTTCCACCATCATGTTAGATTTTTCATTTTAGTAGCAAAATTTATTTTTCATATCAAATAACTAATTCAATGACTATAAAAATTTTCCATAACATCTTAATATGTTCGCAAGGTCCTGGAAAAATTTAGAGCAAGAATCATGCTCTATGTTAATAAAATTAGACAAATTTGAAGGTCAAACGCTTTAATCACAGACCACTCCCCTAGTTCTTAATTTTATTACTCTATCAAATGAATATATCAAATCCTGCAAAAATTCAAGGTTAGACTTCAAGATTTCCTTAACATCCTGTAAAAAAATTCAAAGGAAAAATTAATCATTTTCTATGGTAGCAAAATTAGTAAAATTTGCAGCTTCAAGTTCCAAGAATTTAACAGGATAGTTTCGGTTCAATTTTTTTAAAGTGGTAAAAGTCCAAACAAGGCTCTAGAAAATTCATGGGACTAGCTTAGGATGTTAGTTTCAACATATAATGTTTCTAGCTCATAAAAATACCTACAAATACATCAAGAAAATCGTGACAAATCTCTACCACAAAAATCGAAAATCTAGCAAGATCGTCCAAAACTCCTTTTGACAAAAATGATTTTTCAACAACACCAAACTATCCTCCAATGCAAATACATCAATATCTATGAATAACCTCACATCAGAATCAGAATTACCAAATTTAAATACTCAAAACATAAGAAAACATAATTGCAACAATTAAGATTACAAAACCCTACTTTTAGAGACTAATGGATCTTGGCTTCAAGGATGCTCCAAGATTGATTGCTTTTGCTTCAATGCCCCCAAACCAACCCCAATCCCTTCCACAAGTAGTGAGGTATAGGGTATCAAGGTGACGAATGATGAGAAATTGAAATTTCAATTGGTTAGTTTGGTAGGTATTGATGAATAGAACAAATTTAATGAAGGAAGCTTATGATTTTAACAACTTAGGGCAAGTATTTTGGTGGTTTCAAATCAAGCTTGAGCTCTTGAGAAAGATGACAATGGTGGCTGCCTTCTTTATGTGTTGGCAAAAATGTTTAATGATGGAGAGATAAGGTTGTTAGCTTGGATTTATCTTAACTTAACTTTAGATATTATGTAAAATAAACGCATAATATAAAAAGATGGATGGATAGGTTTTATTCTTGTAAATCAAGATTAAATCTTAGCTTTACACTAGGTTTAAAAAGATATACATTGTCCATTTATAATGATTAATTTCTTTGTGTTAAGAAATCGCATCCTGAAATTTTACCGACGGGTAAAATACCGTACCTGGGTAATTAGATATTGCCCGAAATTTAATTCTAGGTATAAAATCTTCATTTCTAACTATTTATAACCTTATCCATATGTTTTTTCAATTCCAGGCATCTCCTGTCTTAGATCTAGGGTTTTGGCTATCTGGACGGACCCGCGGAGCTCGCAAATAGTATTCACTTTTTTTTCTACTCGTTTGTTGGGTCGTCCTCATCATCACTATATCTACTAGAATATTGAAACTCTTATAAATAAGGCTTCAATTAATTTCTAAATAACTCCAAGGTGTTACAGCCTATATGCCCCTAATTACTTTAATTAAGCTTAATTAGCATGATTAAGGGCAAAATGGTAATTCTACACAAAACCCCCAGGACTCACCCAAACATCAAATATTCCCTAAAATTAATATATCTAACTCCTGAGTGATGACTGGGTTTGATAATCACTTAATCCCGCATTAAATTACCTCAAAGGAATTTTGATAATTTTACGCATTAAAAAAATCAAAAATTATGATTTTCGCACCTATTGCTATCTAAAACACATATAATTCCTTTCCAACCTTAAACTAACCCTTTGAGAGATGGAAAAGGCGCCCTCAATTCTCGTGCAAAAAAATGACCTCAGGGGCATTTTAGTCATTTTGCACAGAAGGAAAATCGAGGCATTACATTAACCACTAAATAGAATTACCTTAGCTAATCTAGTCTACAATGGTAACCACCTCAATTAATTTGGTTAGCAATGGTAACCACCTCAATTAATCCGGTTAGCAATCACCATATGTCTCATTTTATAGGATGTAGTTCTTACTCCTTATTATAACCTCCTGGAGCCATCATTCAACCATTTCTCTAATTATCTGAATATGAAATCACTTTTCTCAACTACCCCTATTTTCTAGGAAATGGTTGTAACTCGGTCAAAACTTCTTTATTCACGTTTTGAAGCATGTTTCTCCTTAACTGATGTCCAAAATTGATTCGTGGGTGGTAAACAATCATATGGACCAACATCCATTAGCTAACAACTAGCATATTTATTCAAATGACAAATATTCAGCCACCATTAGTTATTGCCAGCAATCAACCTTTAAGGACATTTTATATGGGTGACTAAGTATCCTCAAAATCTTAAAAAAGAGCTCAATTATTACTTGGTAATTTTAACATAGAAAAAATAAAAAATTAACCAAAACAATATCAAAACGGCCTTTTTTATAGGCTTGAAACGACTTCAATTGAGTAAACCTGGGTTTCCAAATCGAAACTATCATCTTAAGCTTTCTATTGATAGGCATTAATAGTCATTCTAACACCTGCGTTTCACGTCAAACTCTTGTCTTAAGCTCAAGTATTTTGGCCTTACGTGGTTATTTTAGGCTAATTTTTCATTAATTACACCCTTAATGTGAGTGTTATCGATCACCACCAACTCATAGCAAAATACTTAGTCATAGGGTAAAATTTTACCTTCTTCATTTCTTACTAGCTGGTTTTCCTCGACCATCATTCATCTGGAAATCCACACCTTTTGTGTGCAAACAAATATAAGCTTTTTTAAAACATATAACAATTTAATCTAAATTTTTGGATGGCCTTTCATGATACCACCGATTACATCATGTCGATAGCATAAATTTGGACAACTTTTTATGTATTTCTAGATTTGTAAGATTGAGAAAACAGAATATGTTCTAAGAACAGGAGAACCACCACTATAATCCCTCATTGATTACATTGCTTACAAAATAGCCCATAAAAGAAACTATACTCACATGTAATCCACTAAAGATCTATTTCATTTGATAAATCCACTCAAAGGACAATTGATCTCCATTTCCATTAATGGAAGTGATTATATGTCACATTTTATGCCAATTGGCACTGTAGAACCACTTTAGCCCTAAATGTAACACCCAAAATTTATTCAAAAAATTAATTTAAACTTTATTAATGAGAATTTTAAAAATATGACATTCTTAGCAACAATGAGAACTACCTAATGGATGAGTTGAAAAATGTAACACCCTAAAATTTAATTAAAAATTAATTTGAGCTTTATTAATCGTAATTTCAAAAATCTAATAGTTTAGTAATGATGAGGGTAGCCCAACGAACCTCTCAAAAAAAAAATTCGGCCGGTGAATAGTAACTTTGCGGGCCCCCTGCCTCAGGATAGCTGAAACCATAGATTCGGCCCCGAGGTCCCGAAATTAGGAAAACATGGGGATAAGGTTAGAAATGCGGGAATGATAATTTTATACTTAAAATTAATTTTCGAGCAATATCGGTTCAATCGGGTATGGTGTTTACCCGTTCTGTGAGATTTCGGTGTGGTTCTAACAGGAAAGATATTTCCATCATAACCAATGGATAATATCCACCTCTTTAGAGTATGTGGAAGGCCAAGATTTAATCTTAGAATCCAAGATTAAATCTTAGCCATCATTATTGCCTTGTCACCTAAATAATGATCACTTTGTTAAATATCTCCATTTTATTTATTAAAGCAAGCCTAGTCACCAACTTCTCCTCCAAGACGAGCAATTTTGTGGCAGCAAAAGGAAGAAGAGAGCAGCCACCATTGTTGTCCTCAAGAGCTTGTTCTTGAGTTCTAAGCCCAAAAACTCCAAATTAGAGTTGTTGGACCATCAAAAGTTCTTGAGCTTTTAAGGTTTGATGCCTCAAAAAATCAGAAACCGAAATGGCAGATGTTGTCCTTGATTGTTGAGGCTGAAGCGGTAAATTTGCCCGAATTTATTATCAAAGCAAATGATTGAATTAGCCTTTGAAATTTTTACACTAAGTTACTATCATATTGAAGTATCACTGTGAATTTTATTGTGAGTTGATTCAATCATTTGTTAGGGTTAAAAATTGTAAGGGCCCTAATTAAAGTGTGAATGAGTGGCTTCCAACCACTAAATTTGTATAATTTAATTACAAGGCTAGGAGCCCCGTTTGCTATGAAATTTTTACAGGGTCTCCTAGACACATTGAAATGTCTTAGAGAATTTTCATAACCTCTAAATTGATTGTTTGATGAGCAAAACAAATTGTGCTAAAATGGGGTGAAAACTGCCCATTGTGCTGGAAATGAAACAATGCTTTGAATTGAGAATGTAATAGCATTTTGGCTTATAGTATGATATAAGTATTTGATATCAAGTGTTTGGCTATGCAATTTGTGACATATAAAAGTATGCTAGAGGCATGATTGAGATTATATTGTGAATGAATGCCTGTATATGCATTATGTGTGCATTTGAGAAAAGAAAATATATATAAATTTAGATTGTATGTTCTGACATATGGACAAAACAGAAACAAGACTTAGGTTAAATGAGGGGAAGGAAATTGAAAGAGAGAGACCCCAATTTATAGTCGGTAGACGTATCGGCTAGGAATATCTGTGTGTGATTCGAAAATGTAAAAAAATGAAGTCCGATGATCACGTATAGGAATAACTCAGTCGATAAACGGTATTTCCCTTGTGTGGTGTGATCCACCATAAATACCTGTTGGGTATAAACGGATTTATTGTGAAATTGTCCACTGAAAATACCCGTTGGGTATAAACTAAGTCTTTCCTATGTCAATGAAATAACTTTCCTGTATTTGACATATGTATCACCTATATCATATGAAATCTTTTAAGTAGATTTACTTACTATGTGTTTGAGCTTCTAGATATATGTACACGTATTGATTGTTAAAAGCTACCCACTTCGGAAGGATGATTTTGGAACTTTAAAATGAACCTTTAGAATATATTGCATGATCATAGTTTTCTAAATAAATCGAAGTGGTTGGGGCGATGACGATGACATTATGATTGTGATTGGGTAGTTTCCTCCTAGAATTTTAAAATTCTCACCCCTATGGTTTGTGCTTCCGTGTCGCCTCAGGTTAAGCCAGAGGACGATGATGCTACTACGCAAAGGAATATGGGACCGCAATAGTATAGTAGTTACTATTTTATTCCGTTGTACTTAGTGGGATGGAAAATGTATGTAAATGTATTTGAGGACAAACATGTACTAAAGCTCATAGAGGAGCTTCCTTTTGTATTTTAGCTGTGTATTCAATGAATATGGTGTTTACTTGTAATATGTTTTAATAGAATTACGCTTAGTTATTTCGCACGTGAACCGAGCTTGCTATAGATAATTAAGAAAGGTCTCTTAATTAACAAGTAACAACTCTTGAGTATGATAACATGGCTTAAGAATGAGGTTGTACTTGGGAGGATGTTACAAAAAAATTAGTAAAGCATGAATACTGATTTTTGGGCCCATAGGTGAATAGTAACTTTAAAGCGAGGTAAAGGGTGTAACGCCTTGATTTTTTTCGTGTACAAATGACCAAAATGCCCTAAGATCAATTTACCCAAAATGAGGATCGCAGATCCAGGCCATCCTTAAAGGAACGTTTTGATTATGATAGGGGATTATATGTATCATGTGTGTTAATAAAGCAGAAGAATCTCATTTTGAGTTCCGATGCACAAAATGACCAAAACGCCCCCGGCTTTTTAACCTCGATTTTCACTCTGACTGAACTTGACTTCACCAAAAGGTTTTAAATGATGTTTTTAAGCAATGTGTAGCAATTGGTTAGACCCAAGTAACCCCGAGAAGTTTTGTGAAAAATTATCGTTTTGCCCTAGCTATATTACTGGGTCTAATGACACGACTCAAAACCTAAGCAATATTAGACTCTAATTGAAGATTAGTATATTCTAATTACTAATCTAAAGTCAAAATAATTAATTGAGGTTAATTAGAACCTAAGATTGCTTAGAAAACTCAAAATCTTTTTCTTGATTTAAGACCTTGTCACATTTTCATGAATAGTCAGATTCCAATCAACCTCCTTAAATCATGGAAGATGTCACATGATGAGATTTCTCCCTAATAAAGGTGGATTTGCATTAATCAAGCAAGACCACTCTTTAATCTTGTCTTGAACCATCTTAATTACCTATTATCTTACTTAAAACACAAATTACAACTCCTAATCCATAGCCTAACCAAATCAACTCCTAAACACACTTATAAACCAACATTAAAATGAGATTTTCTTTCCCTCCAAATGCTCCTAAACCAATCAGCCACTCCCCCCTAATTCACAACATGTTGATTATTGTGATTATGTTACGCTTATCAAGAGAACAAGTAAGAACTAATGACGACTAGTTGAGGTATGAGCTCATAGCCTAGTTTTAGGGTGCAGATACTATTTTTGATAACTTTATGTCACAAGTTTGAGAAAAGAGAAAGGATGTGAAGTTTCATACTTATGAAAGAGAAAGATTTTCATGAGATGTTACATACCACTATGTAATGATAAGTTATTTATGTCATGTTTTAATTGCTTACATGTATAAAGTACCTGTCATGCATTCATGTCGCTATGTTGCATACATGCATTAAGATTCATCATAAAAGACATGGACATTGGATAATTGCTTTTATAAAACCTCATAATAAATCTTTGCATGTTACACCTTTTCACAATAAACTTAAGGTTCCTGGGACGTAACGATGACATTAGTGTAAGAGGATCCCTCCTGAGATTCTTTAGAAAGATTCTTACCCCTCTACTTCTTTTCCCGTTACGTCTTCAGATCTCAATGGCGTCGTTCGTGATCTTCATTGATACGCCAATTTGGGAGGTGCACTTTGACCCGAAGCATCAGTCATATCATTTCGAGTGTCGATGTGTTCGTATTTTTGCGTACATGGGGCGCCGTTGCCCATCCAGGTTTCCAGCTTCGTTTCACTCCTACCTCACCATTTGGCGATGACTTGATCTTCAAGAGGACTCGACCCGCAACGCGACTCGTCGTGCTCGCCTTGGCTTCGGCGGTGCACGTTACGAGTATGTTCCTCGCTCGAGGCGTTCAAGACCAACCCATCAGAAGATTCCCCCACCCATATCTATTCGAAAGATCTGCCCCTACGGTTCCCATGGACATCGGAGAGGCAGCGAGGGACACGGTGACGCAGCGGAGGCTAGCTCGACGCCCAAAGATGCGCCCACGTCGAGGATGTCACGCCGTCCCCCTTTCCGCTTGCATGCACCCGAGGAGCTCGCCCAGTTCATTGGGTACATACCTTCCAGGGATGAGGAGCATCACCAGGAGGTCTCAAGGAGTGGTAGCTATAGCTGGGGTTTGATCTTTTGGGGTTTCCCTTTACTCGTGTTTATGTTTCATTTCCTGTATTTCCTATTTTATGTACTGTAAGCTTTGCCCATTCTCATGTGGGTATGACTTTATGTTTTTATATTTCAGTTGATGTATCCAACCATGTATCAAACTATGTTATCTAATATATTATGGCATTTGCTTTTATGAATGGATGTGTTCTTTATTGCTTTCAATTGTATGTTTTAATCCTTTGTTGCTTCACGTTTCGCTCATGATAGTACACGACGGCTTGCATTTCGTTTTACATATTTCAAAAAAAAAAATTTACCTATATTTCCGTTAAGTAATTTTACAAACGAGTTTAAAAGGAAGTAATAACTAATAATTAATCTTAATACGTCCTAGGCGTGTTGGGTTAAATATTAGTGTTACATTATGGTATTAAGGTCGATTCAAGAGTCTAGGATTGGACTGACCATGTTTTATAGGCATAATACGGTAGTATGTCATGTATAGTGCTTAGCTAATAGAGACAAACTATAGGATAGACATGCATAACCCCCATCTGCTTGCTTGTGCCATGGTAACTAGCTCATCTAGCTTGCAATAATGAGCCTGATAACCTCGATTTTTGTTGACTTATGTGTTTAGGGACCAATGGCACCTCAGACAAAATAGGAATGCGAACGAGGGTGAACAAGGGAACGAGACCGGTTGCCTTCGTGAGATGGTGAGAGCGATGGAACATATGTTCAATCGCATGAACCAAGAGGGATGCTACTCAAGGTCCCCTCCTGAGGCCTCTGGAGCAAGCCCAATTTGGGGAATTCCGCAAGGCCAATCCCCCGACCTTCCGTAGAGCCTTGAACCCAAACAAGGTGGATGAGTGGATCAAGAATATGGAGAAGATCTACTCGGTGGTCGCCTCTCGAAGGAAAAAGTTCACCTTCGCTGCATATATGATGGAGTTGATATGGAGTTCTATGTAGGCACCAAGAGGATTTTGAGGTTAGGCAAGCAATCAACTGGGAGCTGTTCAAGACCTACTTCTATGAGAAGTAATTTTCAAAGTAAGGAGAATGCGAAGGATATCGGTTCATGCAGCTAACACATGGTGGATCTTCTCGCCCGGTACACGGCGAAGTTCGAGGAGTTAATTAAGTTTTCTCAAGTTTTCCAAGGGAATCGCGATGAAGTATGGAAGTGCGTTAAGTTCGAGGCCGGGTTGAAGGCTGAACCCAACATGGCGGTGGCGCATATAGAAATTAGACTTCCCTACCCTAGTCAACAAGTGCAGAATCATAGAGGAGGGGCACAAGAAGTTGAGCGTCGCGGGCAGAGCGCCCTCTGGGTTGGAACCTCGAGCCCAGAGGTTCAAGCCACGCATCAAAACCAGTCAAGGAGCTACTACAATCCTTACCACACCAACCAGTTCAAGCAACCACAACAACAACAACAACAAAGGGACCCGTCAACCAACCCTTTTGGCAACACCCAGGAGGACGTTCAACCACAATGGCCGAAGGAACGCAACAACCAACAAGGGAATCGGGCGATCCTCGCAACAACCACCAAGGTGGGCCCAGTAAGGCCAAGAACAGGCGCTCCAAGGAACACCTCCTGCTTCCCCGGACCTACACTAGCCGTGGTATGCCCCGCCTGGGAAGAATCATGGTAATTTCCCTACCATGCGAGGTAAGGAGTTCTGCTTCAGATGTGGCAAGTTGGGCCACTACGCGGGCTGGAGAAGCGAGGGCCATCTGGTCAGCACCCAAGCCGCAACACTAAGGAAGGGTCTTTACCCTCAATGTGGAAGACGCAACAGATCCAACGACCTCATCAAAGGTAAGTGTGAATTAAATGATAGAACCTTTACTGTCCTCTGGAACTTCTGGTACCCATTCATTCATCTCACATGCTAGTGTCGAGTCTTTGAATCTTAAAGTTTCTAAACTTCCTTTTGATCTTATTGTTTCTACCCTACAAATCATCCTGTACATACCTACAATTGCTGTTTGAATTGTCATCTTACTATTGAGAATAGGTCTTTTGTCATCTGTTTACCCTTGAAAGACATAGGAGTAATTCTTGGCATGAATTGGCTCTACGCCAACTATGTATTTGTTAGATTGTTATGCCAAAACTATTATCTTTCGTCTTCCCCTAGTAAAACTAGTCAAACTTTGAAGCTTTATGTGAATTCCGTAGATATCTCCTAGTGGGGAGAAAACTAAGGGATATGTCCTCCTAGAAGCTAGTGAGGTAGACTTTGAGCAAAATATAGATGATATACCTAGTAAGAGATTATCCCGAGATATTTCCAAATGAGATACCGAAGTTCTGAGAGAGAGAAAGTGGAGTTCTCCATTGAGTTGGTTCTGGGAACAGGTCCTATCTCTATAGCCCCATATAGAATGTCATCATTGGAATTAAAGAAGTTGAAAACCTAGTTGGAGTAGCTTTTAGAATTTCATAAGACCTAGTGCTTCACCGTGGGAAGCCCGGTCTTATTTGTAAAAAGAAGGATGGAAGCATGAGGTTGTGCATAGATTATAGGCAATTGAATTGAGTAACGGTGAAAAACAAATACCTTTTGCCTAGGATTGATGATCTCATGGACCAATTAAAAGAAGCGGTGGTATTCTCCAAGATTGATTTAAGGTCGGATACCACCAGATTAGAGTGAGAGATAAAGATACATCTAAAATTGCCTTTAGAACTTGGACGGACACTTTGAGTTCGCCGTGATGTCTTTTGGATTGATGAATGCTCCTGCCGTATTCATGGATTATATGAATAGAATTTTTAGACCCTATTTAGATAAGTTCATGGTCGTTTTCATAGATGATATACTCATCTATTCGAAGACACAAGAAGAGCATGAACGTCATCTAAGGTTGGTTTTAGAGATTTTGAAGGAGAAGTTATATGCGAAGATTTCTAAGTGTGAATTTTGGTTGGAGAAGGTGAAGTTCTTAGGACACGTAGTGTCAAAGGGAGGTAAGCCATTGACCCCAGTAAGATCGAGGTCGTAATGAATTGGAGAGACCAACCACCGTATCGAAAATATGAAGCTTTTTGGGTTTAACAGGCTATTACGTAGGTTTATAAAAGGATTTTCTTAGATCGCCCTTCCCTAACCAAGCTTACTAGGAAGAACACCGTTTTTATGGAATTCCAAGTGTGAGAAAAACTTCCAAGAGCTAAAAGGAAAGTTAACCTTGACCCAGATTTTGGTTTTACCTGACCCCAATGTACCTTTCAAGGTATATTGTTAGGGTTTAGGCTTTGTGTTGATGCAAAATAGGCAAGTGGTAGCCCATGCGTCTAGAAAACTCAAGCCTCACGAGGTGAACTACCCCACCCATGACCTAGAGTTGGCCGCCATAGTGTTTGCCTTGAAGATATGGAGGCATCACTTGTATGGTGTGCGGTTTGAAGTTTTCTCCGATCATAAGAGTCTTAAGCATCTCTTTGATCAAAAGGAGTTGAATATGAGGCAGAGGAGGTGGATGAAGTTTTGAAGGACTATGATTTCGGCTTAAGTTACCACCCTAGCAAGGCTAATGTGGTCGCCGATGCCTTGAGTCGGAAATCATTACGTCTATCTCACATGATGGTTAAAGAAGTTGAGTTAATAGAGAAGTTTAGGGATTTGAATTTGGGGATGTTTGTGACGGATAGGACTATGAAGATGTGTCACCTTAGTGTGACCGGTGGGTTTAAGCGAGGGTCATTATGGCATAAGTGGAGAATGAGGAATTTAGAAAGACCATAAAGGCGATTAAGGCAAGTAAGCTAAAGGGTTTTGAGCAAAGACCCGATGGTTTATGGAGGTTGAGGGCGGATCTATGTGCCGAAGGATGGTGACCTCAGAGAAAGTATCTTGGAGGAGGCTCACAAAAGCCACTTCACCATTCATCCTGGTGCTCCAAGATGTCTAGGATTTGAAGATGTTTTAGTGGCTATGATTGAAAAAGGATGAAGTTGACTAGGTTAGTAAGTGTTTGGTTTGTCAAAACGTGAAGATTGAGCACCAAAAGCCTTCAGGAATGTTGCAACCCTTGTCTATCCCTGAGTGGAAGTGGGATAGCATCTCCATGGATTTTGTGACCGGCCTACCTAGGACCTAAGCCGGTCATGATGCTATTTGGATAATAGTGGAAGGATTGACCAAGTCGGCCCATTTCCTCCTATCAAGATCACCTTTTCCCTAGACAAGTTAGCCCAGATGTACATACAAGAGATAGGAAGGTTGCATGGAATCCATCGATGATAATCTAGGATCAAGATCCGTGGTTTACGTCACATTTTCTGGGAACCTTTCAAAAGGCGTTTAGTTCAAAAGTCTATTTAGCATGGCTTACCACCCTCAAACGAGATGGCCAATCAAAAGAACTATCCAAACTTTGGAAGATATGTTGAGGGCATGTGTTTTGGATAGAAAGGGGAGTTAGGACAAGTACTTGCCACTTATCGAGTTCGTATATAACAACAGTTATCACGCAAGCATCGGTATGGCACGTGCGAAGCCTTGTATGGAAGGAAGTGTCAGTCCCCTTTATGTTGGCACGAACCAGAACAAAGCATGTTGGGACTGGAGGTAGTGAGGGAAACCACGGAGCAAATCAAAAGGATTAAGGATAGAATGGTAACTGCCAAAGTCGACAAAAAAGCTATGCGAACAAGCAGCGAAAACCATTGGAGTTCCAAGAGGGCGAACATGTTTTCTTAAGGATTACCCCACTCCAGGGCATAGATAGAGCCATGCGAGTCAAAAAGTTGAGTCCCCGCTTTCTCGTTCCTTTTGAAATTCTCGAGAGTTGGGAGACGTAGCTTACAAAATAGCCCTCTCTCCTAACCTGTATAATCTTCATGATGTCTTTCACGTCTCCATTGAGAAAATACCAATCCGATCCTAGCCATGTGTTAGAGCCAGAGCATGTGCAGTTAAGGAAGGACCTAACTTTCAATCTACCACCAATGAGGATCGTGGCCCGTACGTGGCAAGCTCGGAACAAGTCTCTTCCTTTAGTAAAGTGGGTGGGGTAAGACGGAAGAATACACGTGGGAGCTAGAATTCGAGAAATGAGAGCGAAGTATCCCGAGCTTTTCTAAGGTGATGAATTTTGAGGGCGAAATTCTTTTAAGGAGGGGAGTAATGTAACGCTCCGATTTGTTTATTGAGTACAAATGACCAAAATGCCCTGAGGTCATTTTTACCTGGAATTAAAGGGGGTACCGACCCAGCAATCCTCGAATGGGCCAACTCAATGTTTGAAAGGGATTATAACTGTAATGTTAGATATCGAGGTGAAAATCTCGTTTCCAAACTTTTGGCTCAAAATGACCAAAATAGCGGTAAAAGTGTCGTTTGAGCCCATAACTTTTCCAGGAAGTTCGGGATGATGTTTATGAGTGGCTTGTGATGGTTAGAGACAGGAAGGTCCAGAGCGTTTGGTGCAAAATTATAATTTTGCACCTAGGCAGTGTCCAGTGAGCCTAATGATGTAATTAACCAAACTAGGGTCAAAATTCGTTACCTTAGAAAAGCTTCAGGATACTTCGCCCTCATCTCAATTCTAGCTCCCACGTGTATTCTTCCGTCTTGTCTCACCCACCACGCCACTTTCACCAAAGGAATGAACTTGTTCCTCAGCTGCTTGACGCCACGGTCTATGATCCTCGTTGGTGGTAGATTGAAAGTTAGGTCCTCCCTTAACTATATATGCTCTGGTTCTAGCACATGACTAGGATCGGATTGGTATTTTCTTAATTGAAAAATGTGAAAGACATCATGAAGATTAGACGGGTTAGGAGGTAGGGCTATTTTGTAAGCTACCATTCTGACTCTGAAGATTTCAAAAGGACCAAGAAATCGGGGACCTAACTTTTGACTCACATGGCTCTAACCATACATGTAGTGAGGGTAATCCTTAAGAAAACATGTTCGCCCTCTTGGAACTCCAATGGCTTTTGCCACTTGTCTGCATAGCTCTTTTACCGACTTTGAGCAGGTCAGATTCTATCCTTAATCCTTTTTATTTGCTCTGTGGTTTCCCTCACTACTTCTGGTCCCAACATGCTTTGTTCTCGGGTTCGTACCAACATAAAGGGAACTAACACTTCCTTCCATACAAGGCTTCATACGGTGCCATACCGATGCTCGCGTGATAACTGTTGTTATATGCGAATTCGATAAGTGGCATGTACTTATCCCAACTTCCCTTTCTATCCAAAACGCATGCCCTTAACATGTCTTCCAAGGTTTGGATAGTTCTTTCCTGATTGGCCATCTGTTTGAGGGTGGTAAGCCATGCTTAAACACGAGCTTGAACCAAACGCCTTTTCAAAGGCTCCCAAAAATGTGACATAAACCGCGGATCTCGATTGAGATTATCGTCAATGGGACTCCATGCAACCTTACTATCTCTCGTAAAGCTGGGCTAATTGTCTAGGGAAAAGGTGATCTTGATAGGCAGGAAATGGGCCGACTTGGTCAATCTCCACTATTACCCAAATAGCGTCATGGCCGGCTTGGGTCATGGTAGGCCGGTCACTGTAACATCCACTGCTACTTTATGGATTGACGGGTCCCCACAAACCAACACGGGTCTTTTCAGCGTGTTTGTCCTCACTCACACGCTTCCTGGGAAAGCTTCCGAGGTCAACCATCCCAAAATTACCCCAAGTCAAGCACGCTCGCTGTGGAGTTCTTTCGTGATGGGCTACCGAAAGGAAAGATGCATCTTTGTGGCATAGGTAGTACCAATCAATTCATATAAGCCCTCTTTACTGTATAGTCTCATACCTCTGCAACTTCAGATCCCTCTCATTCGGGTGTGTAATCGGTTCATTCATGTACCCCTCCGCTGGAGGTAGGAGCCGCTCCTTGTCCGTGCCTTCTCGCACCGCGGATAACTCCCTGCCTCGTCCGGGTGTTACATGCCCACCGCTTCTCTTGGTTCGTCCAGGAACCACACGTCCTGGGAGAAGTGCAGGCTCTGATACCATTTGTAACATCCTCTCCTGCTTTATGGATTGACAGCTGTCCCCACAAACCAACACGTCTTTTCAGCATGTTTTGTCCTCACTCACGCTTCCTTGGAAAACTTCCAGGAGGTCACTCATCCCAAAATTACCCCAAGTCAAGCACGCTCGCTGTGGAGTTCTTCGTGATGGGCTACCGAAAAGAAAGATGCATCTTTGTGGCATAGGTAGTACCAATCAATTCATATAAGCCCTCATTAACTGTATAGTCTCATACATATACAGACTTAGGATCCCTCTCATTCGGGTGTGTAATCGGTTCATTCATGTACCTCTCGGCTGGAGGCGGCAGGCTCCTTGTCTGTGCCTTCTCACACCAACGATCACTCCTGCCTCGTCCCTGGGCGTTCCAGTCACAAAATCCATAGAGATGCTATCCAACTTCCACTCGGGGATAAACAGAGGTTGCAATATTCCTAAGGCTTTTGGTGCTCAATCTTCACCTTTTGACAGACCAAGCACTTACTAACTCAGGAAACTACATCCTTTTTCAATCGTGGCCACCAAAACATTTTTTTTAAATCCTGATACATCTTGGTAGTACCAAGATGAATGGTGAAGTGGCTTTTGTGGGCCTCCTCCAAGATGCTCTCTTGGAGGTCACCATCCAGTGGCACGCAAATTCGTCTCTCAAACCTCCTCAAACCATTGGGTCCTTTCTCAAAACCCTTTAGTTTACCTGCCTCAATAGCCTCTAGAGTCTCTCTAAATTCCTCATTCTCCACTTGTGCTATAATGACCCTCTGTTTAAAAGCAAGCTGGTCACACTAAGGTGACACATCTTCATACTCTTCCGTTCCAGACATCCCAAATTCAAATCCCTAAACTTCTCTATTAACTCAACTTCTTTAACCATCATGTGAGATAGACGCAATGATTTCGACTCAAGGCATCGGCGACCACATTAGCTTTGCGGGGTGGTAACTTAAGCCAAAATCATAGTCCTTCAAAAATTCCATCTACCTTCTCTCCTCATATTCAACTCCTTTTGATCAAAGAGATGCTTAAGACTCTTATGATCGGAGAAACTTCAAACCACACACCATCAAGTGGTGCCTCCATATCTTCAAGGCAAACACTATAGCGACCAGCTCTAGGTCATGGGTAGGGTAGTTCACCTCATGAAGCTTGAGTTGTCTAAATACATAGGCTACCACTTGCCTATTTTGCATCACATAAGCCTAAACCCTTGCCTGAAGCATCACAATATACCTCGAAAGGTACATTGAGATCGGGTAAAACCAAAACTGGGTCGAGGTTAACTTTCCTTTAGCTCTTGGAAGCTTTTCTCACACTCGGATTCCATAAAAACGGGGTGTCCTTCCTAGTGAGCTTGGTTAGGGGAAGGCAATTATGAGAAAATCTTTTTATGAACCTACGATAATAGCCTGCTAAACCCAAAAACTCCATATTTCCATTGCAAGTGGTTGATCTCTCCTAATTCATTACAACCTCTATTTCCTGGGGTCTACGGCTATACCTCCCTTGGACACTACGTGTCCTAAGAACTTCACCTCCTCCAACCAAAATTCACACTTACAGCTTTGCATATAACTTTTTCTCCTTCAAAATCTCTAAAACCAACCTTAGATGACGTTCATGCCCTCGTGGGTCTTCGAATAAATGAGTATGTCATCTATGAAAACGACCATGAACTTATCTAAATAGGGTCTGAAGATCCTATTCATATAGTCCATGAACACCGTAGGATCATTTGTCAATCCAAAAGACATGATGGCGAACTCAAGTGGGTCCAGAGTTCTAAAGGCAATTTTAGGTATATCTTGATCTCTCACCCTAATCTGGTGATATCTGACCTCAAATCAATCTTGGAAAATACCACTGCTCCTTTCAATTGGTCCATGAGATCATCAATCCTAGGCAAAGGGTATTTATTTCACCGTTACTCAATTCAATTGCCTATAATCTATCCACAACCTCATACTTCCATCCTTCTTCTTGACAAATAAGCGAGGCTCCCCACGGTGAAGCACTAGGTCTTATGAAATTCTTCTCTAAAAGCTCCTGCACTGGGTTTTTAACTCCTTTAACTCCAAGGTTGTCATTCTATATGGGGCAATAGAGATAGGTCCCGTTCTGGAACCAACTCAATGGAGAACTCCACTTCTTCTCAAGAAGAAACTTGGGTATCTCATAGGAAATACCTCGGGATAATCTCTTACTCCTGTTATATCATCTATATTTCTTGCTCAAAGTATACCTTACTAGCAGCTAGGAGGACATATCCCTTAGTTTTCTCCCCACTCAAGTATACCTCTACGGAATTCACATAAAGCTTCAAAGTTTGACTAGTTTTGCTAGGGGGAAGCCAAAAGATAATAGTTTTGGTATAACAATCTAACAATAAATGGTTGGCGTAGAGCCAATCCATGGAAGAATTACTCCTATGTCTTTCAAGGGTAAACAAATCAAATCCATGACAAAAAACATATTCTCGCAGTAAGATGACAATTTAACGCAATTACAGGTATGTAAGGGATTTGTAGGGGTATAAACAATAAGATCAAAAGGAAGTTTAGAAACTTTAAGATTCAAAGACTCGACACTAGCATGTGAGATGAATGAATGGGTAGCACCAGAGTCATCCAGTCCAGTTAAGGTTCTACCATTTAACTCGCACTTACCTTTGATGAGGTCATTGGATCTGGTCCGTCTTCCACATTGAAGGTGAAGACCCTTCCTTGGTGTTACGGCTTGGGTTCTGACTGGTGGCCTCCGCTTTTCAGTCCTTGGCATAATGACTCGGCTTGCCACATCTAAAGCAGACTCCTTACCTAGCATGGAAAGGGTGATTACCATGATTCTTCTCCGCGGGGCATATCACGGCCGATAGGGTCCGGGGAAGGCGCGGGGGCTCCTTGGGCGCCTTGCTCTTGGCCCGCTGGGCCCTCCTTGGTTGTTGCGATTCCCAAGTCGTTGTGGTTGAACGATGGCCTCGGGTGTTGTCGGAATGGCTGATTGGCAGGTCTTTATTGTTGTTGTTGTTGTTGATGCTTGAACTGGTTGGTGTGGTAGAGATTGTAGTGGCTCCTTAACGGGTTTTGATGTTGTGGCTTGAACTCGGAGCTTGAGGTCCCAACCCACGGGGACGCTCTTCCCTTGCCGCGCTTAACTTCTTGTGCTCCTCCTCTATGATTATGCACTTGTTGACTAGGGTGGGGAAGTCTCTAATCTCCATATGCGCCATGCAACGTTGAGTTTGACCCTAAACCCGGCCTCGAACTTGACGCATTTCCACACTTCATTGGGATTCCCTTGGAAAACCTGGAGAAACTCGATAGCTCCTTGAACTTCGTCTATATTGGGCAAGGAGCCTGGGTCAATTGTAACATCCCCCCAGTACAACGTCATCCTTAAGTCATGACATTATGCTTAGGAGTTGTTACTTATAAATTAGCGGACCTTTCTTAGTTATCTATAGCAATATTGATCAAGTCGAGTAGTAACTAATTCATGGTTCTACTAAATATATACAACAAATACACAAAACATTTATTTATTTCATAAATAAATACAAAAGGAAGCTCTTTTATGAGCTTGAATACATACATGTTCTCTACTTCGTTTACAAACATATACACACCACTAAGTACAATATAATAAAAACACTAACTACTAAACTATATGATCCGATTCCTTTAGTGTAGCAACCTCGTAGTCCTGGATCAACCTGGAAGGGACTTTTTCTTTTTCATGCCCATTAAAAAGACTTTCCCGTGCCCATTAAAGAGGATCTTTCCGTGCCCAAAAAAAAAAGGGGGACTTTTCTCGTGCCCTTTACTCATTTAGGGACCTTTCTCGTGCCCTTCACATAATATAGGGGACTTTCATTTCTCTACTTAAAACATGTACCATCATCAAATTCACATATAAACAATCAATCACAAGTGATTTTCATTCATTTCTCATAAACCAAACCTTAAAGTCACTATCATGCATTCATATACCATAGACTTGGAATAGATATCAAACTATCACAAATTTCCAGTCATTCTCACATTCCATCACTTTGGCAGAGTTATTGTTCTGGGTGCAACATTTAATTGCCATATCAAACAACTATTCCAAGAGCCACAAAAATTCTGTATGACACTATAATGTGTCTAGGACAACCTGTAAAAATTTCAAGGCAATCAGAGTTTTATAACCACTTCAATAAAATAGGAAAATCTGGTGGTCAGAAGCCACAAATTCATAGTCCAGACTTGTGTTCTCAAAATATTTAGCCCTAGATTTCGATGGAATCATAGTACAAGAAAATTCATAGAGATATTTCAACATGTTATTAGTCTTGTGTAAAAATTTCAGGAGCTATCTCAATCAATTGCTATGATTAAAAATTCGGGCAAATTTGTCACTTCAGTCTCAACAATTCAACAGCAGCAATTACAATTCGGTTTCTAATTTTTTGAGGCATCAAACCTTAGAATTAACCCCTAAGAAAATTCGTGTGTTTAGTATAAGAGGTTAGCTACAACATATAATTTTCATGGCTCATGAAACCACCCACAAAATTTCCAGAAAATTCGTGAAAAATTCTGATTACAGAACAGAAATCAGTCCAGCAACCTAGTTCCAATTTCACTTGAGAGAAAACCCTTTTAAAACCATCCAAACACAACACAAAAATTCATACATCAATATCAATATGTTAATCATCAATATCATCAAAATTTTTGGAATTAGGGCAAGCTAAAACAGAAGTGAAAAATTCCACAAGAAAGGCAGCAGAAAACCCTACTTTGAGAGCTCTTGAGCTCTATGCTCCAAAGGATGCTCTAGAATGCTTTTGCTTCACTTCAAAGCTTCCCCACCAACATCAAACCCTTCCTTTAACCTCTGATTGTGTGCCCTCAAAGTTGGAAAAAGTGATGGATTCAAATTATAATCGGTTAGATTTGTAGGTTATGATGAATAGAATAAGTTTAGTGAAGAGAATTTGTGGTTTTAGTGACTTTGAGCTAGGGTTTTGCAAGCTTGAAGCTTGTTAATGGAGTTTGAGAGGAAGAAAAATGGAGGAATGGTTCTTAGAGAGGTCTGGACGAAATTTTCATGAAGGAAATGATAAGATATTGATTTTATGAGTTTATGACAAAATGCATAGAATTTTCAAGTCCAAAATGTTTTCTTTTCTTAAAGATAAATGTAGAAATTTTTTGTAAGCATCCTATTGGTCCTAATAAAGTGGCAATGGTGTGGCTTCTTCTAAGCCACACACTTGTCTAGATGGGTGGCAAACTTTCACTGGAAGTTTCATTAATGTAAGAACTACAGAAATCTCACCGAACGGGTAAACACCGTACTGATTGAACCGATATTGCCCGAAAATTAATTTTAAGTATAAAATTATCAATCCCACCTATTTCTAACCTTATTCCCATGTTTTCCTAATTTCGGGCACCTCGGGGCCCGAATCTAGGTTTCAGCTTCCGGAGCCGGGGCCCACAAGGTTACTATTCACGGGCCCGAAATTTTTTTTTTTAACGAGGTCCATTGGGCCACCCTCATCATCGTTGTCCTAGATTTCTGAAATTATGAATAACAAAGCTCAAATTAATTTTTAAATGATTTCGGGTGTTACATTACCACCCACCTTAAAAAAAAATTTTGCCCTCAAAATTCATTTGAAAACAATTTTCAAAGGACAGTTTCATAAATCAAACAAGCAACCTACACACAGGCAAACAAAAGACAATAATTGAATCCTAAACGTTCCTACCTTAGGTCGGATTCTTAGGTGATGACGTCTCTTTAGCACCTATGGTGAAGACCCTCTCTGTTGTTGCGACTTTGTAGTTGGCTTTGGATTCCTGTTTGGACACTCCCTCATTATGTGTCCTGGCTTTCCACAACGATAGCATACGTTCTCCCAAGCCAAGCAAGGTCTACCCCCATGGTTCTTCCCACATTTTGGACAATCTTGGCTCGTGATTAGCCGTTGTTGTTGTTTACCCCCATGCAGATTGGGTTGAAACGGCTTCCTTTGGGGTGGGGCCTCCTCATCATCTTGGTCTTCAGGTGCCAAGTCTCTTGTTAGAAGTATTCTTAGCAGATTGGATGATTGCCAACTTTTTGTTGGAGTCCTCTCACGCCTACACTTATTTACGAGTCGCATAATCCCTGATCTCCAAAAGACTCACGCTGCCTCAATATCTTCACGTAACCCTCCTTCGTACTTCATGCACTTCCAAGCTTCATCGGGATTACGCTCGATAAATGGTGGAAAATTTGCAGAGCTCTTGAACTTTGTGTACTCTGCTATACTCATGGACCCTTGTTTGAGTGCCATGAATTCCAGCTCCTTTGCATTTCTCACGGAAGCGGGAAGTACTTGTGGTAGAAAGCTTCCTTGAAGATCACCCAAGTGACTTCATTTGAGAAGCTTCGAACAACCCTTGGGTACCAACCCACCAAAACCTCATCTACTTCCATCATGTCAGTAGCAAAGGCCACTTTCTGGATTTCCGTACATGGAAGAACCGAGAAAATCTTCTCCATAGCTTTAATCCATTCTTCTGCTTTGTTTGGATTAAAAGCTCCTCGAAATGGCGGAGGGTTTGCTTTCCTAAACTCAGCGAACTTCTGGTATTCCATGTCCACTCCTACTCCTCAGGATTCCCAATTGGATTTCCTTCAGCATGTCGATCCAACCTTTCCATCATCCTATTGGCTCCTGCAGCTTGTTCTCTCATAACTCCCCATTTCACGAAAGGTGTCCATCATTCCAGTGTTATTTCCTCTCGCTCCTAGTTTGCCGATTTGAAGTCATCAATTCCTGTCACACCAAACAAGAATTATTGAGTTGATCAGGCTCAATACCAAGCTAAGTGTGGCAGCAATCCACAACATTCAAAATCAAGTCATACACATATATAGAATTATAATGCATGACATTTACTAAGGAAGCATAGTCAGTCCATTCCTCAAGGTCCTACAAGGAAGAGCCTGATACCATAATGTAACATCCCCCCAAGTACAACGTCATCCTTAAGTCATGACATTATGCTTAGGAGTTGTTACTTATAAATTAGCGGACCTTTCTTAGTTATCTATAGCAATATTGATCGAGTCGAGTAGTAACTAATTCGTGGTTCTACTAAATATATACAACAAATACACAAAACATTTATTTATTTCATAAATAAATACAAAAGGAAGCTCTTTTATGAGCTTGAATACATACATGTTCTCTACTTCGTTTACAAACATATACACACCACTAAGTACAATATAATAAAAACACTAACTACTAAACTCCTGTGATCCGATTCCTTTAGTGTAGCAACCTCGTAGTCCTCTGGATCAACCTGGAAGGCGACACGAAAACACAAAAACATAGGGGTGAGAATTACACAATTCTTAGTAGGATAACTCCAGATACACAATCATAAATGTCATCGTCATCGCCCCAAGCCACTTCGGTTTATTAGAAAAATATGATCATGTAATGTAAACTAAAGATTCATTTTAAAGTTTCAAAATCATCTTTCCGAAGTGGGTAGGTTTTATTATTCAATCACTTAATATACACACATAATACTACTCAATAGCATAGTATTACATTTTGAAATATACGTGCCCTCGTACATCGAGGGGACTTTTTCTTTTCATGCCCATTAAAAAAGACTTTCCCGTGCCCATTAAAGAGGATTCTTAGATACCAAAAAAAAAAAGGGGACTTTTTAATGCCCTTTACTCATTTAGGGGACCTTTCTCATGCCCTTCACATAATATAGGGGACTTTCATTTCTCTACTTAAAACATGTACCATCATCAAATTCACATATAAACAATCAATCACAAGTGATTTTCATTCATTTCTCATAAACCAAACCTTAAAGTCACTATCATGCATTCATATACCATAGACTTGGAATAGATATCAAACTATCACAAATTTCAGTCATTCTCACATTCCATCACTTTGGCAGAGTTATTGTTCTAGGTGCAACATTTAATTGCCATATCAAACAACTATTACAAGAGCCACAAAAATTCTGTATGACACTATAATGTGTCTAGGACAACCTGTAAAAATTTCAAGGAAATCAGAGTTTTATAACCACTTCAATAAAATAGGAAAATCTGGTGGTCAGAAGCCACAAATTCATAGTCCAGACTTGTGTTCTCAAAATATTTAGCCCTAGATTTCGATGGAATCATAGTACAAGAAAATTCATAGAGATATTTCAACATGTTATTAGTCTTGTGTAAAAATTTCAGGAGCTATCTCAATCAATTGCTATGATTAAAAATTCGGGCAAATTTGTCACTTCAGTCTCAACAATTCAGACAGCAGCAGTTACAATTCGGTTTCTAATTTTTTTGAGGCATCAAACCTTAGAATTAACCCCTAAGAAAATTCGTGTGTTTAGTATAAGAGGTTAGCTACAACATATAATTTTCATGGCTCATGAAACCACCCACAAAATTTCCAGAAAATTCGTGAAAAATTCTGATTCCAAACAGAAATCAGTCCAACAACCTAGTTCCAATTTCACTTGAGAGAAAACCCTTTTAAAACCATCCAAACACAACACAAAAATTCATACATCAATATCAATATGTTAATCATCAATATCATCAAAATTTTTGGAATTAAGGCAAGCTAAAACAGAAGTGAAAAATTCCACAAGAAAGGCGGCAGGAAACCTACTTTGAGAGCTCTTGAGCTCTATGCTCCAAAGGATGCTCTAGAATGCTTTTGCTTCACTTCAAAGCTTCCCCACCAACATCAAACCCTTCCTTTAACCTCTGATTGTGTGCCCTCAAAGTTGGAAAAAGTGATGGATTCAAATTATAATCGGTTAGATTTGTAGGTTATGATGAATAGAATAAGTTTAGTGAAGAGAATTTGTGGTTTTAGTGACTTTGAGCTAGGGTTTTGCAAGCTTGAAGCTTGTTAATGGAGTTTGAGAGGAAGAAAAATGGAGGAATGGTTCTTAGAGAGGTCTGGACGAAATTTTCATGAAGGAAATGATAAGATATTGATTTTATGAGTTTATGACAAAATGCATAGAATTTTCAAGTCCAAAATGTTTTCTTTTCTTAAAGATAAATGTAGAAATTTTTTGTAAGCATCCTATTGGTCCTAATAAAGTGGCAATGGTGTGGCTTCTTCTAAGCCACACACTTGTCTAGATGGGTGGCAAACTTTCACTGGAAGTTTCATTAATGTAAGAACACACGAAATCTCACCGAACGGGTAAACACAGTACCGATTGAACCGATATTGCCCGAAAATTAATTTTAAGTATAAAATTATCAATCCCACCTATTTCTAACCTTATTCCCATGTTTTCCTAATTTCGGGCACCTCGGGCCCGAATCTAGGTTTAAGCGTCCCGGCGGCCTGCGGCCCGCAAGGTTACTATTCACGGGCCCGAAATTTTTTTTTTTTTTAGGGGTCCATTGGGCCACCCTCATCATCGTTGTCCTAGATTTCTGAAATTATGAATAACAAAGCTCAAATTAATTTTTAAATGATTTCGGGTGTTACATCAACTACATGAATTCGATATCCTTCGCATTCCTCATTAACTGGAAATACTTTTCATAGAATTAAGTCTTGAACAGCTCCCAAGTGATCGTTGTGCCAGTAGCCTTCAAAAGCCTCTTAGTGCCAGTCCACGGAACTCAGCGTCGGACACATCATATATGTAGTGAAAGTGACTTTCTTTTCTTCCGAAGGCGACCAGAGTAGATCTTCTCCATATTCTTGATCCACTCATCCGCCTTGTTTGGGTTCAAGGCTCACAGAAGGTTGGGGGATTGGCCTTGCGAAATTCCCCAAATCGGGCTTGCTCTCCAGCCTCGGCATCGGGGGACCTTGAGCAGCATCCCTCTATTGGTTCATGCGATTGAACATGTGTTACATCGCTCTTGCCATCACGAACAGCCGCGGTTTCGTTCCCTTGATCACCCTCGTTCGCATTCCTATTCTATCTGCGAGGTGTCATTGGTCCCTAAACACACAAGTCAACAAACACTGAGGTGATCGGGCTCAATATTCTATGCTAGATGAGCTAATTACCATGGCATAAGCAAGCAGACGGGGTCATGCATGTCTATCCTATAGCTTATCTCTATTAACTAAGCACTATACATGACATATTATTGTATCATGCCTATAAAACATGGTCAATCCAATCCTAAGCTAATAAAATCAACTCTCTGATACCATAATGTAATGCCCTAATATTTAACCCAACACACCTAGGACGTATTAAAATTAATTATTAGTTATTACTTCCTTTTAAACTTGTTTGTAAAGTTACTTAGCGAAAAATCAGGTAAATTTTTTTTTTGAAACACAAACCAAAATGTGAGCCGTCGTATCCATCGTGAGCGAAACGTAAAGTAGTAAAGAAAATAAACATTCAATTTAAAGGCAATAAAGAACACATACTTTCATAGAAGCAGCCATCATAATATTTAATATCATAGCTGGATACATAGTTCTGGGTACATCAACAAAAAAAAACCAACATAAAGTCACACCCATATAAAATGGGCAGAGCTTGCCATACATAAAATAGGAAAGTAGGAAAAGAAACATGACGGCAAGTACCAGGAAGCCCCAACGATCAAACCACCAGCTATAACTACTCCTCCCTCGAAAACAAGGAAGAGAAAACCAAACCGACATCGAACCGATCAAGGTCCTGGTTCAAAGGTTTAAAGGTCAGCAGGTTTCAAAGGTTCAACAGAATATAATAAAAAATATATATATAAATATATACATATGATTAATTATAATATAAATAAATATATTAAATCATTAACATTAACATAATCAACAAAAAAATATTCATAGGTCTATAAAATAAATATCATCCATATAAAATTTCTCTAGTCTTAGTCTCACACACGGTCACAAAGCATTTGAAAATAATATTTGTTAGTGACAAGTGAGGTTTATGGTGAGTAGCTTGTGAATGACGGAGAGAAAAATAATAACTCAACAATTTTGTTAGTGTCCTTTTTTGGTTTTATTTTTTTTTTACTCTATGATTGTCATAAGATATCAGTATTAAGCTTTAAAAAAATTTAAAAAATTGGAAAATTAAAAAAAAAATCGGTCCAGTTCGATTTCTCGATTTCCCCGGTTTTGACCGGTTTTGACTTCCCCGATTTTTTGAGCTTAACAGGTCGCCAATTGGGTACGGTTTTCTCTTCCATGCTCGAAACCTCCTGGTGATGCTAGTCCTCTAACAATAGGGAAAAGTGTCCCACGAACCTCGAGCTCCTCGGTCGTGGCCCAACGAAGAGGGGTGTGGGCATGCAAAGTGGGAACATGGCCTCCTAGGAGCGAGCACCCCTCGAGCTTGTCTCGCTTCGCAAGCCTCGGCTAGGTGAGGTATCCTCGCCCCTACCCACATCCATGGGCAGAGGAGCAAAACCCTCCGAGTAGACATAGGCAGGGGAGTCTTCGACAAGTCGACCCCGAGTGCGTGGTATGAGCGGACGTACTCCGGTAGTCTCTGAGTGCTAAGGATGATGGACGGGCGCGATGAGTCTGCTCGTCTTGGGTCGGTTCCTCTCAAAGATCAGTTCATCATCATACGGTGAGGTACGAGTGAAGCGAAAGTTGGAACTGGATGGACGGGCATCCCATGTACGCAAAATGCCGACACACATCGACCCTCGAAATGATACGACTAATGCTCGGGTCAAAGTGCACCTCCCAGATTGGTGTGTCAATGAAGACCACGAACGACGCCATCGAAATCTGAAGACGTAACAAAAGAAAGACAAGAGGGGGTGAGAATCTTACTAAAGAATCTCGTAGAGAAACCTCCTATCCTAAAGTCATCGTTTACGTCCAGGAACCTTGGGTTTATTATGAAAAAGTGTAACATGCAAAGATTTATTATGAGATTTTATAAAAGTAATTATCCAAGGTCCGTGTCTTTTATGATCACTCGAATCATGTCTTGAAAGTCTTAAACACATGATTACTAACCCAAACACTCAATTACCAATTCCTCTCATTTCATTTTTATAAACACCTGTATACTCACAAACTCTCTCATTTTGTCATTTGCATTTTTGGCTAAAAACTTGGTGTCAAAAAAGAACTCTTACATTCTTTCAACTTGAGCTTTCTCTTCTTCCTTTTCCACCTCCATCCTCAACCTCCTCTCAAGTCCACCATAGATCATCTCTAAGGCACATAACATTTCCATTCCCATGCTCCAAGACACAAGAAAAATCCTTCCTTCCATTTCTTTTCCTTTGGCCAAAAATACATCTCCATTCCAAAGGAAGATTTGTTCTTCTCACTTCCTTGCAAAAGATCAAGTTTTCTCTTGCAAGAAAAAGCACACTTGGTAGGGATTTTTGTTTTGAGTTCTCTCCTTTTTCTTCATTGCTTTCGAATTTGATGTTGGTTTAATAGACAAGTTCCTTTTCTTTTTCTTTTCTCTTATTTTCAGTTTCATTTGTTGGTTGTTGGTAAAAAAAAAATAGATGATGAGAGATCTTGGTGTTGGTTATGAAACCATCATATACTTGACCTCTAGAGCCCAAATTTTGGTTTATTTTCAATTTTAAAGAATGATAAAAATGGAATGTTTGTTGGTTTCTTTGAAATATTTTCTTTCTTTGATGTTCAAGGCCATATCTTGATGATGAGGGCTTCTCATATTGGCTGTGGAACCATCATGTGTTGGACCTCCAAAACTCAAGGCTTGATTTTTGGTTTCATAAGAGTATGAACAATGGATTATTGTTAGTTGTCTTTGTTGGCTTTCCTTTGAGCTTGATGATGAGTCTAATGAAATGAGGTTCTTAGAACCATGGTATCAACAGACTCTAAAACTCATTTTCATTGGTTAAGATTAATTGGGGTTAAAAGTTTGATTCTTTAAAGTCTTGTAATGAGCTCTAGTAAGATATAAAATGGACTTGCATCACGTTTATATTTCAAGCTATTGCATTTCATGTTTAAGTTTCAATGCCTCGCATATCATGTTTATTTTCAAATCATCACCTTACATCTTAAAGACTAAAGAAATGGACTTGCATTTCCATGTTTAAATTTCAAGTCTTAAATTTCATGTTTGTATTTCAAATTATCACCTAAACTTTAAAGACTTAAAAATAAATTTGCATTCTCATATTTATATTTCAAGTATTGTACATCATATTTATGTTTCCAAGTCATCACCTTATAATAACCAAGACTAAAAACGAGATTGCAAAGCATATTTATGATTCTTGTCATCACTTAAATCCCTAAGTTCAAAGACTTACCCTTGTGTCTTAAAATAAAAATCTTGATTATGGCCATTGAATGTGTTTTAGCCATGATATAATGTTGGATTCGTTTTCTTTTGAAACTTGAATCTTGCTTTTATGATGCACAAAGTTAGATTGAAAAGCTTGTTTTGATTTGTAAAAATGTTGGATTGATGTTTTAAAATGGTCTTGAAATGAAATAATAGCTTTAAATGTGTTAAAACTTGGGTTTTTTAATTTTCGGGATTGGTAATCAATTACTAGATCATGTAATAGATTACCAGGATGCTTCTTTGTAAGTTTTTGGCTCAGATAATTGATTACCAGCCTATGTAATCGATTACCAGATTTTTTTTTGTGCCCAAAATAAGTTTTTTGACCCTGGTAAACAATTACCAGTTCATGTAATCAATTACCAAGTTTTTAGCTCTAGTAATCGATTACCAGCTCATGAAATCAATTACCAGGATGCTCTTTGAGCCCGAAACAAGTTTTTAATTCTGGTAATTGATTACCAGAACCCCAAATATACAAATAAGTGTGTTCTAAAGGAGATAAAGTGGATTGGTGGCCCTATATGCTTGTGTTGAACTGTGTGAATGAATGATTCCCTATATATATATATCATTAAGCATTGCATATGCATTAGCTAGTCAGTCCTTAATTTTCAGCGTCCTAGGATAGGAGCATGTTTACCATTATAAGATGACGATTGATATTATGCTTATGGATCTATGCAAATAGATGTGATGCATGTTTATGTGATCAATTACATGATGATTTATGGTATGTTGTGATTATGGATGATTGATTGAGATACATGTTTGAATGTTATATGACAGGAAACAAATTTGGGAAAATTCATTCCCAGGTTATGGGTCGATTTCCGCCAAATTTGTAGACTTAGAAAATTTGTGGACCTTTGAGCATTAAATGATGAATGATAAGTTATGAGATTAGTTATATTTATATGTTTATGTTTGCATCTCTTAATAACATGCTAAGATTAAAGGTCACATAAGACACTCGGAAATTATCCTTCCACAACGGGCGAGGCCTGGTGTAAGGTGATCCAAGGAAGTTGCATACCCATGATAAGAAAGTTAAGTTAAAAGCAAGGAAGTAATGTGTTTCTCCCTTTATTACCCCATATTAAACCTAGCAATGGCTAGCTAGGTTGAGCTCATCCTAGGCGATTGGCAAGTGTGAAGTTTTGGTGGCTATTGTAAAATCGCGAGGAAGGTGATATGGTTAGTTTAGAATGGTTATATAAGAGGGTGGTCATTAAGAAAAAAAACTTGAGAGTTCAATCATGACAAAGTTAAGATGCATACGCATACGTTACATAATTATTCTGTTGGTGCATTTAATCACGTGATATTTGCTAAATGAATGCAAGTTCTTTAGCTTAGCTCCTGCTTATATACTTAGCCTTATGTTGTGTATTGGATTTGAATGCTACCAACTCATGTTGTGAGTATGCTTGTGCTATTTACATGTGTTACTTATGCTCTTGAGGTATTGCCATGTATACATGAGATTCTACTGTTGCATTCATGACATTAAGACGCATGCTAAAAGACACCTACTTTGGATAAAGGGAATTTGAGAAGTTTAAAATTGAACCTTATGCATGTACACTTCCTTCATAATGAAAATCGAAGTGGCTAGAAGGATGACGATGACACTTGTGTTAAAGTCGGGGATAAGTGTAGATAAGTCATGCTTTGAATCTTATTCTGTATGATAGGATATAACGTTTGGATATGCATGATAGTCTAGTGGTCCTGTAGTTGGTTGCTATCACATTCAATATAGTATTAAACCTTATTAACTTAATATCTATTGTTGGTGTATTTAGGAACCAATGGCAAACCGTAGACATGCTAGGAACGAGAACGCTAAGCCGAAAGACACGATGGATACTTTTTGCGAGATGGCTCCTGCTATAAGGGAATAACTCCAGTGGCAAATCGGATTATGGAAAGATTAAGCCAAAATGCTTAAAGGAATCCAGAGAAACCAAGGAGACGACATGGACATGGAATACCGAGATATGAACATATCCCTTACTTTCCCCCATAACAATTGACTTCTCAGGACTTAGATAAAGGCTTAGAGGTTTGCTAGACACAACAGGGTCAGAAAAAAGATAACGACTTGGTATAGCAATTTAACATTACATGGTTGGTGTGAAACCAATCCATGCCAAGAATTATATTATACCATGCATAGCGGACGCAGACTAAATCCAAAATAAAGGGTCTATCTTCAATAGTGAAATAATAGTTTAAACAACACCTACAAGTCCTAACAGGGTTTGCCAGTAGGGTAGAAGGATAAGATTGAAAGGAAGTCCAGACACATAGTTATAAAGACTCAACACTAGATGTGATATAAATGAATAGGTGGCGCAGAATTCAAGGTCCAGTTAAGGTACTACCGTTCATTCGCACTTACCTTCTATGAGATTTCCTGGACCTTGTGAGTCTTCGCATTGACGATGAAAACCCTTCCTTGGTGTTATGGTCGAGGATGAGGGGTCATCGGGTTCCTCTCTGTGCACTCTTGGCATAGTGTCCCCGCTTTCGCACTTGAAGAAGACTCCCTAGCCTAGCAAGCAAGGTTGGTCCAGGTGTGACTTCCCTTGGGGCATACGGCAACGGGTCCAGGTCCAAGGGTGCAACCAGACCCTGGGGTGACTTCCCTTGGGACCACTTGCTCCCCATGGCGGAAATTCCTCTGAGGCCTTGCGGTCTGGCTGTCATCGAATTAGGGCTTGGCTAAGGCCTGAAACTTGGGGCTTGCGCAAGCTTCTTGAAGTTTTCTGCCTTGGTGTGCTCAGCATTACCATCTTCGATAATGCGGCACTTATTGACTAAGGCGTGAAATCCCTAATCTCCAAGTGCACAATAGCAACATTAATTTTCACTTTCAGCCCCACCGTATTTGACACACTTCCAAAACTCGTCAAGGTTCCCTTGAAAGATTCGGGAGAATTTGATCAGTTACTCAAATTTTAAATGTAAATACTCATTCCCCTTTGAACCAGCTACATCAACTCTATGTCCTTAGCACTGCAACAATGCCTGGGAAATACTTCTCATAGAAATAGGTTTTGAACATCTCCAAGTTAATCAATATGAATGCCTCTAGCAATCTCATACAATCCACCAAAACTTGGCACTGCCTCCTGTAACACCCTAATAATTAACCCAATACACCTAGGCAGTATTTGATTAATTACTAGACTTTACTCTTTGCTTCAGTTCCTTAATCATGCTTTGAAAATACTTAGTGAAATTACGAGCCATTTTTTTTTTTAAACATAATTGAAAACGTGAGCCGCTTAACGTGAATGATTTAGCAAAATTTAAAAGACACATAGGAATTTACAAACATCACATCATAATATATTGGCTCCATCATACAGCATCCATAATTACATATCATATAGATATTTTGCCTACCAACAGAATAAGACTAAGTGTAGGCAATCTAATAAAACATAAATAATATATGGATGGAAGGACATCCATTAATGGCACCTAGTAATAACACTCCAGGGATAGGGATAGATATCTGAAATATACGAGTGAAACTCAGGATTCAAGTTCAACTCCCGGTGAGCCTCAATGTGATTCACGAACGCTTCCTTCTATTTCTGAAGACGAGATGGAAAGAAAAATAGAGGGAGTGAGAAACTTATAAAAAGAATCTCAGTAGGGTACTCACCTCATGATGCATTGTGTCATCATCATCGTCCCCAGGAACCTCGGGTTATTATGAAATAGTGAGCATGCTAAGATTGATTTATTAAGTTCGAAAATATACTTTACCGAGGTTCGTCGTTTTAATCATGCGTCTTATAATGCATCATAAACTTAGCATGTCATGTTTATAATGAACTTTTCCTTTCATATATAATAACATAGTTATGCATAAAATCACATCATATTCCTCATCATCATTTCATAATACTATGCATAGCAGAATATCATATTTCTCATCATCATCTCATAAATACTATGCATAGCAGAACATCATATTCACATAATGCATTTACTTAGTTTCTTAGGTGACTTAAAGTTACTTTCATCATCATTTTCCTGGGCCACCCTATACTCCACCCTTTTGGGAGTAATCTAGGTTATGAGCTCATACCTTGCTAGTCGTCACCAGCACATACTTATCCCTTTTGATAAGTAAAAATTCCGTCTCTACCCTTTTGAGAGAACTAGGGGCAAGAATCACCTTTTCACCGCCTATAGTTTGATGGGTCCAAAGGATCATTTTCTCATATATTTTGAGTCACCTTTAAGTCTTTGCATGTTATATCATAATACAATTCTTCATTCATAATCATCATAACATTTTCTCATTTATAGTCTTATGCCGAAATAATATATACCAACTGTAATCATGCATCTGGAGATTCCAGGAAAGAGAGGTGGGTCACAATGGACACGCTTAAATACCAAATCTTTCCTTAGCCAGAATCTTTCCAAATTGCACTCTTAAGTAATACACTTTCTTCCAGGAACAGAATATGTCTTTATTTCATGCATAAGTTTTCATTGTTTGCAACAACAACTATAACATACAAACCAGGGAATCAATCAATGACACCAAATTCTTAATAAGCATCAAATCACATTTTAAGTACACATAAATTACTAGCTTCCCATAAAATTCTTACAAAGTTTTAAAACTCTTTTAAAACTAATTCCTTTTGTTAAACTTGAAAGAAGTCATAGGACTTTAGGCCTAAATTAACCATGGGACCGATTTATAACTTGAAAGAATGTTCATAATTAAATCTTTCACTTAAGATAAAAGGAGCAAGTCTTGAGCTTTAGAGATTTAGGTGACATCTTTGAATTATTACCATGCTATGCAACCTTATTTTAATCTTATCTTTATAAGGTGATAGCTTGGAATTATAAACATGATATGCAATTCCATTTCTTTATCTTTAAGATTTAAGGTGATAACTTGAAAATTAAACATGATGCAAGAACTTGTAATATAAACATGATGCAAGAAACTGAAGCGGCGGTAATCCGCAGGGACCAGTAGAGGGAGAAGAATCTTAAGCAACCGGAGCGGCGGTAGTCCGCACAGGACCGGTGAGAGATGAGAATTACATTTTTTTTAAGCTCCAATTCTCAAGACTTCTTAAAGAATAAATTCTTTAACTCCAATTATCTCATTTCTTTGCTTATGATTCATAAGCAAGTCTTTGAGCTCTAGGATTTTTAGGTGATGACATAAAATAAACATGCCATGCATTGATTCTTTTAGCCATTATAAAATAAAGTGAGAGCATAAAATAAACATGAGATGCAACTTCTTTATTATCTTTAGAGATTAAGTGACAACTTGAAATTTAAACATGAAATGCAAGCTTGGAAATTTAAACATGAATATGCAAGTTCATTTATTCATTCTTGAGAATTTAGTGATGACATAGAAAGTAAACATGGTTATGCAAGGCATAAACTTAAACATGGATGCAAGTTCATTTTATTTCTTTACTAGAGCTCCTCCAAGACTTTAGAGAAATATAAATTCAACCCAATATATCTTAGCAAGACAAAGTGAAAAATACATCTTTCAAGTTCTAAACTCAAGATCATAAAAACATCATAAAAATATTATTCTTTAAAGTTTTGCATCAAGTGGAACTTTCAAGCTTTAGAGGCCTAACTTGTGATGGATTCACAACCCACCCTCAAGGTCCTCATCATCAAGCCATCATCTTAGTCCCACCTAGGCCATATGGCTGAATTGTTCAAAGAAAAAGGAAGAAGAAAACCAAATGGAAAAACTAGAGAAAATCCATGAAATCATCATTTTGAACCAAGAACAACACTTAGCAAAGCATAGAAATAAACTTAAAAACAACTCCCTACCTAATCTGATTTGAAGGAAAGGAAGAGAACTTGGTTTCCTTGAGTGAAATGAAAGAAAATATTCTTGAAAACTTGAAGAAAGAATTCAGCCAAGAGGAGGAGGAAATGAGAGCTTTTGGTGCTCCTAAAACTAGAATTTGTGTAAGTTATGAACTAAGCATCTAAACTATCTTCAAGCATGCCTATTTATAGAGATTTTGCAGCTCATAAATGGACAAAGGAAGGAAAGAAATCTGACCAAAAATTAGAGAAAAAAATAAGGAAGAAAAATCATTTTGTTTGGTGGCTTAAAACATGGAATCATGTTTCCATGTTTTCATGATTCTTTGTTTTCATTCTTTGGATTTTTGTGTAATAATTTTCTGACTTATTACTCAATAATTTCGTGCATTACAGCCTTGTGGAAGAGGATTTTGTGTGTTCCATGTATTATTTAGGTGTAGGCAAGGTATTCATGCAATTTAGAGAATTTACGGTTAAGGGTTTAAGTGAATTACTAAGCAATTTGGGTGTTTTAAGCAATTTTAGGTTCTAATCAATCTAAATAAATAATTTTGACTCTAGATTAATAATTAGAATTTAATAAGCTTTAATTTGAGCCTAATATTGCTTAGGTTTCGTTAGACAATCAAAAATCTCAAAATTTGTAAAACTACAAAGACAGGGGCAAAACGGTCATTTTACTTAAAAATTGCCCGAGACCACCCGAGCTTAACCAATGGTTAATCATGGCTTAAAAACACCTTTTAACACATTTTAGTGAGGTTCGGGCTAAGTCGGCACGCAAATCGGAGTTAAAACGGCCGGGGCGTTTTGGTCATTTCGCGTCGAAACTCAAAATTAGGATTCTTCTCCTCTATTAACACACATAACACAAACAATCCCTTATTAACATCAAAACATCCCCTTGAGGATGGGTGGGGCCCACGATCCTCATTTTCTGAGTAAAATAACCTCAGGGGCATTTTGGTCATTTTACACGTACAGAAAATTGGGGTTTGCAATACTTGCACGAATTGCTCCTAACTTCTCTTCTAACGTTATATTCCTTTATTAAGGATTGTTTGGTCTCAAATTTTATATAATATTTACCTACGGTAATTCGGTAATTCCTAATGATAGTAAAAATTACAATAAAAATTGGGGCGTTACATTACTCCCCTCCTTAAAAAGATTTCGCCCTCGAAATTCGTTCCTGAGAATAGCTCGGATATTGTGCTTGCATGTCTGATTCCAGCTCCATGTAACTTCTTCGGTTTCACCTCGTCCCCATGCTACTTTGACTAGGGTACAGCCTTGTTTCTTAATTGCTTAACTCCTCGGTCAACGATTCTCGTGGGTGGTAAGTTAAACGTTAGGTCATCTCTTAATTGTACATGTTCTGGCTCTAGTACATGACTTGGGTCAGAATGATATTTCCTTAACTGGGAGACATGGAAAACATCATGAAGGTTGGATAGACTCGGGGTAGGGCTATACGGTAGGCTACAGATCCTATTTTGCTAAGGATTTCAAACGGACCAAGAAATCTGGGGCTCAATTTCTTTACTTTCATTGCTCGGCCTATGCCTGTGGTGGGGGTGATTCTTAGGAACACATGGTCCCCTTCTTGAAAATCTAGCGGTTTTCGCCGCTTGTCCGCATAGTTTTCTGTCGACTTTGAGCAGTGAGAATCTTATCCCTAATCTTCTTGATTTGTTCCGTCGTTTCCCTCACAATATCCGGTCCAAGTAGACTTTGCTCTCGGGCTCATACCAACATAGAGGTGATTGACACTTCCGTCCATAGAGGGCCTCGTATGGTGCCATACCGATACTTGCATGATAACTGTTGTTATATGCAAATTCAATAATGGTACTTATCCCAACTCCCTCTTTGATCTAAAACACATGCCCTCAACATGTCCTCCAAAGTTTGGATAGTTCTTTCAGATTGACCGTCCGTTTGGGGGTGATAAGCCGTGCTCAGAACAGCTTTGAACCAAACGCCTTCTGAAAGGCTCCCCAAAATCGTGACGTGAATCGCGGATCCCGATCAGAGATTATCGTCGACGTCTCCATGTAATCTTACTATCTCCTGAATATATAATGTGCTAACCTATCCAAGGAATAAGTCACCTTAATAGGTAAAAAGTGGGCTGACTTAGTCAACCGATCCACTATTACCCAAATGGCGTCATGATTCGCTTGGGTCCTCGGTAGTCCAGTTACAAAATCCATGGAGATACTATCCCACTTCCACTCGGGGATTGATAGGGGTTGCAACATTCCAGGGTCTTTGGTGCTCAATCTTCACCTTTTGACATACCAAGCATTTATTCACCCATGTGCACACATCCTTTTTCAATCCAGGCCACCAGAACATCTTCCTCAAATCTTGATACATCTTGGTGGCACCAGGATGGAGGGTGAAATGACTCTTATGGGCTTCCTCCAAAATATCCTTCGGAGGTCACCACTAGCAGGTACACATATACGACCTTCAAACCTCCATAAACTATCATTCCCTTGGGTAAAACCTTTCAACTTATCAGCTCTTCCTCCTCTAAGGTCTCTTGAAATTCTGTATCTTTCCTTTGGGCTTGAGCAATTCTTTCCTTGAATTCACTTGTCACACTAAGGTGACAAGCTCTTATGCCCTTAGTGGTCAAGGTCATTCCTAGGTTGAGGTCTCTAAATTGCTCAATTAACTCAATCTCCTTCACCATCAAACGGGACACTTGTAAGGATTTCCTACTTAGGGCATCAGCTACAACATTAGCTTTACCTGGATGATAGTTTAACCCGAAATCATAATCTTTTAAAAACTCCATCCACCTTCTTTGCCTCATGTTTAGCTCTTTTTGATCAAAGAGATATTTCAAACTCTTGTGATCGGAAAACACCTCAAACCTCACTCCGTATAAATGGTGTCTCCAAATCTTTAGAGCAAACACGACGCGGCTAACTCAAGGTCATGGGTGGGGTAATTTGCCTCATGTGGCTTGAGTTGCCTCGATGCATAGGCCACCACTTGCCTATCCTGCATCAGTACACAACCCAAACCCTTCCTCGAAGCATCACAGTACACTTCGAAAGGCACATTGGGGTCGGGTAACACTAAAACGGGGTTGAGGTTAGCTTGTGTTTCAGCTCTTGAAAGCTCTTTTCACACTCCGGGTCCATGAAAAGGGGTGTTTTTCCTAGTTAGCTTAGTCAAGGGTAGGGAAATCTGGGAAAATCCCTTGATAAACCGACGGTAATAACCAGCTAAACCTAAGAAGCTCCTTACTTCAGTTCCGTGGTTGGTCTTTCCCAGTTTACAACCGTTTCCACCTTACTAGGATCTACAGCAATTCCTTTCTTAGATACTACATGCCCTAAAAATTTCACCTCATCCAACCAGAATTCACACTTAGAAAGCTTGGCATATAGTTTCTTTTCCTTCAGGATTTCCAGTACTATGGTTAGGTGGCGTTCATGCTCCTCGTGGGTCTTAGAGTAGATGAGAATGTCATCTATAAAGACAACCACAAACTGATCTAAATAGGGTCTAAAGATCCTATTCATGTAATCCATAAAAATTGCCGGAGCATTGGTTAATCCAAAGGACATTACTCCAAACTCAAAATGGCCGTATGACGAAAGGCCGTTTTTGGTATATCTTCATCTCTCACCCTAATCTGGTGGTAACCTGACCTCAAATCAATCTTAGAAAACATGTTGCACCTTTAAGCTGGTCCATCAAGTCATCTATCCTAGGCAAAGGGTATTTGTTCTTCACTGTCACTTTATTCAATTGCCTATAGTCAACACACATCCTCATACTCCCATCCTTTTTCTTCACAAACAACACAGGGGCTCCCCAAGGTGATGCACTAGGCCTAACAAACTTTTTCTCCAATAAATCTTCCAATTGAGCTTTTAACTCGGTCAACTCTAATGGGGACATCCTGTATGGGGCTATGGATATGGGACCTGCACCGGAAGCAATTCTATGGAAAACTCTATCTCTCTCTTGGGGAAACTCTGGTATCTCATTCTGGAAATACTTCGGGATAATTCCTTACTATTGGTATCTCATCGATACTTTGCTCAAAGTCTACATCACTAGCGGCTAGGAAAATATAACCTTTATTCTCACCCTTACCAGTATTTCCAGCGTTATGTAAAGACTTATGGGTTTCTTAGGTTCAATGGGAACGGAAGAAAAGTGATGGTTTTCTCATAGCAGTTAACGTACACGGTTGGCTTCAAGCCAATCCATGCCAAGAATCACATCTAAACCTTGCATGGGTAAGCAAATGAGATCTAAAACAAATGATCTATTCTCAATAACAAAATGGCAATCTAAACAACATTTACAAGTCCTAACGGGTTTTAGATAGGGTAGAAACAATAAGGTCAAAAGGAAGCTCAGTTATATGCAAGTTAAGGGTTTTAACACATGAGTGGGAGATAAAAGAATGGGAAGCGCAGAATCATATAGTACAATTAAGTTTCTACCATACATATTACACTTACCTTCCACGAGATTTCGTGACTTTGTCGTTTCTTCAGCATTAACGGTGAATACCCTTCCTTGGTATTCGGCTTGGGATTGGGGGTTGGCGGGTTCCTTTCTGTGCATTCTCGGGAGTAATGACCTGGTTTTCCACACCGGTAGCACACGTTTGTTCCGGCTCGACATGGCATGCTCCCATGATTCTTGCCGCACTTGGGACATTCCATGGATGGCACGGGTCGTGGAGGTGCCTGGACCTTTGTGGTGCTTTCCCTTGTTGTTGTTATTGTTGTTGTTGTGATTGTTGTTGGGGTTGTTGTTGTAGCGGTTGTTATAGCGGTTGTTGTTGTTGTTCGGCCTTCCTTGTTGAAAGTTCCTTTGTGGACCTTGGGATCTCGATTGAGGTGGGAATGGAGGTCGATTTTGCCTCTTGAACTGTTGACCTTGAGGTGTCAGCTTTTTGATGATATTCTCAGACTTTGAAGTACCCAGCTTCTCTGCCCTTCTTCAATGATGCGGCATTTGTTGACTAAGGTAGAGAAATCCCTAATTTCCAAGTGCGCAACTGCCACATTAAGTTCTGCCTTTAACCCTGACTCGTATTTAATGCATTTCCAATACTCATCAGGGTTACCTTGGTACATCCTTGAGAACTTAATGAGTTCCTCAAATCTGGCAGTATCCTGAGCCACATTCATATTCCCCTGGACAAGTTGCATGAATTCAATGTCCTTAGCATTTCTAACCGACTCGGAAAAGTACTTCTCGTAAAAATGGACCTTGAATAATTCCCAATCAATGTCCACTTCGGTTGCCTCCAGGAGTCTTCGAACACCAGTCCACCAAAGGGCATCACCCTCAAGCATGTGGGTGGCAAAAGTGACCTTCTGCTCCTCGGAACATGGAACTACAGCAAAGACCTTCTCAATATTCCGAATCCATTCATCTGCTACATTAGGATTCAGGGTCCCTTGAAAACAGGTGGATTCGCCTTACGAATTCCGAAACGAGCATGTTCGGGAATTTCATGTCCTTGATTTATATTAGCTTGACGATTCTGATCCATCCGTTCCATCATCATTCTCATGGTCCTTGCTACGTCGCGAAGTGCTTCAGCGGTCTCATTATCTTGGTTATTCTGTGCGCTCCTAGTTGTTGTCGTCGTGCCATTGGTCCCTATACACACAAAACAGGCAACACTGAGGTGATCAGGCCCAATATTCCATGCAAAGTGAGCAAGTTACCATGGCACTTTCAACATACAGTAGTCATGTATTTCTAATCCTCAAGCTCATCCTAATGATAAACATCTACACATGACATTACTAACGTATTATGCTTTAGAAGCATAGTCAATCCAATCCTAAGCTAGATAAAGGAAACTCTGATACCAAAATGTAACACCCTAATAATTAACCCAATACACCTAGGCAGTATTTGATTAATTACTAGACTTTACTCTTTGCTTCAGTTCCTTAATCATGCTTTGAAAATACTTAGTGAAATTACGAGCCATTTTTTTTTTTAAACATAATTGAAAACGTGAGCCCCTAACGTGAATGATTTAGCAAAATTTAAAAGACACATAGGAATTTACAAACATCACATCATAATATATTGGCTCCATCATAAGCATCCATAATTACATATCATATAGATATTTTGCCTACCAACAGAATAAGACTAAGTGTAGGCAATCTAATAAAACATAAATAATATATGGATGGAAGGACATCCATTAATGTAACACTCCACGATAGATATCTGAAATATACGATTAGGATTCAAGTTCAAGAATGTGATTCAGAACGCTTCCTTCTATTTCTAAGACGAGATGGAAAGAAAAATGAGAAACTTATAAAAAGAATCTCATAGGGTACTCACCTCATGATGCATTGTGTCATCATCATCGTCCCCAGGAACCTCGGGTTATTATGAAATAGTGAGCATGCTAAGATTGATTTATTAAGTTCGAAAATATACTTTACCGAGGTTCGTTTTTAATCATGCGTCTTATAATGCATCATAAACTTAGCATGTCATGTTTATAATGAACTTTTCCTTTCATATATAATAACATAGTTATGCATAAAATCACATCATATTCCTCATCATCATTTCATAATACTATGCATAGCAGAATATCATATTTCTCATCATCATCTCATAAATACTATGCATAGCAGAACATCATATTCACATAATGCATTTACTTAGTTTCTTAGGTGACTTAAAGTTACTTTCATCATCATTTTCCTGGGCCACCCTATACTCCACCCTTTTGGGAGTAATCTAGGTTATGAGCTCATACCTTGCTAGTCGTCACCAGCACATACTTATCCCTTTTGATAAGTAAAAATTCCGTCTCTACCCTTTTGAGAGAACGGACTAGGGGCAAGAATCACCTTTTCACCGCCTATAGTTTGACGGGTCCAAAGGATCATTTTCTCATATATTTTGAGTCACCTTTAAGTCTTTGCATGTTATATCATAATACAATTCTTCATTCATAATCATCATAACATTTTCTCATTTATAGTCTTATGCCGAAATAATATATACCAACTGTAATCATGCATCTGGGAGATTCCAGGAAAGAGAGGTGGGTCACAATGGACACGCTTAAATACCAAATCTTTCCTTAGCCAGAATCTTTCCAAATTGCACTCTTAAGTAATACACTTTCTTCCAGGAACAGAATATGTCTTTATTTCATGCATAAGTTTTCATTGTTTGCAACAACAACTATAACATACAAACCAGGGAAGCAATCAATGACACCAAATTCTTAATAAGCATCAAATCACATTTTAAGTACACATAAATTACTAGCTTCCCATAAAATTCTTACAAAGTTTTAAAACTCTTTTAAAACTAATTCCTTTTGTTAAACTTGAAAGAAGTCATAGGACTTTAGGCCTAAATTAACCATGGGACCGATTTATAACTTGAAAGAATGTTCATAATTAAATCTTTCACTTAAGATAAAAGGAGCAAGTCTTGAGCTTTAGAGATTTAGGTGACATCTTTGAATTATTACCATGCTATGCAACCTTATTTTAATCTTATCTTTATAAGGTGATAGCTTGGAATTATAAACATGATATGCAATTCCATTTCTTTATCTTTAAGATTTAAGGTGATAACTTGAAAATTAAACATGATGCAAGAACTTGTAATATAAACATGATGCAAGAAACTGAAGGCGGTAATCCGCAGGGACCGGTGAGGGAGAAGAGAATCTTAAGCAAGGAGCGGCGGTAGTCCGCACAGGACCGGTGAGAGATGAGAATTACATTTTTTTTTAAGCTCCAATTCTCAAGACTTCTTAAAGAATAAATTCTTTAACTCCAATTATCTCATTTCTTCGCTTATGATTCATAAGCAAGTCTTTGAGCTCTAGGATTTTTAGGTGATGACATAAAATAAACATGTCATGCATTGACTCTTTTAGCCATTATAAAATAAAGTGAGAGCATAAAATAAACATGAGATGCAACTTCTTTATTATCTTTAGAGATTAAGTGACAACTTGAAATTTAAACATGAAATGCAAGCTTGGAAATTTAAACATGAATATGCAAGTTCATTTATTCATTCTTGAGAATTTAGTGATGACATAGAAAGTAAACATGGTTATGCAAGGCATAAACTTAAACATGGATGCAAGTTCATTTTATTTCTTTACTAGAGCTCCTCCAAGACTTTAGAGAAATATAAATTCAACCCAATATATCTTAGCAAGACAAAGTGAAAAATACATCTTTCAAGTTCTAAACTCAAGATCATAAAAACATCATAAAAATATTATTCTTTAAAGTTTTGCATCAAGTGGAACTTTCAAGCTTTAGAGGCCTAACTTGTGATGGATTCACAACCCACCCTCAAGGTCCTCATCATCAAGCCATCATCTTAGTCCCACCTAGGCCATATGGCTGAATTGTTCAAAGAAAAAGGAAGAAGAAAACCAAATGGAAAAACTAGAGAAAATCCATGAAATCATCATTTTGAACCAAGAACAACACTTAGCAAAGCATAGAAATAAACTTAAAAACAACTCCCTACCTAATCTGATTTGAAGGAAAGGAAGAGAACTTGGTTTCCTTGAGTGAAATGAAAGAAAATATTCTTGAAAACTTGAAGAAAGAATTCAGCCAAGAGGAGGAGGAAATGAGAGCTTTTGGTGCTCCTAAAACTAGAATTTGTGTAAGTTATGAACTAAGCATCTAAACTATCTTCAAGCATGCCTATTTATAGAGATTTTGCAGCTCATAAATGGACAAAGGAAGGAAAGAAATCTGACCAAAAATTAGAGAAAAAAATAAGGAAGAAAAATCATTTTGTTTGGTGGCTTAAAACATGGAATCATGTTTCCATGTTTTCATGATTCTTTGTTTTCATTCTTTGGATTTTTGTGTAATAATTTTCTGACTTATTACTCAATAATTTCGTGCATTACAGCCTTGTGGAAGAGGATTTTGTGTGTTCCATGTATTTTTTAGGTGTAGGCAAGGTATTCATGCAATTTAGAGAATTTACGGTTAAGGGTTTAAGTGAATTACTAAGCAATTTGGGTGTTTTAAGCAATTTTAGGTTCTAATCAATCTAAATAAATAATTTTGACTCTAGATTAGTAATTAGAATTTAATAAGCTTTAATTTGAGCCTAATATTGCTTAGGTTTCGTTAGACGAATCAAAAATCTCAAAATTTGTAAAACTACAAAGACAGGGGCAAAACGGTCATTTTACTTAAAAATTGCCCGAGACCACCCGAGCTTAACCAATGGTTAATCATGGCTTAAAAACACCTTTTAACACATTTTAGTGAGGTTCGGCTAAGTCGGCACGCAATCGGAGTTAAAACGCCGCAAGGGCGTTTTGGTCATTTCGCGCGTCGAAACTCAAAATTGAGATTCTTCTCCTCTATTAACACACATAACACAAACAATCCCTTATTAACATCAAAACATCCCCTTGAGGATGGGTGGGGCCCACGATCCTCATTTTCAGTAAAATAACCTCAGGGGCATTTTGGTCATTTTACACGTAAGAAAATTGGGGTTTGCAATACTTGCACGAATTGCTCCTAACTTCTCTTCTAACGTTATATTCCTTTATTAAGGATTGTTTGGTCTCAAATTTTATATAATATTTACCTACGTAATTCGGTAATTCCTAATGACAGTAAAAATTACAATAAAAATTGGGGCGTTACACCTCCAATATGTGAGGCGTGGTGACCTCTCTCCTTCCACAAGCAATCATTGAGAAGATCTTCTCCATATTTTGATCCACTCGTCGGCATGGTTAGGGTTTAGGGTTCAGAGAGAATACAAGGGAGAGGCCCCTCAACATGGCAAGGGTCATGCAGAATGATGTTCGAGCGTATGGACCGCCAGGGCGACTCTAGTCACAATGATGGGAGATGGAACACACCACGTTCGGGAATTCTAAAGGGCAAACCTCCCCCATTCTAAACCCAACCCACACTAATGATTGGAAAGCATGGAGAAAATCTCTCGTGTCACCACTGGAGGAGGAAGGTGACCTTACGCGCCTATATGCTAGAAGCGAATGCCAAGTTTTGTGGACTGGTACTAGAGATTACTCAAAAGCATCTACACACTTCACTGGGAAATGTTCAAAACCTATTTCTACGAGAAGTATTTCCCGCATCGGTGCAAAATGCTAAGGACATAGAGTTCATGCAAGCTAGTTCAAGGGGGAATGAGTATTCCACAGTACACCGCAAAATTTGAGGAACTAATCAAATTCTCTCAAATTTTTCAAGGGAACCTTGACGAGTTTTGGAAGTGTGTCAAATACAAGGTGGGGCTGAAAGTGGAAATTAACGTTGCTATTGCGCACTTAGAGTTAGAGATTTCCCCACCTTAGTCAACAAGTGTCACATCATCGAAGATGGAGAAGAGGTCGCACACCAAGGGTAGAAAACTTCACTAAGAAGCTGGCACGCAAGCCCCAAGTTTCAAGCCATAGCCTAGGCCCCAATTCCAAACCGTTCAAGCCGCAAGGCCCCAGGAGGAATTTCCACCATAGGGGATCAAGTGGTCCCAAGGGTAAGGCACCCTAGAGGTTCCTAGTTGCACACATGAGACCTACCCGCCGCCTATGCCCCAAATATGGGAAGTCACATGGGGACCGACCCGCTTGCTAGGCCAGGGAGTTTGCTTCAAGTGCGGAAAGCTGAGACACTATGCCAAAGAGTGCACAAAAAGGAACCCAACGGCCCTCGTCCCCAAACACAACACCAAGGAGGCATTTCACACAGGAAAGACTTGGCAAGGTCCAAAGGCCTCATAGAAGGTAAGTGCGAATGAACGGTAGTACCTTAACTATACTATTTGATTCTAGCGCGACCCATTCATTCATATCACATGCTAGTGTCGAGTCTTTACAACTATATGTGTTGAACTTCCTTTCAATCTCCGTTTCCCCAATTGGCAAAGCTAGGACTTGTAGGTATTGTTTAAACTGTTATTTCACTATTGAAAATAAACCCTTTATTCTAGATTTAGTCTTTCTGCCTATGCATGGTATAGATATAATTCTCGGCATGGATTGCATTCACACCCGTGTAATGTTAAATTGTTATACCAAGTCTATTATCTTTCTTCCTATCCCTGTTGCATCTAGCAAACCTTTAAGCCTTTATTTGAGTGCTTAGAAGTCAACTATTATGGGGGAAAAAGTAAGGGATATGTTCTCCTAGCCACTAGCGAAGTAAACTTTGAGCAAGACATCGACAAGGTGCCTGTAATGAAAGACTATCCTGAGGTGTTTCCAATGATATACCTGAGTTCCCTCCGGTAGAAAGATAGAGTTCTCTATAGAGTTGGTCCCGAGAACAAGGCTAATATCCATAGCACCTTATAGAATGTCACCCTAGAGTTAGCTGAGTTAAAGACTTCGTTAGAAGAGCTTTTGGAAAGAGAAGTTTGTAGGGCTGTGCTTCACCATGGGGAGCCCGCTTATTTGTAAAAAGGAATGATGGGAGCATGAGACTATGCATAGATTATATGCAGTTGACTGAATGACAGTGAAGAATAAGTACCCCCTGCCTAGGATTGACGACTTGATGGATCAGCTAAGGGGAGCGGTGTTTTCTAAGATTGATTTGAGGTTAGGATATCATCAGATTTTAGTGGGGGATGAGGACATACCTAAGATTGCTTTTAGGACACGGTATGGCCACTTTGAGTTTACGTTAATGTCATTTGGTCTGACAAATGCTCATGTTGTGTTCGTGGACTATATGAATAGGATCTTTAGACCCTATTTAGACCAGTTTGTGGTGATTTTTATAGATGATATACTCATATTCAAAGATTCACGAGGAGCATGAACGTCACTTTAAGTTGGTTTTGGAGATCCTAAAAGAGAAAAAATTGTATGGTAAGTTATCTAAGTATGAATTTTGATGAAGGAAGTGAAAATCTTAGGTCATGTGGTGTCAAAAGGAGGTATTGTCATGGATCCTAGTAAGATAGAGGCCGTGATGAGCTTTTTGGGATTAGCTGGTTATTACCGTAGGTTTATTACAGGATTTTTCAGATATCATTACCCTTAACCAAGCTTACTAGAAAGGATACCCCTTTTGTCTGGACCCTAGAATATGAGAAGAGTTTTCAAGAGTTAAAGGTAAAGTTAACCACGACCCCATATTAGTTTTGCCTTACCCAATACACCATTTAAGGTGTATTTTGATGCATCAAAAGGATTAGACTCTGTTGATGCAAAATAGGTAAGTGTTGGCCTCGCATCCAGCTCAAGCCCAGAGGCAAATTACCCCACCCATGATCTCGAGTTAGCAGCCGTGGTGTTTGCCTTGAAAGTGTGGTGACATCATTCTGTACGGAGTAAAGTTCGTGGTGTTCTCTGATCACAAGAGTCTCAGGTATCTCTTTGATTAGAAGGAGCTAAACATGAGGCAGAGGAGATTGATGGAGTTTTTGAAGGATTACGATTTTGGGCTGAACTTCGTCCGAGCAAGGCCAATGTGTGATTGGCGCTTTGAGCCGAAAGTCAGCACTTGTCTCATATTATGGTAAAGGAGGTGGAGCTGATCGAGAAATTTAGAGACCTAAACTTAGGAATGTCATTGACCATGAAGCATGAAGATGTGTCATCTCAATATAAGCGACTTCAAGAGGCACTAGACCCAACAAGAGGACGAGAGTTTAAGGAGACCCGAGGTAGTAAGGGAAGGGAAGTTAAAGGGTTTTACCCTAAGAGTAGATAAGCTATGGAGGTTCGAAGCCGAATTTGTGTGTTGATGGTGACCTCTAAAAGGAGATCTTGAGGCTCACAAGAGCCATTTCACCATTCATCCTAGTACTACCAAGATGTATTAGGATTTGAAAAAGATGTTTTGGTGGCCTGGGTTGAAGAAGGATGTGGCCACGTGGGTAAGTGCTTAGTATGTCATAAGGTAAAGATTGAGCACCAAAAATCTTCGAGGATGTTGCAACCCTTCCATTCCCTTAATGGAAATGGGAAAGTATCTCGATGAATTCCGCAGGTCTACCTAAGACCCAAGATGCCATATGGGTAATCGAGACCGAATAACAAGTCGGCTCACTTTTGCCTATTAAAGTAACTTATTCATTGGATAAGTTAGCCCAACGTATAACCAAGAGATTGTAAGGTTACAAAGTACCAACGACGATAATCTCAAATCGTGATCCGTTTACGTTGTATTTTTAGGGAGCCTTTCATAAGGCATTTGGTTCAAAGTCATGCTTAAGCACGACATACCACCCTCAAACGGATGGGCAGTCGAGAAAACCATCCAGACCCTGGAGGATATATTAAGAGCATGTGTGTTGGACCAAAGAGGGAGTTGGGATAAGTACTTGTCATTGATCGAGTTTGCATATAACAATAGTTATCATACGAGCATTGGTATGGCACCGTATAAAGCCATGTATGGACGAAAGTGTCAATCACCCTTGTATTGGTACAAACCCAGAGAACAAAACATGTTAGAACCCAAAGTTGTAACGGAAACAACAGAACAAATCAAAAAGATTAAGGATAGGATTCCTACCTGCTAAAAGTAGATAGAAGAGCTATGATAGGAGACGGAAGCCATTGGAATTCCAGAGTGAGAACATGTTTTCCTAGAATCACCCCCACAACATACATAGAGCGAGCGATGAGAGTTAAAAGTTAAGCCCCAGATTTCTTGATCCCTTTGAAATCCTTAAAAAAGTCGGGTCAATAGCCTACCAAATAGCCCGACCACCCAATTTGTCCAACCTACACAATATCTTCCTTGTCTCTCAATTAAGAAAATACCAATCCGACCCTAGTCATGTGCTAGAGCCAGGACAGGACAATTAAGGGGAGGACTGACTTTCAACCTACCACCTACAAGGATCATGGATAGGAGAGTCAAGCAATTGGAACAAAGTCGTATTTTTGGTCAAGATGACATAGGGACATGATAGAGCGGAGGATGTCACATGGGAATTGAATTCAAAATGAAAACTCAGGACTCTGAGTTTCAGGTAACGAATTTCAGGACGAAATTCTTTTAAGGAGGGGAGAAATGTAACACCTCGATTTTTACTTGTCATGTAAAATTACCAAAATACCCTTAGGTAATTTTAGCACGAGATTGAGGTTCACAAACCTTAATTAGGAATTTTAACATTAGAGTAACATTATATGAGGTTCTGGATAAATTTGTGCGAAAATTGCAAAGCATGATTTTCCGTGTGCAAAATGACCAAAATGCCCTGAGGTCATTTTTCCTTAGAACTTGAAGATAGCCAATCGCTATCCTTAAGCGGTTAGTTTTATGTTTAAAGGAAATTATTTGTGATATATTGATGTTGAGGCAAAACTTCAACCCCCGATTTTTACCATACATAAAATTATCAATTTACCCCGATAATTTAACATAAGATTGAACGATGTTTGAAAATGGTTATTACCCAGGAAGCCTAAAATGTTTATACTAAGAATATCTAAAAAGTTCAAGTAATTCAGAGATTTTTATAGGAAATTACCTTTTTAGCCCTAGTTAATGCTTAATGAGTTCATTTAAGTAATTAAGACGATGTTAGGCTCTAATTCTTTTAATTGATTTCATTTATTAACCTTCGGTTAAAAATAATTACTTGAGGTAAAAAATAATTACCTAAGGTAATTAGAGCCAAAAAATGTTTAGAGAAATTTAATTTCCTTTCTTAATCATAAAATCAAAAATGTTAAAATTAAGGTAAATCTAGTACACTTTCTTACTTTGTCTTAAGATTAGGACTTATATTACTAATTAATTTTAAACTCAATTGAGATTAATTATATTACTAGTATAAGATTACTCTTTTAATTGTCTTGGTAAATCTTAAACATTTGATTTTTTATCATTTACCCTAAATTACCAATTCATGATTTACTATCGAATTAAATATATTACCTAAGGGTATTTTAGTAATTTTGTACGACGGCAAAAATCGAGGCGTTACACCTTGAACCGGCCAGAGTGCTCTTTCCCAATATCTTGAGAAAGTGAATCATTTTGTAAAAATCCCTTAGAGGAATCATTTTCACACTCAATATTTATATTTTTTTTCTTGCATATAAGATTTTACCAATTAAACATTAAAAATTAAGTACTTTTTTTGGAAAAAATTAAGGTATGACAACTTTAATTAATACAATACTTACACCAATGACTTGAGCATCGCCATGAATACAAGAACCATCCTTTTTCCTTGTGCAACATAACCCATAACTCCCCTCTACTAATGCTGCTTCCACATTGTCATTCTTGTATGTCATTATCTACATATAGTCAATAATTAAATAAAAAAATTCGAACCAATAAGGAAAATAAAGCATTAATCACCTCTTAATGTTTCCTCCTTACTATGGTTTTTGAACCACCTGTGTTATGTATAATTGCTTCTTTCAATTTTCAATATTTTTCTTGCATATGTCCTATTATTGCATAATCAGAAATACAATTACTCGCCAAAAATATCAACGTAGAAAACAAAAACAAAGAGATCAAGGATCAAAGAAGGACCAAACTGCTTTATACATTAGTTTACATATCATTCTTAGAAAAGCATCAAGCAAATAATTAATCTAGTTGAACAAAAAACAAGCACAAATCCACAAATGTAAAAGCAGCTGCTCACGCTAATAAGAGAAAAATTCTATGCTAATATTTCCTATGTTACTAGAATGAATACTAGATTCTTGTCCTATTTCTAGGATTGCACCATTTTCCTGCTTTGGCATCCTTCATCGCAGTTTGTGTAAATAAATGGAACTTGCCATGGCTTATTGAACGACAAGAGTTAATGAATATGCTTATAAGATTTAATGAATGATAAGAACTAATAAGGAGGCTTAATTTAGGAGCTATCTACATTATTTCATGAAATATATATATAATAGCAACTTAATCTAATATAACACTAGCATAGTAAAGCAAGAACATCCACACCATAGAAAGCCAATTAGTGCATTTTTCTCTTTTCATTTACATAGGAAAGACTTAGTTTATACCCAATAGGTATTTTCAGTGGACAATTCCACAATAGATCATTTTATACCCAACGGGTATTTATGGTGGATCACACCACACAGAGGGAAATATACGCCTTGATCAATTAACTTCATTCCTATATGTGATCATCGAACTTCATTTTTTCCATTTCAGAATCACACAGATCTATTAGCCAATACGTCTACCAACTATAAATTGGGGGTTTATTTTTCAATTTCCTTCCCTCATTCAACCTAAGTCTTGTTTTTGTTTTGTCCATATGTCAGAACATGCATGACTAAAATTTATATATATTCTCTTTTCTCAAATGCATGCATAATGCATATACAGGCATCCATTCACCATATAATCTCAATGATGCCTCTAGCATACTTTTTATATGTCACAATTCATATGGCCAAACATTTAATATCAAATACTCGTATTATACTAGAAGCCAAAATGCCATTACATTCTAAATTCAAAGCATTGTTTCATTTCCAGCACAATGGGCAATTTTACCCATTGTAGCACAATTTGTTTTGCTCATCAAAAAAATCAATTTAGAGGTTATAAAAATTATCTAAGATATTTCAATGTGTCTATGAGACCCTGTAAAAATTTCATAGCAAACGGGGCTCCTAGCCTTGTAATTAAATTATACAAATTTAGTGGTTGGAAGCCACTTATCAAGCTAAGATTAAGGCCCTTACAATTTTAACCCTAACAAATGATTGAATCAACTCATAATAAAATTCACAGTGATACTTCAATATGTTAGTAACTTCGTGTAAAAATTTCAAAGGCTAATTCAATCATTTGCTATGGTAATAAAATCGGGAAACTTTATTGCTTTAGTTCTCAACAATTCAGGATAGCATTTGCCTCATTTTGGTTTCTGATTTTTCTGAGGCATCAAACCTTAAAACTAACACCCAATAAAATTCATGTAGTTATTTTAAGGTGTTCTCTTAAACATATAAATTTTGTAGCTCCTAAAAATAACCACAAATATACCAGAAAATTCGTGCATAATGACTTGGCAAGACAACTAGGAAATCCAGCAACCTAGTCCCAATTTCCTTCGATAAAAACCCTTTTCCAACACCACCCAAACACACAAAAATTCACACATCAATATCAACATATTATCCATCAATACAACTAGAAATTTCTGAACCTAGGTTGTAACACCCTAAAATTTAATTAAAAATTAATTTGAGATTTATTAATCTTAATTTCAAAAATCTAATAGTTTAGCAATAATGAGGGCGGCCCACGAACCTCAACAAAAAAAAATTTCGGGCCGATGGATAGTAACCTTGCCGGGCCCCATCTGCCGCGGGGGCAGCTAAAACCCTAGATTCAAGAGCCGGTCCCGAAATTAGGAAAACATGGGAATAAGGTTAGAAATAGGTGAGAATGATAATTTTATACTTAAAATTAATTTTCAATATGGTTCAATCGGTACGGTGTTTACCCGTTCGGTAAAATTTCGTGTGACTTTCTAACACAGAGGTGATTTGATCACCACAAATGGATAATGTTTATCCATTTAGGACATGTGGAAGGCCAAGATTTATTCTTGAAATCCAAGATTAAATCCTAGCCATCCATTTTACTTTCTTAGGTTAAGAATTATCTAGTTATATAATATGATATTCATGCATTAAATACAAGATATATACAACCTCATATCTTCTCCACCAAGCCATAAAAATTTCATGCAGCATGCTAAGAGGGCAGCCACCATTGTTGTCTTCTCCAAAAGCTCAAGTTTCAATTTCAATTCACCAAAACACTTGCCCAAAATTCTAAAACCATAAAATTCCTTCACTAAACTTGTTCTACACCTAATTTTCTACCAATCTAACCAATAAAATTTCCATTCCTTATCAAAACCTTGTCTTGTAACTCATATCTTACTGATATCAGAGGGGTTTGAATTTGGATTGGGAGCTTTGGAGGAGAAGGAAGCAAGCTTGGTTAGCCTTGAAGCCAAGAAGGTAATAGATCACTCAAAGTAGGGTTTCCGTTCCTTTCCTTGTAAAATTTTTCTGATCTGTTTTGGCATGACCTAGGTCCAAAATTTCTGGTTTTATTGATGGATAATATGTTGATATTGATGTGTGAATTTTTTTGGTGTGTTTGGGTGGTGTTGGAAAAGGGTTTTTATCAAAGGAAATTAGGACTAGGTTGCTGGATTCCTAGTTGTCCTCCCAAGAGTCATTATGCACGAATTTTCCTGTATATTCATGGTTGTTTTTAGGAGCTACAAAAATTATATGTTGAAGATAACATAATAACTACATGAATTTTCTTGGGTGTTAGTTTTAAGGTTTGATGCCTCAAAAAAATCAAGAACCAAAATGTGCCTAAATGCTGTCCTGGTTGTTAAAACTGAAAGGTAAACTTGTCCGAATTTATTATCATAGCAATTGATTGAATGACCCTTTGAAATTTTTACACGAAGTTAAGGACATATTGAAGTATCATGTAAATTTTATTGTTCAATGATTCAATCATTTACTAGGGTTAAACATTATGAGAATTCTGGTTTGAGTTGTGAATTGGTGGTCCTTGACCACTGAATTTGTACAATTTATTGAGGAGTTAAACGCCTCTGTTGGTGTTGAAATTTTTATGGGACCTCGGGGACACATTGAAGTGTCCTTGAGAATTTTTATAGCTCTTGACTTGATTGTTTTATGTGTAAATAAATTGTGCTACAATGTTGTGAAATCTGCCATTATGGAAATGCAACAATGCTTTGAATTGATGAAATAATGGTATTTTGGGCTCTAGTATGACATGGATACTTGATGTTGATTGTTTGTCTATGTGACTTGTGACATATGATTGCATATTGGACAATTTAGAGATTGATGTATTGGACACAAATGAGAAGTCTGTTGTGAATGGATGCCTGGTATGTGTTTTACGCATGCAGTGAATGATTCACTGCATTAAATTCTATAGTCAAAAGAAACTTGGGATCCTTTTTGACTTGTCAAGGGCAAATAATGAAACACGAGATTCTTTGACTTGTCGAGGGCAAATAGAGAGAGGTGAGATCCTTTTGACTTGTCAAGGGCAAATAATGAAACATGAGATCCTTTTGACTTGTCGAGGGCAAATAGAGAGAGGTGAGATCTTTGACTTGTCGAAGGCAAATAGAGTGAGTTGAGGTCCTTTCGACTTTTAGCAGGGAAATAGAGGGATGTAATCCCTTTTGATTCATCAAGCACAATCAAAGATAATTTCATTTCATTGGGCATATACATATTTATACATATTGGTTCTTTTTGTTAGCCATTACTTACTATGAGTATGAGTTGATGATAAGGGTGTACTAAGTGATTGATTTTTTTTAAAAAGCAACCCACTTGGAAAGATTGACTTTGAACTTTAAAAATGAATAGTTATTATGTAATGCATGATCACCTTTTGTTAAGTAAACCGAAGTGGGGCGTGACGATGACATGAATTTTAGTATATGTTTAGGGAACGCCCTCCTAAGAATTTTAGGTTCTCACCCCTATATATTTGTTCCCTGTCGTCCCAGGTTGACCAAGAAGACGGTGAAAGCCCTAGGAAAAAGATCAAGTGGATTTTCAGTAGTAGCAGGACTTGTATTTGTTGTACTTAAGTGTATGCATATGTCTTAAAACATAAAAGATAACATATGCACTTAAAGCTCTTATAAGAGCTCCCTTTTGTACTTGACTTGTATTAAATAAATAAGTTGTTTTCTTGCAATATATTTTGATAGAACTACGAGTTAATTGATACACGATTCTACCGATTCTCGCTATAGACAACAAAGAAAGGTCCGCTAATTTATAAGTAACAACTCCTAAGCATAGTGTCATGACTTAAGGATGATGTTGTACTTAGGTGGATGTTACATTAGGTAATGCTCGAGGGCGAGGAGTGAGTGATCGCTGATCCAAGAAGGCACAGCAAGGAGCGGCTCCTGCCTCCAAGCGGAGGGGTACATGAAGTAACTATTACACACCCGAATGAGAGGATCCTGAGCTTATAGGTGTGGGACTATACAGTTAAGGAAGGCTTATATGAATTGATTGGTACTACCTATGCCACAAAGATGCATCTTTCTTTCTGGTAGCCTATGATGAAAGAACTCCCAAGTTAAGCGTACTTGACTTGGGGTGATTTTGGGATAGGTGACCTCCTGGGAAGTTTTCCCAGGAAGTGTGTGAGTGAGGACAAAGCACACTGAAAAAGAGTGTTGGTTTGTAGGGACAGTGGCAATCCATAAAGTAGTAAGGGATATTACAAATGGTATCAGAGCCTGCACCTCTCCGGTGCGTGTGGTTCGGGACGAACGATTGGAAGCTGGTGGGCATGTAACACCCGGGAATAAGGCGGGGAGTAATCGTCGTGTGAGAAGGCACGGACAAGACGGCTCTTGCCTCCAAGCGGAGGGGTACATGAATGAACCGATTACACACTCGAATGAGAAGATCCTGAGTCATAGGTATGGAACTATACAGTTAAGGATGGCTTATATGAATTGATTAGTACTACCTATGCCACAAAGATGCATCTTTCTTTTTGGTAGCCCATCACAAAAGAACTTCCAAGGTTAAGCGTGCTTAACTTGGGGTAATTTTGGGATGTGTGACCTCCATGGGAGTTTTCCTGGGAAGCGTGTGAGTGAGGACAAAGCTCACTGAAAGACCCGTGTTGATTTGTGGGGACATCGACAATCCATAAAGCAGGAGGGGATGTTACATAGGTCATGCCAAAACAGAATCAGAAAAATTTTACAAGAAAAGGGCGTAAAAACCCTACTTGTAGCAACTTAGTGAATCCTTGGCTTCAAGATTAACCAAACTTGATTCCATCTCCTCCAAAGCTCCCAATCTAACTTCAAACCCCTCTGATATTAGTGAGGTGTGAGGGAGAAAGGTGAGGATTGATGAGTGATTGAGATTTTGTTCGGTTAAATTTGTAGGGAATTAGGTGTAGAACAAGCTTAGTGAAGAACTTTTGATGATCCAACAACTCTAGCTTGGAGTTTTTGGGCTTAGAACTCAAGAAAAAGCTCTTGAGGACAACAATGGTGGCTGCTCTCTTCTTCCTCTTGCTGACACGAAATTGCTCGTCTTGGAGGAGAAGTTGGTGACTAGGCTTGCTTTAATAAATGAAATGGAGATATTTAACAAAGTGATCATTATTTAGGTGACAAGGTAATAATGGATGGCAAAGATTTAATCTTGGATTCCAAGATTAAATCTTGGCCTTCCATATACTCTAAAAAGGTGGATATTATCCATTGGTTATGATGGAAATATCTTTCGTGTTAGAAACCGCACATCGAAATTTCTAAGAACGGGTAAACACGTACCCGATTACACAAAATATTGCCCGAAAATTAATTTTAAGTATAAAATTATCATTCCCACCTATTTCTAACCTTTTTCCCATGTTTTCCTAATTTCGGGCACTCTTGGGCATTAATCTAGGTTTAAGCTGGGCAGGCGTAAGCCGCAAAGTTACTATTCACCGGCCAGATTTTTTTTTGACAAGTCCGTTGGGCCCCTCATCATTGCTAAACTATTAGATTTTTGAAATTACGATTAATAAAGGTCAAATTAATTTTTAATTAAATTTTAGGGTGTTAGTTGACCAGGAAAATTCGAGGCCGTAATGACTTGGAGAGACAAACCACCGTAATGAAAATACGGAGCTTTTGGGTTTGGCAGGCTATTACGTAGGTTTATAAAAGGATTTTCTAGATCGCTTTCCCTAACCAAGCTCACTGGGATGAACACCTGTTTTCATGGAATCCCGAGTGTGAGTAAAGCTAATAGCTAAAGGGAAGTTAACCTCAACCTCATTTTTGGTTTTACCTACAACCAAGTGTACCTTTTGAGGTATATTGTGACGCTTCGAGCAAGGGTTTAGGCTGTGTGTTGATGTAAAATAGGCAAGTGGTAGCCTATGTTCTGGACAACTCAAGCCTTACGAGGTGAACTACCCCACCATGACCTAGAGTTGGCTCCATAGTGTTTGCCTTGAAGATATGGAGGCATCACTTGTATTGTGTAAAGTTTGAAGTTTTCTCCGATCATAAGAGTCTTAAGCATCTCTTTGATCAAAAGGAGTTGAATATGAGGCAGAGGAGGTGGATGGAATTTTTGAAGGACTATGATTTCGGCTTAAGTTACCACCCGGAAGCTAATGTGATCGCCGATGCCTTGAGTCGAAAATCATTATGCATGTCTCACATGATGGTTAAAGAAGTTGAGTTAATAGAAAAGTTTAGGGATTTGAATTTGGATGTCTTTGATGGATAGGAGTATGAAGATGTGTCACCTCCTTGTGACTATGGGTTTAAGAAGGGTCATTATGGCACAAGTGGAGGATGAGGAATTTAGACCCTAGAGGCGGTTAACGGGCAAGCTAAAGGGTTTTGAACAAGGACCAGATGGTTTGTGGAGGTTTGAGGGCAGATCTACGTGCCACAAGATGGTGACCTCCGAGAGAGCATCTTGGAGGAGGCTCACAAAAGCCACTTCACCATTCATCCTAGTGCCAAAGATGTATCAAGATTTAAAGAAGATGTTCTGGTGGCCAGGATTGAAGAGGATGTAGTTGCCTCTGTTAGTAAGTGCTTTCTCTCAAAAGGTGAAGATCGAGCACCAAAAGCCTTAGGAATGTTGCAACCCTTGTCTATCCCCGAGTGAAGTGGGATAGCATCTCTATGGATTTTGTGACTGGCCTACCTAGGACCCAAGCCGGCATGACGCTTTTGGGTAATAGTGGACAGTTAACCAAGTCGGCCCATTTCCTTCCTATCAAGATCACTTTTTCCCTAGACAAGTTAGCCCGCTGTACATACAAGTGATAGTAAGGTTGCATGGAGTTCATCGACAATAATCTCGAGATAGAATCCCGATCGTCACATTTTTGGGAGCCTTTCAAAAGGAGTTCATTCAAAGTTGTTTAAGTACGACTTCCTAACACCCAATTTTCCTGCGTTTGGAATTACCGAATTACCCTAGGTAATTTTTCATATAATTAAAGACCGAACAATCCTCAATAAAGGAATATAACACTAAAAGAAAGGTTAGGAGCAATCCATGCGAGAGTTGTAAACCCGAATTTCTGTACGTGTAAAATAACCAAAATGCCCTTGAGGTTATTTTACTCAGAAAATGAGGACGTGGGCCCCACCCATCCTCAAGGGGATGTTTTGATGATAATAAGGGATTGTTTGTGTTATGTGTATTAGTAGAGGAGAAGAATCCTAATTTTGAGCTCCGATGCACGAAATGACCAAATGCCCCTGTGTTTTTCACTTCAATTTAGTGCGGACTAACCAAACCTCACTAAAATGTTTTAAAACATGTTTTTAAGCTATGATTAACTATTAGTTAAGCTCGGTGGTCTCGGGAATTTTTAAGTAAAATTACCATTTTATCTCTCTCTTTGTGTAGTTTTGCGAATTTTGAGATTTTTTATTCGTATAGCGAAATTAAGCAATTTTAGGCTCAAATTAAAGGTTATTAGATTCTAATTATTAATCTAGAGTCAAAATTATTTATTTAGATTGATTAGAACTTAAAATTGCTTAAAAACACCAAATTGCTTACTAATTCACCTAAGCCCTTAATTGCAAATTCTCTAATTTGCACAGATACTACCTACACCTAAATAATACATGGAACACACAAATTTCTCTTCCATGGGTGCAAATGGCCGAAATAATGGAGCCATAATGCATCAGAATATTGCCAAATAATGCACTAAAACAAAATGCCAAAAATGTCACCATGAAACATAATTCCCTAAATTCATACAACTTGTCTTGAATCAATGTTTTCCTCCCTTTGTTCCCTTTGAAATTTTGCCAGCCTTCCTCCTCCCTTTTCCATTTATGAGCCTCAAAATCTCTATAAATAGGCATGCTTGAAGGAGTGTTAGAGGCCTTAGTTCATAACTCACACAATTCTAGTTTTTAGAAGCACCAAAAGCTTTCTTTCTTCCTCCTCTTGGCTGAAACTTCTTCTCCCATTTCTCAAAGAGATTTTCTTTCATTTCACTCAAAGGAAACTAAGTTCTCTTCCTTTCCTTCAAATAAAATTAGGTAGGGTGTTGTTTCTAAGTTCATTTTTGCTATGACAAGTTATGTTTCTAGCTCAAAATGTTGTATCAATGAACCTTTTCTATGGCTTTTTTCAATTCAGTTTATTCCTTCTTTCTTTTGGTTAATTCGGCCTTATGGCCTAGATTATGATGAGACCATGGTTTGATGATGAGGTTCTTGAGTATTGGTTGCAAAGCCTTCACAAGTTAAATCTCTAAAACTTGAAGGTTTCACTAGTTTTTAAAGCTTTATAATTTCGGTTTTTCTTTCCTTATTTTTCTTTAATGGTTTTGGCCAAATGGCCTAAGAAGGAATGAAATCATGGCTTGATGATGAGGACCTTGAGTATGGGTTGTAAATCCATCACAAGTTAGGCCTCTAAAGCTTGAAAATTCCACTTGCTGCAAAACTTTAAAGAATGAGGTTTTTATTATGTAAAAATAAAGATCTTGAGTTTAAAACTTGAAAGATGTATTTTTTACTTTGTCTTGCTAAGATATATATATTGGGTTGAAATTATATGTCTCTAAAAGTCTTGGAGGAGCTCTAGTAAAGAAATAAAATGAACTTGCATCCATGTTTAAGTTTATGTCTTGCACATCACGTTTACTTTTAATGTCATCACTAAATTCTCAAGAATAAATAAATGAACTTGAATTTCTTATGTTTAAATTCCAAGATTGCATTTTATGTTTATGTTTCAAGTTGTCACTTAATCTCCAAAGATAATAAAGAGAATGCATCTCATATTTATTTTATGCTCTCACTTTATTTTATAATGGCTAAAAGAATCAATGCATGGCATGTTTATTTTATGTCATCACCTAAAGATCCTAGAGCTCAAAGACTTGCCCAAGTATCACAAGCAAAGTTGGAACCATGGTAATAAGAACTCTAAAGCTCACTTTCAATTTCCTTAAGATTATTGGAGTCAAAGAATTCATTCTTTAAGAAGTCTTGAGTGTGGAGCTTAATAAGATGTAATAAGAATTCTCTTCTCTCTTGGTCCAATGCGGACTGGGCTCCGGTTTTTTTTTTCTTTTATTAAAATTCTTTTCTTTCTCCATTAGTCCAGTGCGGACTACCGCTACTGAGTTTCTTATTTATTTCATGCTTGCATCATGTTTAAATTTCAAGTATTGCATATCATGTTTATATTTCCAAGTTATTACCTTATAAATACAAGATTAAAATGAGGTTGTATAACATGTTTATGATTCTAGTTATCACCTAAATCTCTAAAGCTCAAGACTTGCTCCTTTTATCTTAAGTGAAAATTTTAATCATGAAGATTCTTTCAATGTATAAATCGGCCTCATGATTAAGGTAGGCCTAAAGTGATTTTAAATAAACTACTGATTTAGTTCTAAAATTTCTTTCAAGAGTAAAAAAAAAGAATTAGTTTTTTAAAAGATTTTTAAGGCTTTGCAAAGATTTTACGGGATACTAGTATCTTACTTCTACTTAAAAATGTGATTTTAAGCAATTATGTGAGGTTCATGATTCAGCCACTGATGAGTTTAGTCGTACTGTATGATGATGGTTTAATATGTTTGAAGTTGTGATAATTATGTTTTATTGCTAAAGGAATGATTCTATGCATGTTAGAGATAAAACTAGCTTCAGAAACCATAAAAATAAGATTTCTAGGACTCTAGAGAATGAAATTTATACATTCCATCTAGAACCCTTAAAAGCTATAAGAATCAGATTTTATTATGTTTAGATAAGTGGAAATGATTCATAATTGGTTTAGTAATTAATTTTAACATCATAGGGAAAGCGTAACAAGAAAGGGTTAAAGATGCAACTTCTAGCACACCATAAAGCCTTAAATATAACCTACGCCTATGCTGTCCCATGTGGTTTAATAATGTACTTGAAGGTTATAATTAAGGGTAATAATGATAATAAATCCCTTAGATGCATAAGAAAGTAAGATAATGATTGAGGTTACCTGATTCTAAAGTTGTGGCTGTTTAAGGAGCCTTTCGGTGAGGATTTATGATGATGCCTCTTTGATGTTTGAAATGATAAGTCTATGTAGTGATTTGATGCTTATTAAGTATTTGATTTCATTGAATGACTTCATGGTTTGCATGTTATAGTTGCTGTTGCAAACAATAAGAATGTTTATGCATCCTGATGATTATGAATTGGAGTTGTATTATGATATAACATGCAAAGACTTAATGGTGACTTAAAATTATGAGAAAATGATCCTTTGGACCCATCAGACTATAGGTGGTGAAAAGGTGATTCTTGCCCCTGAACTCTCAAAAGGGTAGAGTTGGGACTTAACTTATCAAAAGGGATAAGTATATGCGAGTGATGACTAGTAAGTATGAGCTCATAACCTAGATTACTCCCAAAAGGGTGGAGTATAGGGTGGCCCAGGAAAATGATGATGAAAGTAACTTTAAGTCACCTAAGGGACTAAGTAACGTATTATGTGACTATGATGTTCTTCTATGCATAGTATTTATGAGATGATGATGAGAAATATGATTTCTTCTATGCATAGTATTTATGATATGATGATAAGGAATATGATGTGGTCTTATGCATAGCTATGTTATTATGATATGCTGATGAGATATATGATAGGAAAAGTTCATTATAAATATGACATGCTAAGTTTGTGATGCATTACAAGACGCATGATTAAAACTACGAACCTCGATAAAGTATATTTCCAAACTTAATAAATGAATCTTAGCATGCTCACTATTTCATTATAACCCAAGGTTCCTGAGGACGATGATGATGACATTGCATATGAGGTGAGTACTCTCCTGAGATTTTTTTATGAGTTTCTCACTCCCTCTTTCTTCTTTCTTTCCATCTCATCTTCAGAAAGTAAAGGTGATGTTCGTGATTCCCGTTGATGCTCACCTCGTAGATACACTTGAGCTTGTGAACCAGCTTATCATCCTTGAAGAAACGTATCACTAAACTTTGCACGTGCACTCAGATATCTATCCTATCTTTGGGGTATTATTATTATTAGGTACCTTTAATGGATGTTTTTCCATCCATATTTGTTTATATTTTGTTTGATTGACTACACCTAGTCTAACTCGTCAGGCAAAATATCTATATGTTATGTAATTATGGATGTCATATGATGGAGCCAATATGATGTGTTTTTCATGATATGCTCGTTGGTTTTCCGCTTTATCTCGATTATCGTTCACACTACGCGAGGCTCACATTTTTAATCATGTTAAAAAAAAAATGGCTCATAATTTTATTAAGTATTTTCAAAGTATGGTTAAATAACTGAAGCAAAAAGTAAAGTCTAGTAATTAATCAGATATGACCTAGGCGTATTGGGTTAATTATTAGGGTGTTACATTACCACCCTTAAACAAATGGCCAATCAGAAAAAACTATCCAAACCTTGGAAGATATGTTGAGGGCATGCGTTTTGGATAGAAAGGGGAGTTGGGATAAGTACCCCACTTATCAAGTTCAAATATAACAACAGTTATCACGCAAGCATCGGTATGGCACCGTACAAAGCCTTGTATAGAAGGAAGTGCCGTCCCTTTGTGTTGGCACGAACCCGGAGAACAAAGCATGTTGGGACCGGAAGTATGAGGGAAACCACGGAGCAAATAAGAAAGATTAAGGATAGAATCTTGACTACACAAAGTCGACAAAAGAGTTATGAGACAAGCGCGAAAATCGTTAGAATTACAAGAGGGCGATCATGTTTTCTTAAGGATTACCCCCACTCCAGGTATAGGTAGAGCCATGCGAGTCAAAAAGTTGAGTCCCCAATTTTCGGTCCTTTGAAATTCTTCGGAAAGTCGGGAATGGCTTAAAATAGCTTTACCTCCTAACCTGTCTAATCTTCATGATGTCTTTACGTCTCCATTAAGAAAATACCAATCCGATCCTAGTCATGTGTTAGAGCCAGCATGTGCAGGTTAAGGGAGGACCTAACTTCAATCTACCACCAACGAGGATCGTGACCGTGGTGTTCAGGCACTGAGGAACAAGTCCGTTCCTTTGGTGAAAGTGGCGTGGGGCGCGACATGACAGAAGAATATACATGGGAGCTAGAATTTGAGATGCGAACGAAGTATCCAGAGCTTTCTAGCTAACGAATTTCGAGGGCGAAATTCTTTTTAAGGAGGGGAGTAATGTAATGCCCCAATTTTTTTTGTTTGAGTACAAATGACCCAAAAGGCCCTGAGGTCATTTTACCCAGAATTTGAGGGTAGCCGACTCGGATAGTCCTTGAATGGGTCAACACAATGTTTGAAGGGGATTATATCTGCAATGTTTGATATCAGAGGTGAAAATCTCGTTTTCTGAACTTTCTGAAATGACCGAAATACCTCGCGTTTTATGCGGGTAAAGGTGCCGTTGAGTCCAGAACTTTTCCAGAAAGTTTAGAATGATGTTTATGAGTGGTTGTTGATGGTTAGTTGGGCTAAGGAGGTCAAAGCAGTTTAGTGCAAAATTACCATTTGCCCTTAGAACGTGTAAGTGAGTCTAATGACGTAATTAACCAAATCTAAGCAATATTAGGCTCTAATGAAGATCAATTTATTTTGATAATTAATCTAGAGTCAAAATAATTTATTAAGGTTAATTAGAACCTAGGATTGCTTAGTTAATCTCTAATTTCATTCTTTAATTCAAGATTCCTAGACATGGAATCTTGAATAGTAATTTCTCTCTCCAATTCCTTAAATTAAGGAACTTTGTCTATGATTTAATTTGACTAGAAAATGGTTTTTAATTTATTAATCTAGCAAGACCACCCCTAAATCAAGTCTTGACAACCTTAATCAACCATTACCTCACCTAAACATTTTCTTACAAACTCCTAATCAAAACCTTAATCAAAGATACACTTAAACACATCATTAAATCACAATTACATGAGCAATTTCTTCTCCTTTCCTTGGCTAGAAATCTGGCCAAATACATACCCTAGGAAATGTGTCACATGTTGATTTTATTTAACTCCAAAGACCATACCTCAAGCCATACTTTGAACCATACCTAGCCATAGTTCCAACCATGCCTTTGAATGACAAGTTTTTGAAGATATTTTTCCTCCCCCTTGGCATGAAAATCGGCCTTCCTCCCCAAATCAACCTCCATTGTTTCATTTTTCTATAAATACCAAGCTTTAGTGAACTTGGTTACACTTTAGATCATTTTCTAAGTTAAGCTTTCTTGCAATTTTCTCTTTTCTCTCAATTTCTCTTCATCTTGTTCTTCTTCCTCCACCATCAAAGAAACCTTTCCACCACCACAAACCACCACAAACAACCTTGAACCACCACTCCTCCACGTCAAACCACCTTTCAATCACCAAACCTTTCTATAACACCCTAATATTTAACCCAACACGCCTAGGATGCATTAAGATTAATTATTAGTTATTACTTCCTTTTAAACTTGTTTGTAAAACTACTTAGCGAAAAATATAGGTAAACAATTTTTTTCTTTTTTGAAATATATAAAAAATGCGTTGTCGCGTACTATTATGAGCAAAACGTAAAGCGGCAAAGGATTAAAACATACAACCGAAAACAATAAGGTACACATCCATTCAAAAACAAATGCCATAATATATCAAATAACATAGTTTGATACATCAATGAAAACATAAAAACATAAAGTCATACCCTCATATGAATGGGAGAGCTTCCAGAACATATAATAGGGAGATACATAAATAGAAACATAAACAACAAGCACAGGGGAGCCCAAAAGATCAAACCCCAGCCATAGCTACCCCTTCTTCAAAAACTACTAGTGACTCTAGTCCTCATCCCTGAAGGTATATACCCAATGAACTGTCCAAGCTCCTCAGGTGTGTGCAAATGGAAAGGTGGACGAACATGACCTCCTCGATGTGGGCACATCTCTGGCGTCGAGCTAGCCTCCTCGCTGTCATCGATCCTGCTTTCTTCTGATGTCCATGGGAACCGTAGGAGCGATCCTCTCTGATAGATGTGGGTAGGGGAATCCTCCGAGGTTCGGTCTCTGAACACCTCGAGCGAGGAACGTACTCGGGGTAGTGCACCGCCAAAGCTGAAGGGCGGGCATGACGAGTCTCTCGTCGCGGGTTGAGTCTTCTTAAAGATTAGGTCGTCGCCATATGGTGAGGTAGGAGTGAAGCGAAACTGGAAACTGGATGCGTGAACGGGTCCCATGTACGCAAAAATACGGCAAGCACAACGACCCTCAAAATGATATGACTGGTGCTGGGTCGTAGTGCACCTCCCAAACAGGAGTATCAAGGAAGATCACGAACGATGCCATTGAAATCTGAAGACGTAAAAAAGAAAGAGGGGTGAGAATCTTGCTAAAGAATTTCATAGGAAATCCTCTTATCCTAGTGTCATCGTTAACATCCCAGGAACCTTGGGTTTATTATGAAAAGGTGTAACATGAAAGGATTTATTATGAGGTTTTATAAAAGCATTTATCCAAGGTCTGTATCTTTTATGATGAATCTTAATGCATGTATACAACATGGCAAAACATGAATGCATGTCAATACTTTATGTAGCAAACCAATAAAACATGTCATCAATATTTCATCATCATATAAGTGGCATATACTTCTCATGAAAACCTTTCTTTTCCATAAGCAAGATACTTCACATCTTTTTCTCATTTCTTAAACTTGTGACATCAAGGTATCAAAATAGTAACCGCACCCCTAAAACTAGGCTATGAGCTCATACCTCAACTAGTCGTCATTAGTTCTTACTTATCCTCTTGATAAGCATAATATAATCACAATAATCCCGACTCCAAGAGTGCGGGTAGGGGGCCTGAGGATCACCCATCATGAGACTTTTTCCTTCTTCGAAACGCATCAACGGTTAAGCCAGTGACTTTGTCCGCTTTGGCAGGCTAATGTCAATGCCTTCACGATTTTACCTTCTCCTCACCATCAGGAGAAGTACGTCTAGTCTACGAAACGCATTACCTAGTTAAGTCCAGTGACTTTGCTGCTTTGGTATGGCTTGGTGTCCATATCCCTCAAGATTTACTTTCTCTTCACCGTAGCAGGAAAATGCATCTCGGCATGTCACATATAAAATCTTTCTTTTCAAAACTTATTTTAAGTCCCTCAAATTTGATGGAAATCCACATAACGGCTGTATCTGAATTTCCTCAAATTTGAGTCATGCCACATAACTTATTCAACTCATGCCATCTCATTGAATATCTCAATTAATCAATCTTTAAAAGCCATATAAGCATGTTCATTCATTTCATCATCATCTTATATTCATATGCACTTCAATCATAGCATGTCGTATTATCACATCAATGACGTCATAAATTCACACAATCTTATTACATAACACTAATACTTTCAGGTATAACATAAACACACTCGTTCACTCGGTCATTTACTAACATTATGTCTCCTACCTTGCAATGTCTTATGCCTTGACCTTTACGGGTCTTAATCTTATGTTTTGATCATCCTAATGTTCATTATAAACCTCGAATACACCTAAAGGATTATTACTTTCAATTCTCTCTAATTTTGATGCTTACTAACACCTCCAAACGCGTTGCATAATTCAGTTACGGTGATTATTATTCGATTACGGGGTTCTAGAATCTACGTCTTTGACCCTTTCTAAGTTCTCTTCGCCTATGGCTCTATATTCAATTCCTTAATTTCAATTATGCTAGAACAGAATTTGCAATTTTTTGTGTCTAGGCGTTCTAGAATTCTCATTTTAAGTCCTTTCTAGTTACTTATTTTTTCTAACTTTTCTAAATCGTTCCTTACCTCACTCAAACATAGTTTTACATATTTTAACTCCATAAAACGGAATTCATCCATGGTTGTAACATCCTAATATTTAACCCATACGCCTAGGACGTATCAAGATTAATTATTAGTTATTACTTCCCTTTAAATTCATTTACAAAATACTTAGCGGAAAATACAGGTAAATTTTTTTTTGAAATGAAATATGTAAAACAAAGTGCGAGCCTTCACATACAACATAAACGAAAACGTAAAGCAGAAGAATGAATAAATCATACGAGACAAAAGCAATAAAGAACATCTCAATCATGGAAACATCCATCATAACATTAATTAACATAGTTTAGTACATAACTTCTGGATTATAAAGGAAATGCATAGAGTCTTACCCATATACGTGGGCACAGCTTTAGGACATAGAAAATTGGAAATACATAAACGTAAAAGAAGATAAGAGCAAGTACATGGTAAGACCCCACAAGATAAAACGCCCAACTATCACTACCCTCGCCCTCCACGCCTCCTGATGACGCTACCCTTGGATGGGGAGATGTAGCCCGTGAACTGACGGAGCTCCTCGATGTAGCCCAACGAAGCGGAGATCTAGGCGTGGGAATTGAGGGAACGGCGTGGCCTCCACGACGTGGTCACCTCTCGGGTTGTCGAACACGCCTTGCATGCCTCGGCTACAGTGTCCTCGCTACCTCCACCGAGATCCATAGGAAACGAAGGGGAAGAACCCTCCAAAGGATCGGCCTCCGATTGAGAACGGGGAACATACTCAGGGTATCCGCGTGCCAACGATGAGGAAGGACACGACGGTCTGCTGTCTCGGGTCGCGTCCTCTCAAAGATCAGGTCATCGCCAAAAGGTGAAGTCGGATCGAAGTGATAGCTGGGACGGGGAAAGCAAACGGGCATCCCACGTACACAAAAATGTACACCTCACAATGACCCTTGAAGTGGTAAGACTGATGCTCGGGGTCATAGTGCACCTCCCAAGTGGGCGGGTCAATGAAGATCACGAACGACGCCATCGATGTCTGAAGACGTAACGGAAAGAAACGAGAGAGAGTGAGAATCTTGCTAAAGAATCTCAGGAGGAAAACCTCTATCCTAGTGTCATCGTTGACGTCCCAGGAACCTTGGGTTTATGGTGAAAAGGTTGAACATGCAAAGATTTATTATGAGATTTTCAAAAGATATTTAACCATGGTCCGTGTCTTTTATAATGAATCTTAATGCATGTATGCAAATAGTACATGGATGCATGACAATACTTTAGGCAACCCAAACAATAATCAAACAACATATAAGTGGCATGTAAGTTCTCTTGAAACATCTTTCCTTTTCTCATACTTGTGACACTGAACATAATAGTAATCGCACCCCTAAAACTAGGCTATGAGCTCATACCTTAACTAGTCGTTACTAGTTCTTACTTATCCTCTTGATAAGCAAATCATAATCATAATCATATTCATAATCATCATAATAATCCCGAGAGTACGGGTAGGGGCCTAAGGATCACCCATCATGGGACTTTTTCCTTCTTCGAAATGCATCGACTTTAAGACCAGCGACTTTGTCCGCTTTGGCAGGCTAATGTCTATGCCCTCACGATTTTACCTTCTCTTCAGGAGGAGAAGTACGTCTCAGTGTGTCACATTAAACCTCATATTTCTCAAACTTTCTTAGTCTCTCAAATTTGACGAAAATTCGGCAGCATAACAACTACACTCCGAATTTCCTCAAATTTGAGTCATGCCACATAACTCACATAATGCATGTTGTCTCACAAATTCTTCAATCAAATAAACCTTTCCATCATGAAAACATGCTTTCTTTGATCCATCTATATCACATAGTCTCATGCATTATGTCAACAATATATCAAAACATCATCACATCATGAATCCTCATAAGCTCATGCTCATGACATTAACACGTTCATACATAACACAAGCATACTTGCTCGGTCTCATTCTCACATCACACTTCCTACCTCATGGTATTTTATGCTTTGGCCCTTATGGGTCTTAAATTCTTGTTCTAGTGATCTTATCACCCATTGCAAGTCTTTATCATACCTAGGGGATCGTTCCTTATGATTCTTTCTAACATTATATGGATTACTCACCATGATCATTTATTCGACTACGGGATTCTAGAATCTATGCCTTAGACCCTTCTCTAAGTTGTGTCTTTGCCTAAAATTCTATATTCAACTCCTAGGCATAATCACCAATTATGAACCATCTTCCTTAAGCTCAATTATGCTGGAACAGAAGTTATTATTCTTGTGTCTAAGTGCTTTAAGATTCTAGTTCTAATTCCTCCCTATTTGCTTAAAATGTTCCTCACTTTGCTCAAACATAATATTACGCATTCTAACTCCTCAACAGAATTCATACAGTGGCCACAGGGATAAGACAGAAACAAAAATTTTCATCACACATAATCACATAAACTCATATTATAAGTGCACATGAGTTACTAGTTTTTCTCTTGGGACAATTTAAGGAGCAAAAGGTGTTCTGGTAATCGATTACATGTGCCTGGTAATCGATTACCAGGAGCTAAATTTCTTCTGGGTTAAAACAATTGGGGTAATCGATTACTTATAATTGTAATCGATTACTTAGGGTTAACTCGTTTCCGAAAAATGAGGGCATCAGAGTAATCAATTACATAAATAGGTAATCGATTACAAGGTTTAAGGATCGCTTTGGGCATGAAGAACAACCTTGGTAATCGATCACATGTTCTAGGTAATCAATTACCAGAACCAAAAACCCTTCGAAAAACCACTCTGGTAATCGATTACCAGAACCTCCTGAATTTGGGAAAACATGATTTTTGACACATTCCAAACTATTTAAACACCTTGGGACCTCATAAAACAATTTTCCAACATTTCCCTGAAATCATCATTACAATTTACCAAATCAAATCATCATTGTATCATACTAAAACACATCCATTCTTTTTTGATTAAAATTTCCTTTTGAAGATACTTAGGGCAAGTCTTTGAGCTCTAGAGTATTTAGGTGATAACATAATCTTAAACATGCTATGCACTTCATTTTACTCTTCATTACAAAGTAAAGTAAGGGCATAAAATAAATATGAGATGCAACCTCATTATTATCTTTAAAAATTAAGTGATGACTTGAAATATAAACATGAGATGCAAGCTTGGGAATTTAAATATGATAATGCAAGTTCATTCATTTATTCTTATGAGATTAGTGATGGCATCAAGATAAACATGAGATGCAAGACATAAACTTAAACATGAATGCAACTTGTTTTATCTTAACTAGAGCTCCTACAAGACTTTAGAGGAACATCAATGGCCTTAACCCAACATGTATCTTAACAATGGAAGATGAGCTTTAGAGTTCTTAACACCAAGTCTTCAAAGAAGTCTTTGGTTTGAACTTCATCATCAAGCTCAAGAAAATGGATTAAAACCAAAAACACCAACACTTTAACAAAACAAACATAAATAGAACTACTCATATTCTTTATTTTATTGCTCATGGACTTCAATCTAGAGTAAACTCTTAGAATGGCCGACCAACTTTAAGGTTGGCAAGGGTAAGCTTAGAGCTTTTTGAAATCTTAGGATTAATTTTTCTTAACAAATGTAACACCCTAATATTTAACCTAGTACGCCTAGGACGTACTTAGATCAATTATTAGTCATTACTTCCTTTAAAACCTCTTTTAGAAATTAACTTAGCGAAAATAGATATAATTTTTTTTTGAAAGGAGACATGTAAGACAAAATGCGAGCCTTTACGCGTGACATATATATACAACGTGAAGCGGAAGAATACATAAAACATCCAGAACATAAACATAAGGGGAACACATCCGTCATGAAAACATGCCTCATCATATTCATTAACATAGTTTAGTACAATACTATAGAAATATAACGAAACATAAAGTCTTACCCATACTAGTGGGCAGAGCTGAGGACAATAGCATAAAAACAAATACATTAAACAACCCCAAAAAATACTCCCAAGCTAAGACTCCCCCTCCTCTAAAACCTACGGACGTCGTAATCCTCGGACGGAGATATGTAGCCTACGACTCGAAGCTCCTCGGATGTGGCCCATCGAAGAGGGACGTGGGCATGCGAATCGGTGGAGCAACGTGACCACCTCGACGGGTCTCTGGCGCTGACGTGCACGCCTCATAGGCCTCGCTGGAGACTGTCCTCGCTACCCCTCTGGACCAAAGGCACGAAGGGGCGAAATCCTCCGAATACGGTCGGGTGATCCTCAGGTCCCTCCCGGTGGCGTATGAGGAATACGAACTCCGGATGGTCACGCACCTGAGGACGATGGTCGGGCACGGCGGTTTTGCTCGTCTTGAGGTCGCGTCCTCTCAAAAATCATGTCTCGCCAAAGGGAGGTCGAGAGTCTGAAGCTTGGAACTGGAAAGGCAACGGGCGTCCCATGTATGCAAAAATGCAAATGGCATAACGACCCTCGAAGTGGTAGGACTGATGCTCCGTCGTAGTGCAGCTCCCACGGTGCATCAACAAAAATCACGAACGACGCCATCGATGTCTGAAGACGTAACGGAAAGAAACAAGAGAAGGGTGAGAATCTTGCTAAAGAATCTCAGTAGGAAGTCCTCTATCCTAGTGTCATCGTTTACGTCCCCAAGAACCTTGGGTTTATTATAAAAAGGTTAAGCATGCAAGGGTTCATTATGAGGTTTTCGCAAAGGAAATTATCCAAGGCCCGTGTCTTTTATAATGGTTCTTAATGCATGTGTGCAACATAACAATACATGGATGCATAGCAATACTTTAGGTAGAACAAATAATAGTCAATCATCATATAAGTGGCAAGTAACTTCTCTTTGAACATTGTTCTTTCTTCTCATTCTTGTGACACCAACATCATAATAGTAACCGCACCCCTTAAACTAGGCTATGAGCTCATACCTTAACTAGTCATCACTAGTTCTTACTTATCCTCTTGATAAGCGAATCATAAACATAATCATAATCATCATAAAAATCCCGACTCCCAGTACGGGTAGGGGCCTGAGGATCACCTATCATGGGACTTTTTCCTTCTTCGAAACGCATCGACCTTAAGACCAGCGACTTTGTCCGCTTTGCAGGCTAATGTCTATGCCCTCACGGTTTACCTTCTCCTCAGGAGCAGGAGAAGTACGTCTCGGTGTGTCACCTTAACATCATATTTCTCAAAACTTTCTTAAATCCCTCAAATTTGACGGAAATTCGGCAGCATAATAGCTACATTTCGAATTTCCTCAAATTGAGTCTTGCCACATAATCTCAATCACATGTATCATTCTTTATGAAACTTTCTCAATTAAAAACTACATAGCTCACATGAGCTTACTTTTCAATCTCATTTATACTTCGAAACCTCATGCATCTCAAATACATGGTACGGCACTTCATCATATCGTCATGTCAATTATTTACATAAGGTTTCATGCTCAAGATATTAACACAATCACATCATCATAATCATGCTCGAGGTTCATCATCATAAATATGCTCACTCGGCCTCCTATCTCATAGTATCTTATGATGTGATCCTTACAGGTCTCAAACTCATATTTCGGTCATTCTAATCCTCACTAAGGATTTTTATAACACCTAAGGGATCATTACTTAAAATTCTCACTAAGTTTTAGGCACACTTAGAATTCCAAACAGCATTATGTAGTTTGGGGAAAAAATATCATATACTTACGGGGCTCTAGAATCTCCGTTCGTGACCCTTTTTAAGATTCGTCTTCGTCTAAGGCTTCATAATCAATCCCTAAACCAATTATGAGGGATTCCTAGGCATGTTTACTAAGTTATAATTCACTTTTCCTCAATTTAGCTTTGCTGGACAGAATCACATTTTGCCATGTCTAAGTGTGCTAGAATTCCTATTTTAAGTCCTTATCATCACCTTAAGCTTAGTAATTAATACCTAATCATTTATGAAAGGTTTTTATGCATATCCTACTGATTATGAACCATTTACACTTGAATTAATTATGCTGGAATAGTTTTGCAAATTTGTGCATTAAGGTGTTCTAGAATTCTCATTCTTGATCCTTTTAAGTTACTTATTCTTTCTAACTTCTCTAAATCGATCCTCCCTTCACTCAAACATAATTTTATACATTTTAACACCTTAGAACAACATTTGTACAGCAGCCAATCATGAAGGGCAGAACCGAAATCATAAGCCCATAAAATCACATAATCTTGTAAATAAAAATGCATACAAGTTACTAGTTTTCTCTTTGAATAATTCTAGGGATTCAAAACACTTTTAGAACTCAAATCCTTTCATTAAAATCATGCCTTTACACATTGTAACATCCTAGTTTTCTTCAGATATTAATTGAGGAAAACTTAATAGGAATATTAGAATTCTGGCAGGAACATTGTGATGAGAATGACTCCATGAGGGAGTACCAAAAAAAAATATGAATAGTACTTGGCGGGGCCCCGGCGCCTCCAAATAGCGAACTTGGGATTTAGGACCCAGGTGCCCGAAGTTAAGAAAATATGAGAATAAGATTAGGAATATGTGGGAATGATAATTTTATACCTAGAATTAAATTTCGGGTAATATCGTTAAGTCGGGTACGTGTTTACCCGTTTGGTAAGATTTCGGTGTGGTTTTTAACACCGAAAGACATTTCCATCATTACAACTAAATAATATCCCCAAATTAAGACAAGTGGAAGGCTAGGATTTAATCTTGGAATCCAAGATCAAATCCTAGCCATCCATCATAGCCTAGTCACCAAATTCATCATGATTTTCTACAAATATCTTGCCTTGCATTTATGACAAGCTTAGTCACTTGATCTTCTTAACCAAGCCAAGCATCAAACTCGGCCTTGCAAGGGAAAAACCAGAGGAAGAAATGCCTCCATAGCCAAGAGCTTCACCTTGTGTTCATCTCACAAAAACCCTAGCTTAGAATCATCAAAACCCAAATCTTCCTTCACAAAAATTGATCTACACTTCCACCTCTACAATTATAACCGATTGAAATTTCAAGAACCCCATCCTTCTTGCACATCCATCAGTGATCAGAGGAGAGTTTGAGGTTGTGTGGGGAGTCTTGGTTGTGAAGAAATCACACCTTGAAGCAAGCTAGAGATAGAGACTTGAACCTTCAAGAGTAGGGTTTTCTGCTGCCTTTCTTGTGGAATTTTTCAATTCTGTTTTGGCTTGCCCTAATTCTGAAAATTTTGATGATACTGATGGTTAACATATTGATATTCATGTATGAATTTTTGTGTTGTGTTTGGATGGTTTTAAAATGGGTTTTCTCTCAAGTGAAATTGGAACTAGGTTGCTGGACTGATTTCTGTTCTGTAATCAGAATTTCTCACGAATTTTCTGGAAATTTTGTGGGTGGTTTCATGAGCCATGAAAATTATATGTTGTAGCTAAGCCCTTAAACTAAATACACGAATTTTCTTGGGGGTTAATTTTAAGGTTCGATGCCTCAAAAAAATTAGGAACTGAATTGTAACTGTTGCTGTCTAAATTGTTGAGACTGAAGTAACAAACTTGTCCGAATTTTTAATCATAGCAATTGATTGAGATAGCTCCTGAAATTTTTACATAATACTAATAACATGTTGAAATACCTCTGTGAATTTTCTTGTACCTTGATTCCATCGAATTCTAGGGTTAAATATTCTGAGAACACAAGTCTAGACTATGAATTTGTGACTTCTGACCACCAGATTTGCCTATTTTATTGAAGTGGTTATATAACTCTGATTGCCCTGAAATTTTTACAGGTTGTTTTAGACACATTGAAGTGTCATGTGAAATTTTCCTTAAGGGTGGAATGGTTGTTTGGTATGGTAACAAATTGTTGTGCCTAGAACTTCAATTCTGCTAGGATAATGAGATGTGGAAATGGCTGAAATTCTATGATAGTATGTGCATATCTTCCTGTATGTTTGAGACATATGGGAAAACAAAAACAAGGCTTAGAAAGAATTGAGAGGGAAGGCAAAAAGAAGGACTTCCCTAGAAAAGTTATGAGTCGATAGGCGTGTCGGCTAGGTATAGACCCTGATGAGTAACGGAAATGGAAAAAATGAAGTTCGGTGATCTCAAATAGGAATGAGCTCATGCCCTAGCAGTCTATGGTCCTCTGTGAAATTGTGAATTGTTAATGTATCTCTCTGAGAATAAGCCTTCCCTATGTTGAGAAAATTGAGAAAGACATGAGAAATGGAGTTTCTAATTGTGCATATTATTACTCGATCGATTATAGTGATACTATCCTTAGTTCCCCGGCCTACGGGTTTCAAGATTTCTATGTATGTGTTTGTATGAATATTGTATATGCATGAATTGCTTATCCCTCCTGTATATAGTATCTGGGAAACTACCCTCCTGTGAATTTTATATTATTCTCACCCTTGCAGTTGTATGTATTATATTGTTCAATTCGCAGAATGCCGTCCCTAGTGTTTTTCTGTGATTCGCCACAGTGGGTGTGGCAATATGATCGGCATTGGACTGTATGTACGCCGTTGGTTATTCCCAGTTTGGATCTACATGTTCTTTGATCGCTCCTTCAGTACTTCGGTCTTTGCTTGGACTTCGACCCGCTTTTCCTTATGACGGTGTGCCTCTTCACATGGCCCATCCTGTAGTGTTTGAGATTCCCTCGCTCCACCCGTATCTCAGCCGCGGGCGCACCGTTTCGTCATCCTCCTCTTCTGACTCAGATCCTCTGAGGACCCGGTGCCCGCGGAGGAGGAGAGGTCATCGCTCCGATGGCCAATGGCTTCCTGCACGAGGAGTAGAGACCTCTAGAGACGGATGCATTGTACAGAGAAATAGGATAGTGTTAGGACCTTACCTACCTATAGACTGATGTACTTTTGGTTTTCTTTTGCTCTGTATATGTGCATATGCTATTTTGTCAACGGGTGTTTGAGTAGGTTAGGTAGGTAGGGGGATTAGCCTCGTTCGCATCGAGTCCTATCTTCGGGTCATTTTGTTAGTCTTGCCCTTATGATGTATATATATATAGTGACTCGACATTATGCCCCTATATGTAAATCTCGTTATGATAGTATATGTATTGCGACATTTCGTGTCATTGATTATTTCAACTAGTATAGATCCAAACTTACCAGTAATACTCTACTAATTACTATGTCCATACTCGAGTAAATATGGTAATTTGGAGGGTGTTACACACATAAGGTCTATAGCTAAATTAACTTGCTTGCAAAATAGTTTTAAAGTATATAATTTTATGCATAATGTTGCTTAGGTGCTCCTAAGCTTGGAAAAATTACAAAACACAAACTATGGACACTTGTGATTAGAGGAACTCATATTAAGTCCATCATCATCACCACAAGGCCGAAATGGCTTCTTTAAGAATGCCAATATTTTCTTGAAAACCTTACATAGGATACTTGGGCAAACCTTTGAGCTTTAGGAGGCTTAGGTGATGACATAAACTTTAAACATGATATGCATTTTATTCTTCATTAGAAAGTAAAGTGAGAGCATAAAATAAATATGGGATGCAACCTCTTTATTATCTTTAAGGTTAAGTGATGACTTGAAATGTAAACATGAGATGCAAGCTTGAAATTTAAACATGATAGTGCAAGTCCAATTAATTAGTCTTGTGAACTTAGTGATGACATCAAAATAAACATGCTATGCAAGGAATAAAGTAAACATGAATGCATCTTATTTTAGATCTTAGCTAGAGCTCTTGCAAGACTTTAAAGGAATAAAACCTCAACCCATTATGTATCATAAGGCAAGCTTTAGAGTTCTTAGCACCTAGACTTCAAGGAAGTCTTAAGGTTTGAACTTCATCATCAAGCTTAAGAAAATAAATACAAAGCTCAACACTTTGTCCAAATAAAACACATAAGAACTAAGTCATATTCTTTATTTTATTGCTCATGGGCTTCAATCTAGAGTAAAACTCTTAGAAACCAACTTTAAGGTTGGCAAGGGTAAGCTTAGAGCTCTTGAAAACTTGGGATTAATTTTCTTTATCAAAACTTGTGTGATCTACTTTTCATTTTAGCAAACCTTGTTGAAACAAAGCTTAAAGAAACTGAAATCATCCAAGAAAAGGAAGAGAAAAATGAAACCTTTGAGGAAGAAAGGAAAGGAAATTCGAAAGCATAAGCAAGGAAAAGAAAGAAAAACACAAGCATGTATGGTCCAAGACCAAGTTGTTTCAAGCTTTAGAGGTTTCTCACAAGACATCATCAAGTCTTTATCTTGAAACCTCATCATCAAGCTTATGTTATTTTCATAAAATGGCCTCTTGGCCGAAAATGAAAAGAAAGAAAGAAAGGAGTTTGAACCAAGAGAAAACTAGAACTTTCTTTAAGGAAAACAAGTGAAAACTTTTAAAACAACCCCTACCTAAGGAAGTCTTTGAAATGGAAGAAAGAAAGCTTGATTCTTGAAGAGTTTGAGAAGACAAAATCTCCTCTTGGAAGTGATGATGGATTCGGCCAAAGAGGAAGCTCAAGGAAGATGATTTTTCCTTGAGTTTCTAAGCTTGGGAATGGAAAGTTTAAGTGTTTGAGGGATGGTTTAAGGTGAGGTAGTGGTGGTTTATGGTTGTTTGTGGTGGTTTATGGTGGTGGCAAGGTTCTTTGAGAGGAAGAAGAATGATGAAGAAGATGAAGAGAAATTGAGAGCAAAAGGAAGAAAATGCAAGAAAGCTTGAACTTGGCAAAGCTTCTAAAGTGTAACCAAGTTCTTCCAAGCTTGGTATTTATAGAAAATTTGCAACAATGGTGGCTGATTTAGGGGAGATGGCCGACGGCCTCATGGAGGAAAAGAGAAAAATATCTCTTACAAGGTATGACTTTGGGTATGGGTTCAAGCATGGTGAGGTATGGGCAAAAGTATGGGCAAGGCATGGCTCTTTGAGTGATAAATCAAGCAACATGTGGCACTCCATGGGGGCCAAGCATTCGGCCAGCCTTGTGTAGCCAAGGGGAGAGAAATTTGTTCATGTAATTGTGGTTTAGTGATGTGTTTATGTGTTTCTTTGATTAAGGTTTTGGTTAGGAGTTGTAAGAAAGTGTTTAGGTGAGGTAATTGGGTAATTAAGGTTGTTCAAGACTTGATTAGGAGTGGTCTTACTAGATTAACAAACTAAATTCATTTTCTTAGTCAAATGAGGTATGGCACAATTCCTTAATTTAAGGAATTGGAGAGAGAAACACTATTCAAGATTCCATGACTAGGAATCTTGAATTAAATGCAATTTAGAGTTTAACTAAGCAATCTTAGGTTCTAATTAACCTTAATAAATTATTTTGACTCTAGATTAATTATCGAAATAAATTAATCTTCTATTAGAGCCTAATATTGCTTAGGTTTGCTTAATTGCGTTATTAGGCTCACTTACACTGTTCTAGGGGCAAAATGGTAATTTTGCACTAAACTACCGGGACCTTCCGGGGCCGGCTAAACATCAAATATTACTCTAAAACATCATTCTAAACTTCCTGGAAAATTCGGGCTAAACGGCACCTTTTACATGTAGAGCACGTCAGGGTATTTTAGTCATTTTGAGCCGAAAGTTTAGAAAACGAGATTTGATCCTCGGATATCAAACATAACAGGTACAATCCCCTTCAAACATTGAGTTGACCCATTCGGGTGCCGGAAAGCTGTCTCGAATTCCGGGTAAAAGAAAATGACCTCGGGGCATTTCGGTCATTTGTACTCTAATAGCAGAAATTAACGTACAACAAAACTTTTGTGCTCTACTTTACAATTTTTAGCAACTTTGTCCTAACCAAGGCAAAAGAAACCGAAATCCTTTCTAAGGAAAAGGAAAACTGAACATTATAAGCAAGGAAAAGAAAGAAACACAAGCATGTATGGTCCAAGACCAAGTTGTTTCAAGCTTCAGAGGTTTCTCACATGACAACGCAAGTCATAATCTTGAAACCTCATCATCAAGCTCATGTTCTCTTGATAAAAGGGCCTCTTGGCTGAAAAGAAAAAAGGAAGAGGAAAAGAGTTTGAATCCAAGAGAAAGCTAGAACTTTTCTTAAGAACACAAGCAAAAACATTAAAACAAAATCCCTACCTAAAGAAGTCTTGAAGAGAGAAAGGAAAGCTTTGTTTCTTGAAAGGAAAAGAGAAGGAAATCCTTCTTGGACTATTGCTGAAAAACTCGGCCAAAGTGAGGGAGTTTAAGAGGAAATGAGAGAATTTTGCAAGAAGTGTAAACTTAACAAATGAACCAAAGTGTGACAAGGTTCATCAAGGCTTGGTATTTATAGAAATTTTCAACAATGAGGCTTCCAAGGGGGAGGAGGAACGGCCACTTTGAGGGAGGAAGGAGAAAGAATATCTCTTACAAAGGTATGGTTGTAAGCATGGTTGAAGGCATGGTGAGGTATGGGCAAAGCATGGCTTGAAGTATGGCTCTTGAGTGTAATTGAAATAACACATGATGGGCTATGGAAGGGGTGGAGTGGCCACTTAAGGCCAAGAAAGAGAAAATTAGTTCATCTAATTGTGGTTTAGTTATGTGTTTAGGTGTTTCTTTGATTAAGGTTTTGGTTAGAGTTTGCAAGAAGGTGTTTAGGTAAGATAATTGGTTAATTAAGGTTGTCAAGACTTGATTAGGGAGTGGTCATACTAGATTAGAATTAAAAATTAAGTCAAATTGAGTATAGACAATTTCTTTAATTTAAGGAATTGGAGAGAGAAAATACTATTCAAGATTCTATGACTAGGAATCTTGAATTAAAGAATGCAATTAGAGTTTAACTAAGCAATCTTAGGTTCTTATTAACCTTAATAAATCATTTTGACTCTAGATTAATTATCAAAATAAATTAATCTTCGATTAGAGCCTAATATTGCTTAGGTTTGCTTAATTGTGTCATTAGGCTCACTGTACACTATTCTAAGGGCAAAATGGTAATTTTGCACTAAAACTACCCGAAACTTCGGCTTTACTAAACATCAAACATTACTTAAAAACATCATTCTAAACTTCCTGAAAAATTGGGCTAAACGGCACCTTTTACCCATGTAGACACGTAGGGGTATTTTGGTCATTTTGAGCCAAAAGTTAGAAAACGAGATTTTCACCTCAGATATCAACATAACAGTTATAATCCCCTTTAAACATTGAGTTGACCCATTCGAGGATGAGCAACTGTCCTTGAATTCGGGTAAAAATGACCTCAGGGCATTTTGGTCATTTGTCCTCAAACGTAAAAGTGGCGTTACATTACTCCCCTCCTTAAAAAATTTCGTCCTCAAAATTCGTTACCTTTGAAAAGCTCGGATACTCATCCGCATCTCATTCCAACTCCCACGTGTACTCCTCTGTCTTGTCTCGTCCCACGCGACTTTCACCAAAGGAACGGACTTGTTCCTCAACCGCTTGACACCACGATCCACGATCCTCGTTGGTGGCAGATGAAAGTTAGGTCCTCCCTTAACTGTACATGTCTGGCTCTAACACATGGCTAGGGTTGGATTGATATTTCTAGTTGGGAGACGTGAAAGACATCATGAAGATTTGACAGATTTGGAGGTAGGGCTATTTTGTAGGCAACTATCCCGACTCTCTGAAGGATTTCAAAGGAGAGAAATCGGGGACTCAACTTCTTGACTCTCATGGCTCTACCTATGCCTGTAATGGGGGTAATCCACAAGAAAACATGCTCGCCTTCTTGGAACTCCAACGGCTTCCGTCGCTTGTCCACATAGCTCTTTTATCGGCTTTGAGCAGTCAAGATTCTATCCTTGATCATTCTTATTTGCTCTGTGGTTTCCTCACTACATTGGGTCCCAAAACGCTTTGTTCTCCGGGGTCATGCCAACACAAGGGCGACTGGCACTTCCTTCCATACAAGGCCTCGTACGGTGCCATACCGATACTCGCATGATAACAATTGTTATACGCGAACTTGATAAGCGGAGGTACTTATCCCAACTCCTTTTTCTATCCAAAACACATGCCCTCAACATGTCTTCCAATGTTTGGATAGTTCTTTCTGATTGTCCATCTGTTTGAGGGTGGTAAGCGGTGCTTAAACACAGCTTTGAACCAAACGCCTTTTGAAAGGCTCCCCAAAAACGCGACGTAAACCGCGGATCTCGATCCGAGATTATCGTCGATGGAACTCCATGTAACCTCACTATCTCTTGGATATACAACTGGGCCAACTTATCTAGGGAAAATGTTATCTTGATGGGTAGGAAATGGGCCGACTTGGTTAACCTGTCCACTATTACCCAAATAGCGTCATGGCCGGCTTGGGTTCTAGGTAGGCTGGTCACAAAATCCATAGATATACTATCCCACTTCCATTCGGGGATAGGCAAAGGTTGCAACATTCCTGAAGGCTTTTGGTGCTCAATCTTCACTTTTGACAGACTAAGCACTTACTAACCCAGGCTACTATGTCCTTTTTCAATCCGGCCACCAAACATCTTCTTTAAATCCTGATACATCTTGGTGGCACCAGGATGGATGGTGAAGTGGCTTTTATGGGCCTCTTCCAAGATACTTTCTCGAGGTCACCATCTTGCGGTACACAAATCCGCCCTTCGAACCTCCACAACCCATCGGTCCCTTGCTCAAAACCCTTAAGCTTTCCAGTCTTAACGCTTGAGAGTCTCCCTAAACTCCTCATTTTTTACTTGTGCCATCATAACCCTATGTTTAAACCCACTTGTTCCTGTAAGATGGCACATCCTCACACTCTTTTCTGATATTGACATCCCCAAATTCATGTCCCTAAACTTCTCTATTAGCTCAACTTCCTTGACCATCATGTGGGATAAGTGTAATGACTTTTGACTCAAGGCATTGGCGACCACATTGGCCTTGCCGGATGGTAACTTAAGCCGAAATCATAGTCCTTTAGAAACTTCATCCATCTTCTTTGCCTCATGTTTAACTCCTTTTGATCAAAGAGATGCTTAAGACTCTTGTGATCGGAGAAAACTTCAAACCTTACTCCATATAAGTGATGCCTCCAAATCTTCAAGGCAAACACTATGGCGGCTAACTCTAGGTCATGGGTAGGGTAGTTAACCTCGTGTGGCTTGAGTTGTCTAGATGCATAGGCTACCACTTGCCTATTTTGCATCAACATACAGCCTAAACCTTTTCTGAAGCATCACAATATACCTCGAAGGGTACATTGGGGTCGGTTAAAACCAAAACTGGTCGAGGCCAACCTTTCCTTTAACTCTTGGAAGCTCTTTTCACAATCGGGATTCCATGAAAACGGGTGTTCTTCCTAGTGAGCTTGGTTAGGGAAAGGAAATCTGGGAAAATCCTTTAATAAACCTACGGTAATAGCCTGCTAATCCCAAAAGCTCCGTATTTTCGATATGGTGGTGGGTCTATCCCAATTCATTACGGCTTCTATCTTACTAGGGTCAACAGTTATACCTCCTTTTGATACTACATGTCCCAAAAACTTCACTTCCTCCAACCAGAATTCACACTTAGAGAGCTTAGCATACAACTTCTTCTCTTTCAACACCTCTAAAACCAACCTTAGGTGACTTTTATGCTCCCCGTGAGTCTTCCAATAGATGAGTATATCATCTATGAAAACAACCACGAACTTATCTAAATAGGGTCTAAAGATCCTATTCATGTAGTCCATGAACACGGCGGGTGCATTTGTCAGTCCAAAAGACATTACGGCGAACTCAAATGTCCGTACCGTGTCCTAAAGGCGGTCTTAGGTATATCCTCATCTTCCACCCTAATTTGGTGGTATCCCGACCTCAAATCAACTTTAGAGAATACCACCGATCCCTTCAACTGGTCCATGAGATCATCAATCCTAGGCAAAAGGTATTTATTTTTCACGTCACACGATTCAATTGCCTATAATCTATACATAACCTCATGCTCCCATCCTTTTTCTTAACAAATAGAACCGGGGCTCCCCATGGTGAAGCATTAGGTCTTATAAAATTTTTCTCTAACAGCTCCTCCAATTGGGTTTTCAATTCCTTCAACTCCAAGGGTGACATCCTATATAGGGCTATGGAGATAGGTCCCGTTCTGAACCAACTCGATGGAGAACTCCACTTCTTTCTCAGGAGGAACTCGGGTATCTCCTCGGAAATACCTCGGGATACTCTCTTACCACTGGAATATCATCTATGTTCTGCTCAAAGTCTACCTCGCTAGCGGCTAGAAGGACATATCCCTTAGTTTTCTCCCCACTACAAAAGACATCTATGGAATTTACATAAAGTTTCAAGGTTTGACTAGTCTTGCTAGGGGATGATGAAAAATAACAGACTTGGTGTAACAATCTAACAATACATGGTTAGCGTGAAGCCAATCCATGCCAAGAATTATTCCTATGTCTTTCAAAGGTAAACAAATCAAATCTATGATAAAGGATCTATTTTCAACAATAAGATGACAATTTAGGCAACAATTACAAGTATGTACAGGCGATTGTAAAAGTAGAAACAATGAGGTCAAAAGGAAGCTTAGAAACTTTCAAATTCAAGGACTCGACACTAGCATGTGAAATAAAAGAATGAGTAGCACCAGAGTCATATAGCACAGTTAAGGTTCTACCATTTACTTCGCACTTACCTTCGATGAGGTCGTTGGATCTTGCGGCGTCTTCGTTGAGGGTAAAGACCCGTCCTTGGTGTTGTGGTCGGGTTCTGACGGTTGACCTTCCATTGCTTCTGCAATCCTTTGCGTAGTGGTCGTGCTTGCCACATTTGAAACATACTCCTTGCCCGGGCTAGGCGGGACGATCGCCATGATTCTTTCCAGTGGGGGCATTCCATGACTTGTGCGGATCCGGGGATAGAGGAACTCCTTGGGGTGCCTTATTCTTGTTCCCATTGGGCCCTCATTGATGGTTGTTGTTGTTGTTATTGTGAGGACAACCCATTCCGCCTTGTTGATTGTTGCGATTCCCACGGCCGTTATAGTTGAACGGCGGCCTTGGGTGTTGCCGGAACGGTTGGTTGTTAGGTCCTCTTTGTTGTTGTTGGTGATGATGTTGTTATTGGTGTTGTTGATGCTTGAACTGATTGGATTGGTAGGATGGCAGTGGTTCCTCGTTGATTTGATGTGACGGCTTGAATTTTGGGGCTTGGGGTCCCAAACCTCGGGACGATTTGCCCTTGCGGTACTTAGCTTCTTATGTCCCTCTTCAATAATCCGGCACTTGTTTACTAGGGTAGGGAAATCCCTAATCTCCATGTGCACAACAGCTACGTTAAGTTCGGCCCTCAACCGGCCTCATACTTAACGCACTTCCAATCTCGTCGGATTCCCTTGGAAAACCCAAGAGAACTTGATCAAATCTTCTAACTTCCTGTATATTGGGCAACGACGATCCACCTTGGACCAATTGCATGAGCTCAATGTCCTTTGCGTTCCTCACGGACTCTGGGAAATACTTCTCATAGAAGTACGTCTTAAATAGCTCCCAATTGATAGCGTTCCTGTAGCTTCTAGCAGCCTTCGGTGCTGGTCCACCAAAACTCCGCGTCAGCTTCCATCATGTAGGCAGCAAAGGTAACCTTCTCTCCTCAGAGTAGGCAACTACCAAGTAGATCTTTTCCATGTTTTTGATCCACTTGTCCGCCTTGTCGGATTCAAGGCTACACGGAACGTTGGGGGATTGGCCTTGCGAAACTCCTCGAAACGGGCTTGTTCCACGGCCTCGGGGGACCTTGAGCAGCATCCCTCGGTTGATTCATGCAATCGAACATGCGCTCCATCGCTCTTGCCATTTTGCATACAGCTAGTCTCATTCCCTTATTCGCCTTTATTCGCATTCCTATTTTGTCGGTGGGGTGCCATTGGTCCCTAAGCACACAAGTCAACAAACACTGAGGTGATCAGGCTTAATATTCCAAGCTAAATGAGCTAGTTACCATGGCACAGACGCAGACAAGGTCATGAATGGCTATCCTATGGCATATCTCTAATAGCTAAGCACTATACATGACATACTACCGTAACATGCCTCTAAAGCATGGTCAGTCCAATCCTCAAGCTCCGATGAAATCGAACTCTCTTATACCATAATGTAACATCCTAATATTTAACCCAATACGCCTAGGATGTATCAAGATTAATTATTAGTTATTACTTCCCTTTAAATTCATTTACAAAATACTTAGCGAGAAATACAGGTACATTTTTTTTTTTTGAAATGAAATATGTAAAACAAAGTGCGAGCCTTCACGTACAACATAAACGAAAACGTAAAGCGAAAGAATGAATAAATCACACGAGATAAAAGCAATAAAGAACATCTCAATCATGGAAACATCCATCATAACATTAATTAACATAGTTTAGTACATAACTTCTGGATTATAAAGGAAATGCATAAAGTCTTACCCATATACGTGGCAGAGCTTAGGACATAGAAAACTGGAAATACATAAATGGAAAGGAAGATAAGAGCAAGTACATGGTAAGACCCCAAAAGATAAAACGCCTAACTATCACTACCCTCGCCCTCCACGCCTCCTGATGACCCTAATCCTCGATGAGGAGATATAGCCCGTGAACTGATGGAGCTCCTCGGATGTAGCCCAACAAAGCGGAGATCTAGGCATGGGAATCGAGGGAACGGCGTGGCCTCCACGACGTGGTCGCCTCTCAGGTTGTCAAACACGCCTCACATGCCTCGGCTGGTGAGGTGTCCTCACTCCACCGAGATCCATAGGAAACAAAGGGGAAGACCCTCCGAAGGATCGGCCTTCGAGAGAACGGGGAACATACTCGGTATCCGCGTGCCGCCGATGAGGAAGGACGGGCACGATGGGTCTGCACGTCTCGGGTCGCGTCTCTCAAAGATTAGGTCATTGCCAAAAGGTGAATTCAGATCGAAGTGATAGCTGGAGACGGGGAAAGCAAACGGGCGTCCACGTACACAAAACGCGCACCTCACAATGACCCTTGAAGTGGTAAGACTGATGCTCAGGGTCATAGTGCACCTCCCAGTGGGCAGGTCAATGAAGATCACGAACATTGCCATCGATGTCTGAAGACATAACGGAAAGAGAAACAAAGAGAGAGGAGCGAGAATCTTGCTAAAGAATCTCAGGAGGAAACCTCTATCCTAGTGTCATCGTTTACATCCTCAAGAACCTTGGGTTTATGGTGAAAAGGTTGAACATGCAAAGGTTTATTATGAGATTTTCATAAAAGATATTTATCCAAGGTCCATGTCTTTTATAATGAATCTTAATGCATGTATGCAGCATAATAGTACATGGATGCATGACAGTACTTTAGGCAACCCAAACAATAATCAAACAACATATAAGTGGCATGTAACTTCTCTTGAACATCTTTCCTTTCTCATACTTGTGACACCAACATAATAGTAACCGCACCCCTAAAACTAGGCTATGAGCTCATACCTTAACTAGTCGTCACTAGTTCTTACTTATCCTCTTGATAAGCGAATCATAATCATAATCATATTCATAATCATCATAATAATCCCGACTCCTAGAGTACGGGTAGGGGGCCTAAGGATCACCCATCATGGGACTTTTTCCTTCTTCGAAACGCATCGACTGGTTAAGACCAACGACTTTGTCCGCTTTGGAGGCTAATGTCTATGCCCTCACGATTTTACCTTCTCCTCAAGGAGCAGAGAAGTACATCTTGTGTCATATTAAACCTCATATTTCTCAAAAACTTTCTTAAGTCTCTCAAATTTGATGGAAATTCGGAGCATAATAACTCTCATTTCCTCAAATTTGAGTCATGCCACATAACTCACATAATGCATGTTGTCTCATAAATTCTTCAATCAAATAAACCTTTCCATCATGAAAACATGCTTTCTTTGATCCATCTATATCACATAGTCTCATGCATTATGTCAACAATATATCAAAACATCATCACATCATGAATCCTCATAAGCTCATGCTCATGACATTAACACATTCATACATAACACAAGCATACTTGCTCGGTCTCATTCTCACATCACACTTCCTACCTCATGGTATTTTATGCTTTGGCCCTTACGGGTCTTAAATTCTTGTTCTAGTGATCTTATCACCCATTGCAAGTCTTTATCATACCTAGGGATCGTTCCTTATGATTCTTTCCAACATTATGCTCACCAACTCATCCAACCGCATTATATGGATTACTCACCATGATCATTTATTCGACTCCAGAGATTTAGAATTTATACCTTAGACGTTTCTCTAAGTTATGTCTTTGCCTAAGATTCTATATTCAACTCCTAGGCATAATCACCAATTATGAACCATCTTCCTTAAGCTCAATTATGCTGAATAGAAGTTATTATTCTTGTGTCTAAGTGCTTTAAGATTCTAGTTCTAATTCCTCCTATTTGCTTAGTCTTTCCAACCCTCCGAAATGTTCCTCACTTCACTCAAGCATAATATTACGCATTCTAACTCCTCAAACAGAATTCATACAGTGGCCACAGGATAAGGCAGAAACCAAAAATGTTCATCACACATAATCACATAAACTCATATTATAAGTGCACATGAGTTACTAGTTTTCTCTTGGGACAATTTCAGGAGCAAAAGATGTTCTGGTAATCAATTACATGTGCCTGGTAATCGATTACCAGGAGCTAAATTTTTTCGGTTCAACAACCTGGTAATCGATTACTATGATGGTAATCGATTACTTAGGGTTAACTGTTTGGAAAAATGAGGCATCAAAGTAATCGATAACATAAATAGGTAATCGATTACAGGGTTTAAGTTCTAGGCATGAAGAACAACCTTGGTAATCAATTACATGTTCCTGGTAATCGATTACAAACTAAAAACCCTTCGTAAAACCACTCTGGTAATTGATTGCATAAGCTGGTAATCGATTACCAGAACCTCCGAAATTTGAGAAAACATGATTTTTGACACATTCCAAACTATTTAAACACCTTGAGACCTCATAAAACAATTTTCCAACATTTCCCTGAAATCATCATTACAATTTACCAAATCAAATCATCATTGTATCATACTAAAACATATCCATTCTTTTTTTATTAAAATTTCCCTTTGAAGATACTTAGGGCAAGTCTTTGAGCTCTAGAGTATTTAGGTGATAACATAATCTTAAACATGCTATGCACTTCATTTTACTCTTCATTACAAAGTAAAGTGAGGGCATAAAATAAATATGAGATGCAACCTCATTATTATCTTTAAGAATTAAGTGATGACTTGAAATATAAACATGAAATGCAAGCTTGGGAATTTAAATATGATAATGCAAGTTCATTCATTTATTCCTATGAGATTAGTGATGGCATCAAAATAAACATGAGATGCAAGACATAAACTTAAACATGAATGCAACTTGTTTTATCTTAACTAGAGCTCTTACAAGACTTTAGAGGAACATCAATGGCCTTAACCCAACATGTATCTTAACAATGGAAGATGAGCTTTAGAGTTCTTAACACCAAGTCTTCAAAGAAGTCTTTGGTTTGAACTTCATCATCAAGCTCAAGAAAATGGACTAAAACCAAAAACACCAACACTTTAACAAAACAAACATAAATAGAACTACTCATATTCTTTATTTTATTGCTCATGGGCTTCAATCTAGAGTAAACTCTTAGAACGGCCGACCAACTTTAAGGTTGGCAAGGGTAAGCTTAGAGCTTTTTGAAATCTTAGGATTAATTTTTCTTAACAAAACTTTTGTTCTCTACTTTACAATTTTTAGCAAACTTTGTCCCAACCAAGGCAAAAGAAACCGAAATCCTTTCAAAGGAAAAGGAAAAGGAAACCGAAAATTATAAGCAAGGAAAAGAAAGAAACACAAGCATGTATGGTCCAAGACCAAGTTGTTTCAAGCTTTAGAGGTTTCTCACATGACAACAACAAGTCATTATCTTGAAACCTCATCATCAAGCTCATGTTCTCTTGATAAAAGGGCCTCTTGGTTGAAAAGAAAAGGGAAGAGGAAAAGAGTTTGAAGCCAAGAGAAAGCTAGAACTTTCTTAAGAACACAAGCAAAAACATTAAAACAAAACCCCTACCTAAAGAAGTCTTGAAGAGAGAAAGGAAAGCTTTCTTTCTTGAGAGGAAAAGAGAAGGAAATCCTTCTTGAACTCTTAGGAAAAACTCGGCCAAAGTGAGGGAGTTTGAGAGGAAATGAGAGAATTTTGCAAGAAGTGTAAACTAAACAAATGAACTAAAGTGTGACAAGGTTCATTAAGGCTTGGTATTTATAGAAATTTTCAACAATGAGGCTTCCAAGGGGGGAGGAACGGCCACTTTGAGGGAGGAAGGAGAAGAAATATCTCTTACAAAGGTATGGTTGTAAGTATGGTTGAAGGCATGGTGAGGTATGGGCAAAGCATGGCTTGAAGTATGACTCTTGAGTGTAATTGAAACAACACATGATGGGCTATGGAGGGGGTGGAGTAGCCGGCCACTAAAGGCCAAGAAAGAGAGAAAATTAGTTCATCTAATTGTGGGTTAGTTAATTGTGGGTTTTGGTTAGGGGTTTGTAAGAAGGTGTTTAGGTAAGATAATTAGTTAATTAAGGTTGCCAAGACTTGCTTTAGGGAGTGGCCATACTAGATTAGAGAATTAAAACTCTCATTAAGTCTAATTGAGTCATAGACAAGTTTTCTAAAATTAAGGAAGTGGAGAGAGAAAACACTATTCAAGATTCTATGACTAGGAATCTTGAATTAGAGAATGCAATTAGAGTTTAACAAGCAATCTTAGGTTCTAATTAGCCTTAATAAATCATTTTGACTCTAGATTAATTATCGAAATAATTAATCTTCGATTAGAGCCTAATATTGCTTAGGTTTGCTTAATTGCGTCATTAGGCTCACTGTACACTTTAGGGAGAATGGTAATTTTGAACTAAAACTCCCGATGTAACATCCTAGTTTTCCTCCTCTTTAGAAATTGATTGAGGGATGGTTAATGAGAATATTGAAATTTTGACAGGGGTAGTTGTAATGAGAACGACTCCAGGAGTGAGTACCAAAAAAAAAAATTGTGAATAGTAATTTGCGAGCCCGCAGCCTCCGAAGCGGAAACTGGGGTTTGGGACCCGAAGGCGCCCGAAATTAAGAAAATATGAGAATAAGGGTAGAAATGTGTGGGAATGACAAATTTATACCTAGAATTAATTTTCGGATAATATCGGTTAATCGTACAACGTTTTCCGTTCGGTAAGATTTCGGTATGTGATTTTTAACATCGAAAGATACTTCCATTACCACAAATGGATAATATCCACTTATTTAAGACATGTGGAGACATGTGGAAGGCCAAGATTTAATCTTGGAATCCAAGATTTAATCTTAGCCACCCATCATTGCCTTGTCACCAAAATCATGATTTCTTGGCTAAATATCTTTATTTCCTTTATTAAGCAAGCCTAGTCACAATTCTTCTCCAACAAGACACATCAAATTCGGCCCTTGCAAGGAGAGACAGCAGCTGGTTCTTCCTCCATAGCCAAGAGCTTCATCTTGCTTTTAATTCACATAAACCCTAACTTAGAATCATCAAAACCTAAACCTTTCTTCACTAAAGTTGATCTACACTTCCATCTCTATAACTATAACCGATTAGAATTTCAAAACCTCATCCTTTTCATCTCATCCATAATTGATTATAGGAGGGTTTGGGGGTGTTTGAGGTGTTTTGAAGTGAGGAACTCTCATCTTGAAGCAAGCCAAAGACAAAGAGACATTAGCCTTCACAAGGGGTTCTTTTGTTGTCTATTCTTGCTGATTTTCTGTTACGTTTTGGGATGATGTATGTCCGAAATTTTTGATGATTTTGATTGATATTATGTTGAAATTGATGTATGAATTTTGGTGATGGGGTTGGATGGTGTTAGTAAATGGTTTGGTATTAAAATAAGTTGGGACTGGTATCCTGGATTCTCGAGTTGCTTGCGGCCTGGAATCATGAATTTTCTGAACATGTTGTAGGGCTTTGGTGAACTGGAAAAAATGTATGTTCAAGCTAACATCTTTGGCTAGTCCCATAAATTTTCTTGGGTATTTATATTGAAGTTTACTGCCTCAAAAAAATCAAGACCTGAAATGTAACTGATGCTGTCCTGGTTGTTGAAATTGAAGCAATACCGAATTTATTATCACATCAATTGGTTGATCTAGCCAATGAAATTTTTATGAGAAGTTATTAACATATTGAAGTGTCACTATAAATTTTCTTGGGTTTTAAATCAATCAATTTCTAAGGTTAAAAATTATGAGAACTCAAATCTCTGTGATTGGTGGCACCTGACCATGGATTTGTATATTTCCTGAAGTAGCTACAAAACTCTGTTTACCCTGATATTTTTACAGGTTATTCTAGACACCTTGAGGTGTCATGTCAAATTTTTGTGGTTGTTGTGATGGCTATTGGTTATAGAAATTAAATGTTGTACCTAGAACATCAATTCTGCTAGGGTGTTGGAAAGTGAAAATGAATGAAAATCATGATGATATGATAGCTATCCTAATTCTATGGCATGTGAATGCACACTAATTGTTTCACTTTCTGATTCATGAACCTCTAATGGGAATGAATATTTAATTGTAAATTAAGCATGCTATTGAGACAAGAAAGAGAAGTATGTAATGCAATATGTGAAAGAGTCCAAAATAGTTGGTATATATCCCTGTTCATACTTGAGCATACGGGAAAAATAGGAACAAGGCTTAGAGGGGTAGAGGGGAAGGTAAAAAGAAGGACTTCCCTAGAAAGTTTATCAGAGTCGGTAGATATATTATAACACCCAAATTTTTACTTAATTTTTACTATCGTTTAGAAATTACAAATTACCTAGGTAATTTTTCATATCATTCAAGACCGAACAATCTCAATAAAGGAATATAACATTAGAAGAAAGGATAGGAGCAAGTCGTGCGAGAGTTGCAAACCTCGATTTTCTGTACGTGTAAAATGACCAAAATGCCCCTGAGGTTATTTTACTCAGAATGAGGATCGTGGGCCCCACCCATCCTCAAGGGGATGTTTTGATGATAATAAGGGATTGTTTGTGTTATGTGTGTTAATAGAGGAGAAGAATCCTAATTTTGAGCTTCGACGCGAAATGACCAAAATGCCCATGCGGCTGTTTTAACTTCGATTTGCGTGCCGACTGAGCCCGAACCTCACTAAAATGTTTTAAAACATGTTTTTAAGCTATGATTAACCATTAGTTAAGCTCGGGTGGTCTCGGGCAATTTTTAAGTAAAATTACCATTTTGTCCCTATCTTTGTGCAAGTTTTGCGATTTTGAGATTTTTGATTCGTATAGCGAAACCTAAGCAATATTAGGCTCAAATTAAAGGTTATTAAATTCTAATTATTAATCTAGAGTCAAAATTATTTATTTAGATTGATTAGAACTTAAAATTGCTTAAAAACACTCAAATTGCTTACTAATTCACCTAAGCCCTTAATTGTAAATTCTCTAATTTGCAAAGATACCTACCTACACCTACATAATACATGGAACACACAAATTTTATCCTCCTTGGGCTATAATGCACGAAATTATATGGCCTAATATGCATCAGAAAATTTGTCAAACTTGGCACAAAACTCAAGGTATGAAAACAAGGAATCATGTTTCATGATTCCATGTTTTAAGCCACAAAAAATGAAAATGATTTTTCCTCCCTTTGTCCTCCCTAAAATTAGCCACCCATGCCTCCTCCATTTGTCCATTCATGAGCTCCAAAATCTCTATAAATAGGCATGCTTAAGGAGTCTTAGAAGCCTTGCTCATAATTGCACAATTTCTAGTTTATACAAAGCACAAAAACTTTCTTTCCTCCTCCCCTTGGCTGAAACTTCTTCTTCAATTTCTAAAAGAGATTTTCTTTCATTTCACTCCAAGAAACCAAGTTCTCTTCCTTTCTTTCAAACCACATTAGGTAGGGAGTTGTCTTTAAGCTTATTTCTATGCTTTGCTAAGTGTTGTTCTTGGTTCAAAATGATGATTTCATGGACTTTCTCTAGCTTTTCCATTCGGTTTTCTTCTTTCTTTTCCTTTGAACATTTCGACCATAAGGCCTATATGGGAATATGATGATAGCTTGATGATGAGGACCTTGAGTGTTGGTTGTAAATCCATCACAAGTTAGGCCTCTAAAGCTTGAAAATTCCACTTAATGCAAAACTTTAAAGAATGATGTTTTTATGATGTGAAAATAAAGATCTTGAGTTTAGAACTTGAAAGATGTATTTTTCACTTTGTCTTGCTAAGATATATTGGGTTGAATTTATATTTCTCTAAAGTCTTAGAGGAGCTCTAGTAAAGAAATAAAATGAACTTGCATCCATGTTTAAGTTTATGCCTTGCATAACCATGTTTACTTTCTATGTCATCACTAAATTCTCAAGAATGAATAAATGAACTTGCATTCTCATGTTTAAATTTCCAAGCTTGCATTTCATGTTTATGTTTCAAGTTGTCACTTAATCTTCAAAGATAATAAAGAGGATGCATCTCATATTTATTTTATGCTCTCACTTTATTTTATAATGGCTAAAAGAATCAATGCATGACATGTTTATTTTATGTCATCACTTAAAGATCCTAGAGCTCAAAGACTTGCCCAAGTATCACAAACAAAGTTGGAACCATGGTAATAAGAACTCTAAAGCTCACTTTCAATTTCCTTAAGATTATTGGAGTCAAAGAATTCATTCTTTAAGAAGTCTTGAGTTTGGAGCTTAATAAGATGTAATAAGAATTCTCTTCTCTCTTCACTGGTCAGTGCGGCTACCGCCGCTCCGATTTCTTAAGATTCTCTTCTCCCTCCACTTATTCTGCGGACTACTTTTTCTTCTTCCTCCACTGGTTCAATGCGGACTACCACCGCTCTAGTTTCTTGCATATCATGTTTATAATTCCAAGTTATCACCTTATAAAGACAAGATTAAAATGAGGTTGCATAGCATGTTTATGATTTAGTTATCACCTAAATCTCTAAAGCTCAAGACTTGCTCCTTTTATCTTAAGTGAAAATTTTAATCGTAAAGATTCTTTCAATGTATAAATCGGCCTCATGATTAAGGTAGGCCTAAAGTGATTTTAAATAAACTAGTGATTTAGTTCTAAAATTTCTTTCAAGAGTAACAAAAAGAATTAGTTTTTAAAAGAGTTTTAAGGCCTTGCAAAGATTTTACGGGATACTAGTATCTTACTTGTACTTAAAAATGTGATTTTAAGCAATTATATGAGGTTCATGATTCAGCCACTAATCTGAGTTTAGTACTACTATATGATGATGGTTTAATATGTTTGAAGTTGTGATAATTATGGTTTATTGCTAAAGGAATGATTCTATGCATGTTAGAGATAAACTAGCTTCCTAAAACTGTAAAAGCAAGATTTCTAGAACTTTAGAGAATGAAATTTATGCATTCTGTCCAGAGCCTTTAGTGACCTTAAGAACCATATTTTATCATGTTTAGATAAGGGATAATGATTAATAATTGGTTTAGTAATTAATTTTAGCATCATAGGGAAAGTAGGTAACGAAAGGGTTAAAAATGCAACTTCTAGCACATCGTAAAACCTTAAGAACAACTTACTATGCTGCCCCATATAGTCTAATAACGTTCTTAGGACTTATAATTGATGGTAATAAGTCCCTTAGATGCATAATTAATTAGTTCAATAATTAAGGTTGCCCGATTCTAGAGTTTCGGTTGTTTAAGACAATTTTCGATAAAGATTTATGATGATGCCTCTTTGATGTTTTAAATGATAAGTCTATGTAGTGATTTGATGCTTATTAAGTATTTGACGTCATTGAATGATTTCCGGGCTTGCATGTTATAGTTGTTGTTGCAAACAATGAGAATGCTTATGCATGAAATAATGAAATATTCTTTGTTATTTAAAAATTTACCCTTGTTGCTGGAAGAAAGTACATTACTGTAAAGTGTAATTTGGAAAGGTTTTGGCTAGGAAAGACTTGGTATTTAAGCGTGTCCATTTGTGACCCACCTCTCTTCCTGGGAATCTCCAGATGCATGATTCCAGTTGGTATATATATTATTCCAGAATAAGACTATAAACGAGAAAATGTTATGAATGATTATGAATTGATAATTGTATTATGATATAACATGCAAAGACTTAATGGTGACTTAAATTTATGAGGAAATGATCCTTTGGACCCATCAGACTATAGGTGGTGAAAAGGTGATTCTTGCCCCCTAAACCATTCTCTCAAAAGGGTAGAGTTGGGATTTTAACTTATCAAAAGGGATAAGTATATGCTAGTGACGACTAGTAAGGTATGAGCTCATAACCTAGATTACTCCCAAAAGGGTGGAGTATAGGGTGGCCTAGGAAAATGATGATGAAAGTAACTTTAAGTCACCTAAGAAACTAAGTAAATGCATTATGTGAATATGATGTTCTGCTATGCATAGTATTTATGAGATGATGATGAGAAATATGATGTTCTGCTATGCATAGTATTATGAAATGATGATGAGGAATATGATGTGATTTTATGCATATCTATGTTATTATATATGAAAGGAAAAGTTCATTATAAACATGACATGCTAAGTTTATGATGCATTATAAGACGCATGATTAAAACGGACGAATCTCGGTAAAGTATATTTTCGAACTTAATAAATCAATCTTAGCATGCTCACTATTTCATAATAACCCCGAGGTTCCTAAGGAGGATGATGATGACACGATGCATATGAGGTGAGTACCCACTTGATTCTTTTATAAGTTTCTCACTCCCTCTTCTTTTCTTTCCATCTCATCTTCAGAAAGTGATGGTGATGTTCGTGATTCCTTGATGCTCTCACCTGGTAGATGTACTTGATCTGGTGAACCAGCTTATTATCCTTGAGGAACGTATCGCTAAACTTTGCACGTGAGCTTGGATATCTATTCCTATCTTTGAAGTGTTATTAGTAGGTGTCGTTAATGGATATTTTTCCATCCATATACTATTTATGTTGGTTTGATTGCCTACACCTAGCTTAACTCTTGGTAGGCAAAATATCTATGTGTTAATTAATTATGGATGTTATATGATGGAGCCAATGTGATGTGATGTTATGTATTTAAATTCTAATATGTCTTTTTATATTCCGCTAAATCGTTCACGTTATGCACGCTCACGTTTTCAATTATGTTTTAAAAAAAAAATGCCTTGTAATTTCACTAAGTATTTTCAAGATATGATTAAGAGCTGAAGCAAAGAGTAAAGTCTAGTAATTAATCAGATACAACCTAGGTGTATTGGGTTAATTATTAGAGTGTTACACATATCGGCTAGGCATAGAACTGTGTGTGATCCAGAAATGGAAAAAAATGAAGTCCGATGATCACGAATAGGAATGAGCTCATGTCCTAGCAGTCTATTGTCCTCTATGAAATTGTTACATACTGAAGTGGCCCTATGTGAAGCTAAGCCTTCCCTATGTTTATAAATTGAGAAAGATATGTGGGACTGGGCTTATGGTTGTACATGATTTATCGTTGTGGTGCTATTTTAATTTCCCACGATCTAGGGTTTTAGTATTGATACCTATGATTAATATACTAATGTTTTACATGTATGGATTCATTACTTGTACTATGTTTAGCATCTGAGGGAAACTACCCTCCTGACAATTTTACAATATTCTCACCCCTGAACTGTGTGTATTATATTGTTCTGATTGATGACGTCCCTAGTATTCCTTTTTGACTCGCCACAATAGGTGTGGCAATACGACCGGCCTTGGACTCTTTGTACGCTGTCGGGAACTCTACGTTCCGTATATATATATTCTTCGGCTGATCCTTTAGTACTTCCATTTTTGCCGCCGACTTTGACCTCACTTTCCCTTATGATGGTGTGCCTCTCCACATGGCACATTCAGACGTGTTCGAGGTTCCCTCTTGCCCACACCTTCACCCGCCAGGGCACGCACCCATGTCGTCATCCTTCTCTTCCGATCGGATTCCTCGGAGGGCCTAGATGCTCCCAGCGGAGGTGAGGCCATTGCACCTATGGCCAATGGTTTTCTGTAGGAGGAGACGAGATCATCAATGGCAGTTGACATGTATAGAGTAGTAGCGTAGTGTTAGGACTTTACCTACCTGGGCCTGATGTACTTTTGGTTTCCTTTTGCTTTGTTGTATATATGTATATGCTGTTTTGTCAGCTGAGTATTTGACCAGGTTAGGTATCAGGAGGGGGATTAGCCTCGTTTGCACAGAGTTATGTACTAATTCGAGTCGTTTTGTTGGTTTTTGTTCTTATGATGTATATACAGTGACTTGTGACATGATGTCCCTATATGTAAATCTTGTTATGATAGCATATGTATTATGGCTCTCTTATCACTGTACTTTTTGACTAGTATAGACCAGAAATGCCAGTAATACTCTACTAATTACTATCCATACTCGAGTAAATATGGTAATTAGGAGGGTGTTACATTATGGTATCAAGTTAGAACTATCTTCTGAGCCTTAGGATTTGACCGACTATGTTTCTCTAGTAACTGTCATGCATTATGATTCATATATGTATATATGTGTATGTATGATTGCGGTTAGAAATGTTGTGGGTTACTACCACACTTGGATTGGTATTGAGCCTGATCAACTAAATATTTTGTTTGGTGTGACAGGAATCAATGACTTCAAATCGGCAAACTAGGAGTGGAGCGGGAATAACGCCGAGATGATGAATACTTTTCGTGAGATGGCCGGCAATGAGGAAGCAAGCGGCAATTGCCAATCGCATGATGGAAAGGTTGAACTGCATGAGGAGCAACATCCAGTTTAACGGAGGGAATGAAGTGGATGGAGAATACCAGAAATTTGCTGAATTTAGAAAGGCGAATCCCCCGCCTTTTCGAGGAGCGTTCGACCCCTGCAAAGCGGAAGAGTGATCAAGGCAATGGAAAAGATCTTCTCAATTCTACCCTCACAGAGGTTCAAGCAGGTGGCTTTTGCCACCTATATGCTAGAGGCGAGATCCTGTGTTTTGGTGGGTAGGTACTAGGGGATTATTCGAAGCGTCCAACTAGAGTTACCTGGGATGTCTTTAAGGAAGCTTTCCATTATAAGTACTTCCTCTTCTGTGAGGAATGCAAATGAGCTAGAATTTATGGCTCTTAAGCAAGGACCTATGAGTGTGGAGAGTATCCTGCCAAGTTTGAGGAACTCTGCAAATTTTCTACAATTTATCAACATGACCCGAACGAAACTTGGAAATGTATGAAATACGAAGGGGGTCTACGTGAAGATATAGAGGCCGCGTGAGCCTCTTGGAGATCCGAGATTATCCTACCTTGGTGAACAAGTGTCGGCGTGCTGAGGACTCTAACAAGAAGCTTGCCAGTTTCAAATATACACAAAATAATATCAAGGAGAGGACTAGCACCCCAAGGTCCCCAATTCAAGCCTATACATCAGTCTATGAGAAGATTTCCACCTAATGATAATAATAACCGAGGGAAACAAATTCAATCCCCACGCAGGAGATAAGGAGAGAATGCCCTAAATGTGGGAAGTTTCATGGGAATCGGCCATGCTGGACCACGCAGATTACATGCTTCGCTGGAAACCAGGACACAAATATTCGAGTGCCCCAATAAGAAGGTTCGCAGGCCCACCCCAAGCCACAACAACAAGGACATGTTTTTGCTCCAGTGCCAAGGAAGCTTCTCAATCTCCGAATTCTAGGTAAGTGCGAAATAAATAGAAATACCTTAGACGTACTGGATGATTCGGGTGCCTCCCATTCTTTCATATCCTATGAGTGTGTACAAAGGTTAGGACTCCTGTGTTTGAGTTATCAAATGACCTCCTTGTATCCACCCTACTCCGAGTCCTATTACAACTTGTCAGGCATGCATTGTAACACCCGAAAAAATAATAATAATTGCTTAAAAATTAATTTGAGCTTTATTAGTCGTAATTTCAAAAATCTAACAGTTGGGCACTAATGAGGGCGGCCCAACGGACCTTTCAAAAAAAAAAAAAAATTTCGGGTCGATGAATAGTAACTTTGCGGGTCCCAACCGCGGAGAGCTGAAACCCTAGATTTGGGCCCGAGGTGCCCGAAATTAGGAAAACATGGGAATGAGGTTAGGAATATCTGGGAATGATAATTTTATACTTAAAATTAATTTTCGGGTAATATCGGTTTAATCGATACGGTGTTTACCCGTTCGGCAAAATTTCGTGTACAGTTCTTACACGAATGAAACTTGCAGAGCAAGTTGCCACCTAAGGAGGACAAGTGTGTGGCTTGAGATGTGCCACACAATTACACCTTTATGACTAACCAATAGGAATTGCACAAAATTACAATGATTATCTTCAAAGAAAACATTTTTGGACTTGAAAATTCTATGTATTTTGCCCTAAACTCAAAATATCAACATCTTATCATTTCCCTTCATCATAATTTCGGCCAGACCTCTCTAAGAACCATTCCTCCATTGTTCTTCCTCTCAAACTCCATTAACAAGCTTCAAGCTTGCAAAACCCTAGCTCAAAGTCACTAAAACCACAAACTCTCTTCACTAAACTTATTCTATTCATCATAACCTACAAATCTAACCGATTATAATTTGAATCCATCACTCTTTTCAACTTTGAGGGAACACAATCAGAGGTTAAAGGAAGGGTTTGATGTTGGTGGGGAAGCTTTGAAGTGAAGCAAAAGCATTCTAGAGCATCCTTTGGAGCATAGAGCTCAAGAGCTCTCAAAGTAGGGTTTTCTGCTGCCTTTTTTGTGGAATTTTTCAATTCTGTT